>CM021105.1:62322817-62623559 GCA_007115665.2 Sequoiadendron giganteum
CTCCAATCTTCCACACAACCACCACCAACCACACCAACACCTATTACTCCCATTACCAGTCACATACACATCCATTACAAATCCCCAAGAGAAGCTTCGTGCCCTCCTCAACCCCACATGAAGGAGGTTCTCAGCCCACAGGTAAGATCAACTCCTTAAACACACCCAAAACAAAAGAAAACAATACACAACCAAGAATTCACCATAAAACAAAAAATAAAAAATATTTCCAACACAATGATAAAATCTATTTGCTAAAACAAATTACATTAAAACTTCAATTCACAATTTTAAACCTACCTTGGCTATCCAAGTTAGGATCAACCCAAATCCTCGCAAGCATTCAATTTTTTTTTCCCAAATCAAGATCCCTTTTCCCTCTTGCTCTTGCAAAAATTTCCAAAAAAACAACAACCTTTTTTGCACATCTACTTCCCCGAAGAAAAATCAAGAAATATTTTCAAAAGAATGAAGAGGAATCACCACACCCAAAACCCACTCTAAATAAAATCCTTCACAACCCTTCAACTTCCCCTCCTAAAAATGAAAAGATCATTCCAAATTAAAACATAACTCTCTCCACAGATAATAAAAGGAAAACAAACTACACTTTAACATTAAATCCCTTTCTCACTTCTAAAATTAAAAATCAAATACATTTCTAGCAAATGGACTTTGCCTCCAATTCTTAAAGACTTGGGTTGCTCATCTGCAATATCTCAATGAAAACATTAGTACACTTCAAAAATAATAATCAGAACATTAAATATAAATATTGAAATTTTCTATCATCATATGCTTACAAAATCTATCATATTAATTAAAGACATTCATTCCTACGGAAATTAACAAATTTACGATTACACCATTGTCATTAACTACACCTATCATATCATAAAAAACAAACAAATATATAAACACATATATTTATCGTTTATTTCTATAGTCCAAGTAATAATATCCATGTAACAAAATCCCACACAATCCATGTCCAAAACATCACATGATAAAAATATGAAATCAACATAGTCTCAAGAGTAACACTAGCTACACTCTACATACGCTTCATGAAACTGGGTACAAACCACTTATGTCACATGGGGGATTTTCCTTACATTACTTTTGGCCTACTCTTGTTGGGCCTTTACTACCCTGTGGAGAATTTTTCTACAAGGACTATTTCAGGTATGATATTGGAGCTTCAATGACAAGTTCTGATTTTACCCATTCATCTCATGCAATCTCCATGAAGGCATCTATGCGTACACAACAACATGCTTTGTCCTCTACATATTCCTCCTCAAAGGATATGAACAAACACACTCCCATATGTAGACCTTCTTCAGCTGCAATTTCACAACCTCCAGTGATTTACTTAGTTCCTTCTATTGTGCCTAACATCGAAAAAGGAAAGGCACCCATGTTGAAATCTAAGTCTTAGGTTTTCCAACTCCTGATTTTTCCTACAATTCCTCGACCTACCTTGTATGATGAGGGAAAGCATGCAATCGTAGATGATCCTTCTCATGTGTCTTAGCCCTCGATGCCTCCTCTCGCTCCTCCACCTATTTAAAAACAACGAAAGGAAATGAGCTCATGGTCAAGATGTAGGTCTTTGTTTATGTGGCCACTCCTGCCTCTCGTAGATGGTCCTTCTCATGTTTCTCATGTGTCTCAACCCTCGATGCCTCGTCCTGTTCCTCCACCTACTTAAAAAACAAAGAAAGGAAATGAGCTCATGGTCAAGATGTAGGTCTTTGTTTATGTGGCCACTCCTGCCTCTTGTAGATGGTCCTTCTAATGTTTCTCATGTGTCTCAGTCCTCGATGCCTCCTCCCGTTCCTCCACCTACTTAAAAACAAAGAAAGGAAATGAGCTCATGGTCAAGATGTAGGTCTTTGTTTATGTGGCCACTCCAACCTCTCTTAAGGAGCCTATCATTCCATCGCTAACGACCATGAAGGATACTCCTCTAGTGGAGTAGGAGACCCTAGTGTCTTCTTAGGATTATGTTCTTGGTTGTCATAGCCATCAAAACCAACTTGCACACAAATGTAAACATCATTCATGGGAATTAGCTTGAGAGTGTGATGCCTTGCAGAAGATCAAGGGTAAGCCTTCTATTTGCTTTTACTTTTGCCTTTGTCTCCTCTTCTATCTCCGACTCTATTTCTATTCTTGTGCTCATCCCATTGCTTTAGTTTTTCTTTTGGATTCCTCAATGGGTCCTGATGAACCTTACCCTAAGTGGGTGCAAGTGTTCATCGCTCTCTCTTCAAAGCCTCTTTTCCTTACCTCTTTACCTAATCTTCCTCCTTTTTTTGAGCCTTGGATATGCTTCACATGAAGTTCATATATACTACAACTCCTTTTGCTTCTTCCCCTTATTTTTCTTCTGATGTGAGGATTCCACATCCTCCTCTTAAGCATAAGTTAGAGCATGACTTAGCCCCAAAGGATGGTTGTAAAAAGTCTTCTTCATATTCTTCACCTTTTTCTAGTTTGTCTTGTTCTATTCTTGTGATAAAGAAGTCACCTTCTTCCATAGAGTTTATCATTGCCCCTCTTTTAGAGATTGAAAATGACTCTCTAGTTTCTTAGTCTCCTCCTATTCAATCACTGCACTTCACTTCATACAAGTGTATGTTTGAATCATTGGAGGACATTTTGACTCTGCCATCCATCTTTTCTAAATTGATGACATTAACCTTGTAGGAGCTCGTTGATGGGGAAGTTAAGGTCACCTCCTCCTTTCTCTTGTTGTAGGTGAGTCAGTTGGAACTACTCTATGTTGAGAAATGGTGCCTCAAATGTACTGGTGTTTGAGCCTCGGCATTGTCAAAAAGACAGTTGAATATCACTAGGACAATGTTACTAGTTTGATCAAAATCCCATTGGTGGGAAATGGTTTTTTACTTAAGTCATTGGGTTTCAAGTTTTTCTAACTTAAGTCACGGGTTCTTAAGTTTTACAACTTATTGACTTAGCGGCTTTGAGGTTCTCTTTGTTGTCACCGTGTTGCGGGTTTTCAAAACTTTGTAACCTCCGACAAGAGGTTATGAGGTTCGGGTTTTTAGCGACTTAGCGATTTGAGTGGTATCAGGGTGACTTGTTGCTATCAAGGGGACTTGTAGTCATGTCTCCTCGATACTCCGATAAGACTATTTTTGGCATTATGTTCCATTGGCGGGAGTTGATAATTTCAATGGCATTTTGTCTTGAGTCTCCTCGATGGATCGATAGAGCATATAAAGGAATCCTATTGGAGGGAATTCATGATATTGAAGGGACCCTGGGTTTAGTCCCTTTGATAGGCCAATAAGCTGATGGATGTGGGGACCACTTGGAGCGGTAAAGTGAATATCGAAAGGACATCCTAATATTGGAAGGGGATGATATAGAGTCTCCTCGATAAGGCAATGTAGTGGTTCTTGCTCGTGGGTGTCTTGGTGGGACCCGATCAGTTTTGATCTAAAAAGTAGTAATTGGCTGGCCGGTTGACTTGGCAGGTGTTGCGGACATCGAAGTGACTTGGTGATTTCAAAGGGAGTGTGAATGAAGTCTCTTCAATGGCTCGATATAACAGACAGTTAGACCATTTACTACAATTTCTCATTGGAAGTTGAATTAAACCATTTCTTGTTGGTTAAGAACAAATGTTATAAAAAGTTGATTCGTTGAACATTGTGCATGAGGGGGAGAGGGAAATAGATCAGGGTTATGCTACCAGATTCTCTCCATAATGGAACAAGATGTAAATCTCCTATAAAGGCTTAGAGCTTGTAATTGTATTTGTAATTGTACTTTTGTTGTTGAATAATACATTGGCGATCTGTGCTTTTGGAGTGTGGAGTTTTTTACCCGAAAGGGTTTTCCCTATATAAATCTTATGTGTTCATGTTGTCTATTTTATCTTTCATGGTAGTTGGTTCTGTTTGCTGAATCTGTTAATGGTGTTGTTGGAATTAGCTTAATTAGCATTAACGTTTCTCTAAGGTTCAATGTGGGAAATGAACTATGTTTGATTTCTCTTTGTGGCATTGTAGTATGTGTCTTTGAGGTGATCTAAGAAAATAAAAGCTACCGAAGGCACTACTGATCTTGGATGTTTCTTTCTGAGATAACCAAAATTTCCCAACAAGTGGTATCAAAGCCTTCTTCTGGGATTTTCTTTTTGGTTGAATGTGCAGGTTTGTGATTTGCATGTACTTGCATGGAATCGCATGTGGCTTGCATGTTGATGCATGTAAGAGTTCCTGGTGTTTCTAGTTCTGCATATTCCTTCTGTGAAGATTTCTTAATGTGGCAGGCTTGAGGAAATATGAAGGAATCGATTGATGGATTGATCCTTTAGTGAGTAGAAATTCTTGCTCTTTTTTTTGAGTTCCAAGAGACAACACGCAGGATGAAGGATAGGGAAGATGGAGAAACTTGAGTTGATCATATTGAAATGATGTGACCTGAAGCTCGTGATTTGACAACGGTATAATCCTGATGCATGAGGTGGAATTTTTTCTTTGTGATTGTGTTGTAGCAAAGCTTCCATATTGGGTGTCTATGTGAGAGGCTCCCTGATGATATGGAGAAGCTTGGGTGTTTTTTTAGTCATGGATAAATTTTCTTATGCTAGGTTTTTTTCTTGGTATTGGAAGGCATAGTTTTTTTGTTATCTCGATTACAAGTAGGCTATGGAGTTGATCATTGGATGATCTGGAAGCTTCTGAAATAACTTATCTCTCTTGAATGCATGTGCATGTTGGTGGTTGTGGAGTTGGCCTGGAACTGGCCTAGAGTTCTTTAACTACTTCTTCCTTTAATGGATGTTTTGTATTTGCATGGCTCTATGATTTTATAGTTTTTACACATTTAAGAAAAAACTTGTGGTTTTGTGGATCTACTGTTAAACTATTTTCTAGATCCTGGATTTTGGAGCATTGCTGGATGAGATAGTTACAGTTGTGCATGCATGATTTGTGAATGCTATGAGGAGGTGATGTATCTCTGTATGGGAGTGTTGGTATGTGATTGGTTACTCAACATTTCTTGTGGTGTTGCTTGTTAGTTCCTAGACTATGGTGCTCGAGTTGTGGAAATGATTGGAAAATTGGATTTGAACTTGATCTGGTGTTTGAGTCATGTTGTCTACATGGTTATTCTATTTGAGCTCTTAGTGTTGTTATTTATATTGTGATGATGGGTTTGCACGTTTGATGTGATTGATCTTTGAGTTATGTGGTTGATGGATTAGCTACCCATTGGCTATAGTTAGATAACTCAGAAGTGGACTGTCTATATCCACGATGTTGATTTAGTGTTAGTGCAGACTTGTTAGCTAGCCTTATTTGTAGCCACTTGTGCATTGGTGTGGTTGCTTTGAGATGAGATGATGAATGGTGTTGAGTACCCGAATAGTCAGTTATGGGGACTTGTAGCATGTGTATCACAATGTCATGGATAGCTTGGGTACACTAGTTTGTGTAATCTTTTGACAATGATGGTATTATTTTCTTAGTTTGGAGATCTTGGTGCCACTTGATGGACATGTTGATGTGTGGACCTGAAGGATTTTTAGATTAGCAGATGTTTGGTCATGATGCTTGGAGAGCTCGGTATCACGGTTCAGTGGGAGCTTTAGCAGTGACTATGTATTCATCACTATGTGGTGAATGATCTTCTTTAGTGTTGCAGATGTTACTAGGAGGATCTCTTCGATCTTGTTGCTACATAAGAGATTTTTCACATTTGCATGGACACTATTTGAAGATGTGTAACATCTTGAATCCATGGAGGAATCTTGTGAGTCTCTGGTCAAGATATTGTTCGTGCTTGACAGGTGATGTGGTTTATAGTTTGTTTGTTTTATGTCATGGTATACTCTTGATTGCGTATTAGAGTTTTGGCATAATGTTTTTCTCTTGAGACCATGTTATGTTCACCTGGAGCATGGGATCTCCTAAGGGGTATGGTAAGATCATGATGTCATGATAAGTTCCTAGTTTAGATGATTGGAGATTTTGACACTGGTTTGGTAATTCTTTGTTTATTGGGTGCATTGGTCATATGCTTGAGAACTTCATGATAGTGTAGTGATGCATTTGGAGTTTAGAATGAGATGATCATTTGTAGGTGCCCATGGATACATGGAAAATAAGGTGAGGCTGAATTTATCTTGAGATGAGAAAAGTATATTGAGATGGTTACTCTTGGTGAGATTTCAGTAGAAAGTTTGAGGAGCCTACACCTTGGTTGGACGTGAGTTCAACATAGACCAATGAGGAGATTTCTCTTGGAGAAGTCATGAGGACTCGATTACCCTAGAGGAGCATTCTTATTCCCCACTCTTGGTCTACTTAGCTGATTATCATTTGAAAGGTTTTTCCCATGATTCCTTTTAGATGTGTTATGTTCGTGCTTTGATTCTCATGGAATGAGTTGATTCATGATGATTGGATTTGGATACTCATTTGAGTATTGGTTTAGCATGTGTCTATATCTTGTATCTTTCATAGATATGGATCTTGAGCTCTGTAGTTAGTTCTGAAGGATTCATTTGAAGGATGTTGGGCATGGTCATCTTGTTGTATATTTGTCATGCTTTGTTGAGAATTGTTAGGAGATGATTTTATGGGTTATTTTCCTAAGATGGAAAATGGAGGAGTATGATATTCTTGGAGAAGCTTACATCCATTTAATTACATGCTATGTATGTTGTGTTTGATCTTGGAAATTGAACAGTTTGGTGTTGTTATGTTGTTCTCTTTGGGGTGTTTTAAAGGAGATCTTACTTGACATAGTTGGCATTTAGAGGTGTGCATAGAAGGATTTTATATAGGTACATGATGTGCAGTGGCTACTCTCTTTGGTCTTGGTTGTCTTCCTTGATATTTGGTTTCACATTGCATTGGTATGAGGTTGTTCTTTATCTCTTTCCTTTGTTGGGTGTGTAAAAAACTTGGGAGAGCTGTGCAGACTTATGGCAAGAGTTGTTCTTACAGGTTGTTAGTTTAGAAATTGTGCATATCATTGTGGATGATTCCTTGGTACAACATGTTTTGTTTTACACTTCTATATTATGCTATTGGTAGAATTGTTATTCCTTTGATCTTTTAGATTTGGCATTACCCATGCAGTGGGAGTTCCTAGATGTGTTTTATCTTCTTCGATTAGTTGGCACATGGAGCTTGTATTTGTTGTTGATGGGATGGTTATGGAATGGCACGAGTTTTCTGATGTTGATACCTTGGAGGTATGTTTGATTGGATGGATTAGCACTTGTTTTGGGTGCTATTTTCAATCACATGGGTTGATTAGTTGGATGGGTGCAATTAGTGTTCTGGTTATTGTTCTAGCTAGTGTTCTATCTTGTTTTCTAGAGGATGGCTTCACGATTGTGTTCTAGTTTGGAGCTTTGAAGTTGATATTACTTCTATATATCTTGTGAGCATAGTGGAGTGGTGGCAGTGTGTTGAAACACTTGCTGTCAGTTGGTGTCTCAGATTAGACTGGTGAATTTACACCATCGCTTTTTCCTTTTCTTTGGAGGATGGTTGGAATTGTTGCCTACGATGGTGGAAATTATAGATGTTGTTGTAGGTGTCCTAGGTGATATAGAGGATTCATGTGTTGATTGGTAGGCAGTGCGTTCTTTGGCAAGTGGGATAATGTTGAGAAATGGCACCTTAAATGTATTGGTGTTCGGACCTCTACATTGTCGAACATACAGTTGAATATCACCAAGAAAAAGTTACTAGTCTAATTGAAATCTTGCTGGTGGGAAATGGTTTGTTACTTAAGTCATGGGGTTCTAAAGTTTTATAACGTCCCGACTTAGCGGCTTTGAGGTTCTCTTTGTTGTTGGCATGTTGTAGGTTTTCAGAACTTCGTAACCTCTGACAAGAGGTTCTGAGGTTCAAGTTTTTAGTGACTTAGCGATTGGAGTCGTATCAGGGTGAATTGTTGTTATGGACGAGACTTGAAATCATATCTCCTCGATACTCTGATAAGAATTTTTTTGGCGTTATGTTCCATTGGTGGGAGTTGATAATTTCGGTGGGACTCTATCTTGAGTCTCCTTGATGGCTCGATGGCTCGATGGAGCATATAAAGGAATCCTATTGGAGGGACTTCATGATATCAAAGGGACTCTAAGTTTAGTCCCTTCGATAGGTCGATAAGCCAATGGATGTGGTGACCACTTGGAGCAACAAAGTGAATATCAAAGGGACATCTTGATATCAGAGGGAGACGATATACAGTCTCCTCAACAAGGTAATGTAGTGATTATTACTCATGGGTCTCTTGGTGGGATTCGATTGGTGTTGAGCTAGAAAGTAGTAATTGGTTGGTCGACTGTCTTGGCAGGTGCTACAAACATTGAAGTGACTTGGTGATTTCAAAGGGAGTGTGAATGAAGTCTCTTTGATGGCCCGATATAGCAGATAGTTAGATCGTTTACTACAGTTGCTCATTGGAAGTTGAACTGAACCATTTCCTGTTGGTTGAGAACGAATGTTATAAAATGTTGAACGTTCTGCAATGAGGGGGAGAGGAAATAGAACATGGTTATGCTAGCAGATTCTCTCCAGATGGAACAAGATGTAAATCTCTTGTAAAGGCTTAGAGCCTGTAATTTATTTGTAACTATCCTTTTTTTGTTGAATAATATAATGGCTATCTGGGCTTTTGGAGTGTGGGATTTTTTACCCAAAAGGGTTTCCCCACTTGGCATAGTAGTACGTGTATTTGACGCGGTCTTAGAAAATAAAATCTATTGAAGGCACTACTAATCTTGGATGTTTCTTTTTGAGATGACCTAAATTTCCCAAAAATCTAGACGCCATCCCTTTGCAAGTTCGTCCTCGTTCGTACAATGATATAGATTGGGAGAAAGATGACTTGTTAGAGGTACTTGACTACATAAGTACCTCTTCTTATCTTTAGATTAGATTTATGTGTTTTCTTGTGTTCCCTTGTACTTGTATGTTTATATTTGTGCTCTTCCTTGGAGGACCCACATTACCCTTGTAGGTACTTGGATACAAGATAAAATATGTCATAACTTCTTCTATGTGTTTCATCATTCTTCTATTTTTTGTATATTTATTTTCACATTAGGTACGATACAAAGCCTTGGGGCATTTAGGCCTCTTCCATGTTGACCCAACCTTTTATTTTTCTGCATGTGCTCGCTTTCTTGTTCCAATCTATTTGGGGAGTGATGACAGTGTATCTAAGTTACATTCTATATATATATATATACATTCATGATCACTTTTGACCCCGAATACTTAGAACCCCTTTGTTCTTTCAATCTCTCTATCTTTGCTTTTTCTTGATGTTTTGGATTCTATGTGTTATCCCTCTTGTGATGAATTTTCATGGATACATCTTGCTATATATGTCATGACACAACATATCTCTCTCTCTCTCTCTTTATCTTTCTTCTACTTAGAATGACTTGTGCTCCTCTATGTAGAACATATCATTGTAAGGGGGGGCTATCATATCTAGTTATTCTTATATTTAAAAAATATGTATTATGATCTCATTGTATAGCTTGGGGTAAACCTAACTAGACTTGTCTTTTATCTTGATCTCATCATCTAGCTTATGAACAACCTAACTACACTTGTCTTATTTGTGGCTATCTTGCAACATAGTTTACAACATCCATAGACCTATTAGCTTTTCATATGGTTTCTAGCATAGCACAACTTGCTAGCCATACTTATCAACACCGTCTTTATCAAATTTTTGTATGGTCTCTAGCATAAAACAACTTGCTAACCATACCTTTCAGTATCATCTTTATATTTGATCAAATTTATCACATCAATTTTTCACTTTTTTGCCTAACATGTTTGTCTGCAGCTAACATGTTTATGGTGAACTTGTAGTCAAATTTCTAGGATAAAAGAACCATATCCTCTTCATGTCCTGGCTCATCTTTATAATCACATATACTAGATCAAAGACCTGCATCCTCTTCATCTTGGTTAAATTCTCTTAAACCTCTTTCTCTATCTATTTTAGCTCACATTTACTAGAATACATATGCTCAATAAAGTGGGGGAAAAATGTAATGTCATAAATTGCATCATATACAATTTTTCATTCTATAAGCCCCACATTTAGATAAATTAAATTTTATAATGCAATATCCCTTTTATCTAACCTTAATTTATTTTGTGTAACTCGTTCATATCCAACCATTAAGGTGAATTTATTTCACCGGTGAATGCGCGTTGTATAGATGTCTATGTGCTACACAAACATCCTTAAAATATTCTATAGTAGCCATTTAGACATTATAACTCTCATCTATCCATGAATGTAACACCTCTGCTAGCTCATAGATGCACTGGAAATAACCCTTCACATGCATATACCTCTCAAAAGTCCTCATTTTGTATCAAACTTTCTATATCTTCAATTCTCCATAAATCTCTCATATTCTCAAGCTCTTTCAATTTATCCTGTAATTTCTCCACATTTCTTCACCACCTCCATTTGATTTTTTCTCTCTAAGTTGAAGCTTTGTCACTATTGGCATATCATTCTCAAGCTTGGAGATTGCAGCTTCTTCCTTTCGACATTTTCACTTGCTAAAGGAGGGTAACCGTAGTCTCTTTATTGCATTATCTCTTAATCTTTTTAGCATATTATTCTAACACTTCTATATTTTATTTATGTCATCTATTTTACTTAGATATCTTGATCACATCTGGCTATTCATGGAGGTAGAAACACCAATGTGAGGGTTTGACTAAGGCAAGCCCCTAAATAGCCCCAACATTTTCTCTTGGTCTTATGTGTGTAGGTATTGAAAGTGCATCTTTGCTAGTGGATTAATTCTTAGGCTTCTTGTGTTTTTTTCTTACTTTATTGTTTTATCATTCATTTTCCATTTAGTTTTAGTCTATTTTAATTTTTTTTCATTGTCTATTTATTTCTTGAATCTTATGAGTTCGGTTATCATATATTCAATAGGTCATTAGTCATCTTCTATGATAGTTTCAGTTTTCGGTTCGTACAAGATGCCAAAACATCATGAGGATGTCTGCACACCATACTATCATCCTTGGTCGAGAGCTTATCAATTTTTCCAAAAGACCTCTTTGACCCGCTCTTTCAATTTCTAAAACTCTCTCATTTTATTTCTACATAAAATATAAATAAATCCCCTTTATCATTTTATCTCATCACCTAAGCATTGATCCCTTAGTTGAGGACCATTTTCCCCTTTGGACCTCATCATCTTGAGGGTTTTGAATCTCCTTCTCTACACACTTGTGCAATGTGAAGGATCATTCTACAAAATGTTGCTAACAACTTTGTTTTCATTTCATGCCACACTTATGCTCTCAAACTTGAACACCCATAGGGCGTGTTTAAAAAGAAATAATGGAGTATAAGTTTGAATTTGTTTATGTGAAAATTGTATTTACCTCATTGTGGGGCATAAGAAAGAACATAACATACACATTGATATTACATAACAAAACAAAATTAAAACACACTTATGCTAATTCACCATTCATACCTATATAAGATATAATCAATTCTCCATCATGTTTATCATAATATCAATATATAACATCTATACATCATCTATTACTCTCTTATTTCCCCATTATATTCATCACATTCTATAAAATGGCTTTATTTTCTTCCTTCCTCATTATGTTATATATCACATACATACATTCTTCCTTTATCTTTCTTTCTCCTAATTTCTTTATTTAGCTCATTTATTTATATAATATATTATATTATGTCTTCTATTATCTTATCTCCCACTAATATCTTCCTTTTATAGCCTCTTAATGCCTCTTCATAATGTCTTTCCATCATATCCTTTCATAGTAACACTTAGTTATCTTATTCCCATGAATTTACCATTTCCTTTATAATATTTATCCCTTTTATGACTTATTTAGGCATAGAGGTGTTTCAGGGCTATTAAGTAGTATGTAACCCATATATGTTAGATACATAGGACAACTAAGAGGGGGGGAGGTGAATCAGTTGTGCATTAAAACATTCAAAACCTTATTAAGTATTAATATAAATGTAGAAAAGTGAAACAACAACACAATCATTCACAATAGAACACCAAATTCTATGTGGAAAACCCAATAAAGGATAAACCATGGTTAGGATTAACTCACTATATGAAAACCAAAACTGAAAACAAGAGGCTCACTGCCCAAAGGAATCAATCTCGAAAAGGAAAAAGGATCATTTCCAAGGAAGATCACTTCTTCCAAATTACAAAGAAACAATTACAAGGAGGTTCACTACCTCAGAGCAACTGGAGAAACCACCACAATCTCTTTGTACCATGCACAATCTTCGGCTCACTACTTCTGACACATTATATACACCTTTTTCTCATTGCTTTTGGTAGTATTAGGCATTTTTTCTCACACTCAGATCTCAACACATGATCACATCTACATCATTCCACACCACACACAAAACTTTGAATTTGCATATATATCTTCTGCAACCTTGAATAACCTTCTCCAAGTAGGCTTGAATGAAATGTATGCACCTCAAATGTGCAACCACTAAATAGGCCAGCACCAAACACCTCCAGGATGGAAAGAAGGAAGGAAAACCACATCAAGGGCTAACTAGGACACAAATATACACTAAAAAACTACAATAGGCTTCCAAAAATATGAAGCACGCTCACAAATAGCACTAACATGCTAGGTTGGCCAAACCGACATTAACACTATCAAGCAACCAAATTCACACTTCACCAAGGTTGAAAAAATTATGTGGACCGTATAGCAACATTACACAACATCTTGGAATATTCCAACACCAACAAATAATTCAAAAGCAATGGCACACACACATGAATCTGAGAATACTATCATCTTGTGCAACCAATCAAACTACTATTGAGATACAACGTATGAACCAAGATTGCAAATCAAATGAAAACTAAATAGACTAAGGGAAGGTAGATATGTAGAAGTTGATAAAACTCAACCTCACAGTCCCCAAGAATCACCTGCAAGCAATCACCTATCACATGCAACAGATATTCAGAACAAATAATAATAGATGTTCTATAAACCCTCAGAGCAAAAGTATGTGCAAGCATAAACCAGAATTTAGAAATTACAATAAGAGAATTGCTTTATAAAAGCAATGTATGCAACCCTAATGTTGACCTAAAAACAACTCAACTAAATAAAGCTTACTTATTAATTAAGTAAACTAATTATTACCTAAGCAAAACCTAAGTAAAGTTAAGCAAGTGCAATTAAATATTAATTACACTAACACCCCCCCATAAATGCAACTTAGGGAGACTAAAAAAGGCATGCACCTAAAACTAGATGAATGCAAGAAAGCATGAATGGGTCCCGGAAACAAGGCCTGATCAGGTACCCATGTACAAATGCAATAATGAGGTAGAGAAGGAAAACCCAGTGGGAAAACCCCCCCTACAATGAGATGACTGCTGCAAAGAAGCACTGGAAGAACTCTGTAGAGTAACACTGGAACCGCAATCCGACAAGCAAGGAAAGATAATTCTGTCTACAAGAAACCATATTAGAGTCATAATAATGCAACAACAGACCCGATGCCATGGAACACATGAAAACACCAAACTGGAACAACCCTGGAATCCGTAAAGCAACAATAGATGAAATGATGATGATAGAATCTGGAAGCCATGAATCTCGATGTCGATGTCAAAATAAGACTGAAACTCTTCCACAGGAAAAAGTACCATAAGGAATCTAGAACATTAACCACAAATTTAGTGGCCCTTAAACTGAGATGGATCTGATGCGGATCATTAACCATAGGCTCTCAATCTAAAGTGTGAACCGATATAAGTCTGATATGTGTCAAGCTAAGACAAAAATGCAGCCAAAAGAAACTAAGAAACCAGATTACAACCCATGCGAGTTGCCATCAATACAAGATGAAGATCAAAGTGCATGCACACTCTAATCAGATTATTATGCAAGAAACCCCCTCGATGGAACTTTATATCAGTTCATTTATTACAATCCCCAATGACTGCAAAAAGAGAGAATGCCTAAATATACATAAATATAAAATAAAAATAGACCTCAGATCTGTGTAGAGGACTGAACCAGCTTTCCAATACCACAAGAATGGCGAAAAAAGGATCATCGAGTCAAAATATATGCCCTCCGGAGTGAAACCAACAACATATGAGTTCTAGGACCTGCAAAATTAAACTAGAGAATAATCAAATAAAATAACCTACACTAACAGAATGGGCTCGGAATCAGCTTTCCAACGATATCTTGTTTGCGAAAAACCAACTCTGTATGCAAAAGTTATGCCCGATTTCGTGAAAGTGCCCCAAAATGGCCAATAAGGCTTGCAGGCAGCCCAAGGGGCTAAAACAATTTCGGCCCCTGGTCCTATGCACAACTAGGGGCTGGCGGATAGGGGGTTGGGGCGGAGCCCCTGGTCACCCATGTGACTGGGAGGTATTTGCAGGAGGCGATCGTATGCGCCCGGTCCCCCATACGACCGAAGCTACTTGAACTGGAGCCCGCGGGGGCTAGCGTGTTGGCCGGTGGAGCTGTGGGGTGGCGCTGTCGGGCTGAGCGGCCCTCCAGTGGCCGCTTGGTGGCTGGTGGGTGGTGCTCACATTTTATATGGGGGCCGCCGAATGTTTTTAAAAAAACAATTTTTTAAATTTTTTTTGCACAATTTCCAAGAAAAATATGCCTCGTGAAGCATGTCAAGGAGGCCGTATGGCATCCCTGGCAAAATTTTTTTGCCTTAGAAACCAACTTCTCAAAAATCGATGAAATGAAGAGCGATCTTAGGGTTTTTGGCCACTGCGAACGCGATGGTGACCTCCATTTGTGCTCAAAATGTTCCCAAAAAATGGCTACCTCCAGAGCTTGCAAAAAATCACCGAACTTGAAACCTTCACAGATCTGGCAACCGATGACCAAAACCTGCAAAATAAAAGCCAATCCTAAATTTTTCCAGTGCTTTGAATCTAATGATGAAGCCCAAACTAATCCAAGACGTTGCATAGATGAACTCAAGGCATAAAATCCTTGAGGAACCCCGAACGAACTCTGCAATGAATTTCTCCAGAATTTGAGAAGGGGTTGCATGTCAAGGCTCTGATACCATGTTAGAAACCCTAGATCAGACATGCAAATCTAAACACCTTCCATAGAAGATAAAATCGGATAAAAGCAAAGCTTTGCATGAAATGTGCAAATTGATAATATTCAAAATTTTCTCTTCTGTGGAAGGTGTTTAGGTTTGCATGACTGATCTAGGGTTTCTAACATGGTATCGGAGCCTTGACATGCAACCCCTTCTCAAATTATGGAGAAATTCATTGCAAAGTTCATTCGGGGTTCCTCGAACGAACTCTGCAATGAATTTCTTCAGAATTTGAGAAGGGGCTGCATGTCAAGGCTCTGATACCATGTAGAAGTTGATAAAAATCAACCTCACAGTCCCCAAGAATCACTTGCAAGCAATCACCTATCACATGCAACAGATATTCAGAACAAATAATAATAGATGTTCTGTAAACCCTCAGGGCAAAAGTATGTGCAAGCATAAACCAGAATTCAGAAATTATAATAAGAGAATTACTTTATAAAAGCAATGTATGCAACCCTAATGTTGACCTAAAAACAACTCAACTAAATAAATCTTACTTATTAATTAAGTAAACTAATTATTACCTAACCAAAACCTAAGTAAAGTTATGCAAGTGCAATTAAATATTAATTACACTAACAAGATATAGGAAATGTTATCACATTCCCAAATCCATAATACAAGAAACTTTAACACAAAGAAATGTAGAGAATTCCATTTCTCCTAGATATCCCTCTTCACAAGTCGAACATTGTCAACCATATCTTCTACTGCTACATGATCCAAAACTTGATACTCTGGATATAACACCTTCAAAGGCTTATGATTATCATATTCAAACCACACAAGCACATCTTCAAGCATGAGGAAATGTAGAGCACAAGACAAAACACATCCCTATCACTTTGTATAGTCTTTATGCAAATTTTCTCAAAAGAACCTGGAAGTTGCATTAGCAACACCTACTCACCACCAAAAAAACCTTCTCAACATATCCACACTAGAGGTTGATATCAATGACAACACTAATGATAACATAGTGCAACAATATCCCCTTTTTTCATTGATGGCAATTATAGACACATAAAAATGTCCTCATAATCATTTTTATCCATTTGCATAATCATTTATCATTATTCAATTATTTAAATCCATTTGCATTAATCATTAAATATCATTTGCATGAGCATTTCTCCATTCCATAAGCCTATTTCATTAAACAATTTATATAATAATTTATCCTTCTCCTACTCATATCATTTAATAAATCCATTATCCATAATTATATTTAATTAAAGAATATGGGATAATTGTCATTTATCCATCTCATTCTTTTATCCCATATTCTTCCCAAAATGTGGATCTTTCCCATGAAGACATCTATAAAATCCTTCTTTCTCTTCACTTTTCATACACAACTCCAATTTCATAATTCTCAAATCCATTCTACATAGGCTCTTGTGCTTTTGCTATAAAAAAATATGAGAGAAAAGACAAGATCTTGTAGATAGGATAAAAATGGAGTGATATTCCTTTTGAATGCATTTGCTTTTATTTCTTAGAAGTTAGTATTTTATTTCTGCATTTTGTTTTCATTTTGGAAAATCTCTATTGATATGATGTTGAATACAGGTTGATTTTCATTTGGGAATTCAAGGTTTTCATTTTCAGCATCACATAAATGGTGAACTTGACGTGAATGGAAGCAAATTTTTCAGTTTTCAGTTTTCATTGATGAAATATATCTCGATCTTTGATAAAACATAAAACTGAAATATATCTTGATCTTTGATAAAACAAATTTGGGAGAGTTTTGATAAAACATTTTGAGTTTTCATAATACATACTACTGCTAAAATGCTTTTAATAAGACATTTTTAATACATACTGCTGCTAAATTTGAATAATTTTGGGAGAATTTTTGGTAAAATGTTTTGAGTTTTGATAAACCTACCCCTCCCAATGTTGTGTTTTCCTATCTCTATGCAAATAGGTGGAGCCAAGGTCTTATCCTATTACTAGTTTTCCATCCCAATTTTGATGCTTCCTCCTCATTATACCTGTTAAGCGAAGTGAAAGTGACCTCATTTTCCAACCTACCTCCATTAGAATCTTGGTAAACCTTTTCAAAATCCAATAATTTGTTCAAGATAGGGTATCCTTTTAGTATTCCTAATTGTTGACATGCATGGGTATTTACACATTTGCAAACCTTCATTATCATCAATCGTCGCCATTGCTATGTGAAGGCTCTCTTGTAGTTTTGAAACAATCTTGGTATCAGACACATCTCACAAAAGGATTGGCTTTGTTAGCCGCTCCCAACCTATCCATATCAAGCCCTTGCCACTTGATTCTATCATTTGAGAGGTTATTTGCAGCGATTTGCAAGAAAATCACTCCATTGTTATTATGGAGATGATGTGATATTTTCTATGCAATCCATGATGCCTTTCTTTCCAACAAGAGTCTATTCAAATGCTCACTCAAATCTGATTTTTTATTTTCTATATCATGCACACCCTTTGTCAAAGTCTACCCTCCAAAATTATTGCTCTTGAAAAATCTTCACTACTTTCCTTTGAATTCACTAGGAATTTTCAATTTATTTTGTGAACTTGATTGCTATCAAAATGGAATTAATTGGAATAGTATTTGAAATTTATGTTGGAATGAGCTGATGTAGTATTACCAGCTCAAGAGATATCTCCCAAGACTTGTGGTGAACTTTTCTTAAAAATCTGCAATTCTTTGAATAAATTATTGAAACTTCGCCTATCCAGTCGGACATAATACCTTTCCTTCAAAGTCAGGAAGCTCATATGGTGTTTTTGGAATGTTAGTAGATCCATTTCATCAAAGGTAGTGTTTGGTATGCCACATATAGCTTCTTTAATATCACTCGCAATGGTCATCTTTGAGTATCTTTTATAGCTCTCGGTAAGTGTCAAGAAATTTAGTGTCTATTATCTAAAATTCTGCTGGTCAAACTTCTTTCCTCTTACCAAGTCCTGAGCATAATATCTTCATTTGGAAATAAATCTGAAAGGAAAAATAAATGAGAAATTGAAATTACTAACTAATGAGAATTGTTTGAAGGAAAGAGATTACCAAGAAATAGAGAATCCAAACCAAGCACCACCAAATGCAAAGGAGACACAAGAATTTGATAAGGGGAAAAAATAAGAAAAAAACCCCAATATTATGAATGGAAGAAAAATACCTAAGAATGATACAAAGAGAGAGAGAGCACTTCTACCTTAAGCTTTCTTGCTTGAATATGAAGAATGAGAGGAGAGGCACCTCAATAAATAGAGGTGAGAAGAGGAGTTACAATGTAACTCCCAACTCAATGAATGCCACCATTCATCTATTTATGTGCAATGTGTCAAAAACCTCTTAAGGAGGTGGCTAAAAATACTCCTTAATAAAGGAATTAAAAATAAAAAGAGTCATCCTCACACATGTGTGAGAAGACAAAAAGATAAAAGATTCGTAGGGATTCCTTTGAAATATTCCTACAAGTTAATAAATAATTACAATTAAAAAATAACCTTTACCAAGTAAAGATTAATCTTCTAACACCCCCCCTTAAGATTTACTTGGGGAGGTTACATCAAACCCTTCTATGGGTTGTAATCCAAGATTTTTACAATGAAAGATAAATTTATCTTTACAAAGAGCTTTGGTGAGAATATTTACAACTTGATCTTCACCCTTAGCATATAAAAGAGAAATTTGGTTATCTTCAATATGCTCTCTAATGATGTGATGTTGAAGAGCAATGTGCTTGGTCCTTGCATGAAAAATTGGATTCTTTGCCAGGGCAATAACACTTTGATTATCACAATACAAAGGAGTAGGATCCATTTGAGGGAGACCCAATTCTTAAAGTAATCTTCTTAACCATAATGCTTCTTTGGATGCATTTGTACAACTTTTATATTCATCTTCTGTAGAACAAAGAGAAGTATATTGTTGTTTCTTACTATTCCATGAGATTGCACCTAATCCAACAAAGAAAAAATAACCACAAGTGGATCTCTCATCATTGGGATCACCTCCTAAATCCGAATCAGTATAACCCTCCAAAGAAAAAATCACAATTTGCATCATAAAAAGACCAAGATTAAGAGCACCATAAAATTATTTTTGCAACTTTAAAAATAGGTTTATTGTGGTTTAGACATTAATCTAGAAACCAATCCAACACTATAAGAAATATTAGGTCTAGTAAGAGTTAGATAGTTTAAACTTCCTACTAATTTCCTATGGGTGATCCCGCAACATTGGTTTACAATTTTTGGCCAAACTAGACACTGAAATAATTTTTTGTAACTAGATCTTCACTTTTGGGCACTTATAGTGGCTAAATCGTGAGGAATTTGAAGATAATACAAACTAGTGGTTTGTAAAATTTTGTCTGTAGATTCTAAATATATTTTTTTCAAAATTTTTGGAATCAAATTCCACTTCTTTTTCCATCTCTTTCGAAAACTAGTTTTTTTCAGCAAACAACATTTTTAAGGAGTGACACTCACTGTATACAACATAAATTTTTTGCATGAAGGATAAAATTCTAATTCTTTGGAATTTAGATTTGTAACTATGATATCTAGTGCTTCCAATTGATCTCATAGTGTTTTATTGAATATTTTTTCTTTAATCAAGTTTCGAAGTCAAACCAATTACAATTTAGACATAGGCGGACTGTATACAATGTAAATATTTTTGTATGTATCAAAATTCAATTTTTTTTGTTGGATCAAGGACTTCAATATCTAGTGCACTCATATTTTTCATTTTTTTTTTGATAATATGCTATTTTTCCACATGTGCAGAACGTAAAGCTTGATTTTCGGTGAAAAACCTATGTTTAATAAAACAAAAAAAAATACATAATAAAATCAAAAAATATTAAAATTATATTCATTGGATAGCTCGTTCTGAGGACTACCATCATCTAGTTAGGTCTGTGAAGTCTCCTCCATTTTCATCCTCAACCCAAGCTTCGAAGGGAAAAAATTTGGAGTTTTTTGGGCCAGAGGGTGAGAAGGTGGGAGAAGGGGGGTTTGGGCGAACCAGGGGCAGTTTGAGCGAACCCCCTTTCAAAAAGGGTTTTCCTTTGTGTTTTTTATGGGAATGGTGGGCCCAGGCCATTTAGTGGGTTCGCTCGAACCTGGGTTATAGCGAACCCTCTTTTGGTTCACTAAAACCAATGAGTTCATTCGAACCCCAAAAATCAAAATTTTTGGCATGGGGTCGATTTTTGCAACTTTTCCTTCCTCACTCAAATTGTAAACCAATTTTGTGGGTTTACCCCTATATAAAGTAAGATCAACAAAAGGAGTTTCCATATCAACCATTTATTTAGCTCCTAATTCACAAGGAGTGGAAACACATGTTGCATCATTCATTTTAAATCTATCTAAGAGATCATGAGCATATTTTTGTTGAGAAATAAAATTACCTTTAGGTGTTTTCCAAATTTGCATACCCAAAAAATAATATAATAGGCCTAAATCAGTCATTTGAAATTTTTGATTGAGTTGATAGTTAACATCACTAATCAAATTGTTAGAACTAGAAGTGATAATTAAATCATCAACATATAAAATAATAATCACAATATCATTTTCATTATCCTTAATATATAAATTTGGATCATTTTTACTTCTAATGAAACCTTGAGATAGAAAGAAAGCGTTAATTTTGGAATACCATTCTCTAGGATATTGTTTTAAACCATAAATTTATTTTTTCAATTTGCAAACAAGATGTTCATTTCCTTCCTTAATGAAACCCAAATGTTGAGACATATAAATTTCTTCATGTAAATCATCATTATAAAATGTACTTTTAACATCCATTTGATGAATAGGCCAATGCATATGAGAAGCTAAAGCAATAACTAATTTAATAGTTGGCATCTTAGCTACTAGAGAAAATATTTCATTATAATCTAAACCTTCAACTTGAGAGAAGCCCCTAGCAACTAATCTAGCTTTAAGCTTGCTAACTTTATTATTTTCATTAACCTTAGTTTTATACAACCATTTGCATGAAACAAGATTCTTACCTTGAGGTAAGGGAACTAAATCCCAAGTATTATTAGAAATTAAAGTATCATATTCTTCTTGCATAACCTTTTTCCAATGAGGTTGATCTTTAGCTTGTTCATAAGTTTGCGGATCATTTGTATTAATAATACTAGACATCAAAGCATAATTACAATAATGTTCATTTCTAGTCTTATATTGATTCATTCTAGCTAAAATATCCTCACTTTCTTGCATAATTTTTTTAAACCATGTAGGCTTTCTTTAAGATGTAGGAGTATCATCACTATAAGAAGAATCATTAGGAGAAATTTCAATATTTTCATCATGACGATCACTATGAGTAAGAGATCTATTAGGAGAGTTAAGAGAAGATTCAACTTGAGGATTATCCTCCACAACAATAACTTTATTTTGAGAAGATTCAATATCATGCACTTTAGAACAACCATGAACACCATTTTCAGCAATGCATACATCTCTAGCAACTTTAACTTTGTTAGTAAGAGGATTATAAACTATATAAGATTTAGAATGTTCATCATAACCAACAAAATATGATAAAAAGATTTAGGATCTAATTTTTGCCTCTTTTGTTTAGGTTTGTAAACATAAGCAATTGAACCAAAAATTCTTAAATGCTTAAAATTGGGCTTCCTACCAAACCAAGCTTCTTCAGGAGTTATATCATTTAAAGCTTTAGTAGGAGTCCTATTAATAATGTAAGTAGCACAGAACATAGCTTTTGCCAAAAATTTATAAGATATTTTTAGCATGTAACATACATCTAGCCATTTCAACAATAGTTCTATGCTTCCTTTCCGCTACACCATTTTGTTGAGGTGTATAGGGACTAGTTAGCTCATGCTTAATACCAAAGATTTCAAATAGCAATTAAAAGCATTGTTCACATATTCTTTTCCATTATCAGTTCTAAGAATTTTAAGTTTAAAACCAGATTGCCTTTGAAAAAAATTATGAAATTTAGAAAATATATCAAGAACTTGATCCTTACTATGAAGAAAATAGGTCCAAGTTCTTCTAGAATAATCATCAACAAAAGTAAGTGCATACCTCGATCCTTGGATGCAGGTATTCTCCATGGGTCCCAAAAGGTCACTATGAACTAGGTGCAACTTATGAGCTGCCCTCCATGATTGACCATGTGGAAAGAGCGCCCTATGCATCTTACCACTCATGCATCATGTGCATAAAATTTTAGATGGAACAATACTAGGCAATCCATCTACCATATTAAGCTTTTGCATTAAAGAACTATTGTTATCATTTTTATGACCAAGTCTTTCATGCCAAACATTGAAATCAATGGTAGATATTAAAGAGCATCTAGATTGAGCAAAATCATAAAATTTGAATAAATTATCATAGCCTAATTTAGCATTAGCATTGAACTTATTTTGTTTTGGATCAATAACATAACACATATCTTCGTAAAATTCTATTTTATAATCTTGACAATGCTTAGCAACTGAAAGTAAATTAGTCTTTAATTTAGGAACATATAAAACATCATGCAATTTACCATTAGGAACATTCAAATCTCCAATTGATTCTACTTTACAAGTATGATTATTAGCAAGTTGAAGAGGAACATTAGACATATTAGGTTGCATAGACTCAAAAAATTCTTTATGTGAAGTAACATGTTGAGATGCACCTGAATCAATAATTCATTCAAGAGGTTGAGAAACATTAAAACTACAAGTAGAAGAACGTCTAGATCGATTAACATTGTTATGAAACTTAATATATATATATAAAATACGCCGAGAGATATCCTTCTCAAGGCGCCTATTTTTTAATCAATTTTTCACATAAAAAATTGAATAAGTGCCTCGAAAAGGATATCTCTTGACGCATTTTATATTTATTATTAAATATATATATGCTAGAAGCAGTCGTGACACAACATGTAATATCTTAAAGAAATTATTTTTATATTTATATATTTTTTATTAAATTATTATAATAATTAATATATTATAATATGATAATATAATATTTGTAATTCAATTTTTAAAAATAATATATATAATTTAATATTTAAATGTTAAGTTAAAATATACAAATATATTTTTAGTATATTTTGTAAGGAAAAGAAAACGGTGCGAAAACGCTTTCCTAACGCTAAAACCACAGAGCAGAAGTGCAAAGACCAATTTTAAAACAATAAAACACATAATATGAACACATGCAGGGTAACAAGAGTAACATAAATAAAATGATTTCAGAGATAACACCAGATTTATGTGGGAAAACTCTTCCAAGTAAAAAACTCACCACACTAAGAGAAAGACACTTTGTATTACAAAAAGCAAAAGATTACATACAAAGTTACATCCCTCACTCTCTGACAGTTAGCTCACAACAACACTTGAGTTTTCATGCACTCACTGTTACAATGCTATTCCGACATTCAGTGAATACAAAACTCGACCACACTTCTCTCGCAGTATCTTCAAATCTGTTATATCTCAATTACATGTCAAGACTGACTATTACTAGTCCCTCTATGACCACCAATTAGGGTGCATTAAATTCAGTTCTTCACTAACACGCCAAATCGATCTTGGATCCGATCCACCTACAATCCTGCATCGAGCCACTCTCGCAATTAATTCATTACAGAGAAAATACAATTTGGGCTTTGCCAATAGCCAAAATTTGATCTAAAACATAACTGCATAAGATATCGCTTTTCACCAATCCAGCTTCCGACAATAAATGTTGTTTTGCAACAACGATGCATAAATAATTGATGAGAAAATGCCACGTGTCGCATTGCCATTCACTCTGCTGCTCGGCCGAGCTCCCTTCACTATCGCTAGCCATACCATCATGTTCTGGGGCTGACAAAATCCGCAAACACCAAAACACAGTCCGCTAGAAATAGCAAGTCCCACATGCCATGCGTCCACTGCTCGCGCATTCTGCTCGACCTACGTGGAATCCATTGGAGCTCCTTCAAGGAATCTCTAGTGGCATCCACTAGATTCCCTAGGGAACTCTCAAGGTGCCGACAAGTGTCTACAGCCGGACAACCCCTTGCATAAATCAACTCGGGGGCCCACCACCTGTTCGTTGCACTCACCATATTGACAAGCCACCATGTGTCAAGTGTACAAGCGATTCTGCTTGGCGAAAAGTAGACAACGGTACCTGCTTTCGGATGCTGCATGAAGTAGCCAACACCATCGGATGAAGTTGATAACAGCTATTAATGTAAGGCATTGGTACATCGGCGAGACAAAGAATTTCCTTCCGCCTATAGAAGATTGTTCAGCCGATAAAGCCGAAGACAACACATGATCTGCCAACTCCACGCTCGTCGACCCATCGCTGTGACAACCCTTGGGGTCTCACCGATCAAACAGAGTCTCAGCGACCAAAGGGTTGAGTTGACCAAAAGAGAACACCACGGTAAATCGATAAGGGCATAGATTTATCAAGCCTTTAACAGAGGTCCAAACCGGTAAGTTGAGGCACATTTTCCAACAAGCCCCCACTTGACAAAGACTTACTGGCTTCCTCCAGACTTCGAATTCATTTGTGATCATAGGCCCCAAGGCCCATTGAACTTGCACACCATCTGAACTTACTCATGCTTACTGGCTTTGTCAATGCATCAACAACATTCTTCAGAGTACCCACATTCTCTAAAGAGACCTTGCCATCTTCAACCATATCTCTCATGAAGTGATATTGCACATCGATATGCTTCGTCCTGACATGGAAAGTCATATTTTTTGCCCAAAAAATGGCACTCTAACTATCACAGAAAATAGTGATCTGCCTTGCATTAAAACCAATATCAGAACATAAGCGGTTGAGCCAAACAACTTCTTTGTAGGCGTGAGTTGCTGCCATGTATTCTTCCTCCGTTGTGGACAAAGCGACTATAGCTTGTCGCTTGCTCATCCAACTGATTACACCACCATTTAACATGAAAGTATATCCACTGGTGGATCTTCTACTGTCAATGTCCCCTCCCTAATCAGAGTTCGCATATCCATGAATGCTGAAAGTTCTCTGTGATACAACCAAATTGCCATGGTAACACATAACACATTCTGAGGTACCTCTCAAATATCTAAACACTCTCTTTACAACATCCCAATGCGTCCTTCCTAGATTTTCCATAAATCGGTTGAGTACTCCAACTGCTTGGGCTATGTCTGGCCTTGTACAGACCATTGCATACATTAGACTGCTGACAACACTCACATAAGGCACTTTGGTCATGTCCTCCATCTCAATAGCAGATTTTGGACAATCTTCTATAGATAGTTCCATTCCCTGCATAACTGGAACAACTAGATTCTTGCAATCACTCATATCAAATCTCTCCAAAACAGTGTTAATGTACTTACTCTGGTTGACCCAGAGCTTTCTGCCATTTCTATCCCTGGTTATCTCCATCCCCAGAATATACCTTGCTGCACCCAGATCTTTCATTTCAAACTTTGCAGATAACTGAGATTTAAGATACAAAATCATAGACTTACTATTTCCTATGAACAACATATCATCCACGTACAGGGTAATAGTAAGTACACAATCATTTTTGGTTTTAAAATACACACAATGATCAGATTTTGATCTCACAAATCCCAATGACAACACAAATGTGTCAAACTTTTGGTGCCACATTTTAGGAGACTGCTTCAAACCATACAAAGATTTCTTTAATTTGCAGACTAGGATTTCTTTACCTTTTTCAACAAAATGCTCAGGTTGGGACATGCAATTTTCTTCTTCCAACTCTCCATGGAGAAATGTTGTTTTCATATCCATCTGCTCGATCTCTAAGTTATACACGGCTACAAGTGACAAAAGAAATTTGATAGATGTCAACTTAGCTACAGGGGAAAAAATTTCTCCATAATCAACTCCCTCTACCTATGAATACCCCTTTGCAACCAACCTTGCTTTATACTTCTTAGCACTGCCCTCAAGACTATTCTTTCTCTTAAATACCCATTTACAACCAACAAACTTTCTTCCTTCAGGCAAAGGTACCAAATCCCAAGTTTCATTCTTCTCCAATGATTCCATTTCTTCATTCATGGCTTCCAACCAAGAATTTGCATCAGGCATATTAATTGCCTCTTCAAAAGTCCTAGGCTCCTCAGTGCTAGTAATTAAGGCATAGGCATAGTTTGAATCCAAAATAGAGAAACCATACCTGTCAGGTTGTTGTTTTTGATGTGTAGACCTTCTTACTATCCGAGGTTGCGGTTATTCATCTTCGAAACTCTCAGAGTTGCTAGAGCTCTCCTTAGTTTCAGGTACACCATGCAGTTCTCCCTTTTCTAGAGTTTGAGGAATCTCAACTGCATCATTCTTATTTTCTCTTTGATTTGTCTCTAGCTATGGTACAACTGTAGAAGGTTTCATCTCATGAAATATTACACTTCTTCTATACAAAACCTTCTCAGTATCAGAATTACAAAGCTTGTATCCCTTCACACCAACACCATAGCCGATGAAGATACATTTAACAAATTTGTTCTCCAACTTAGACATTTTCTCATTTGGCACATATGCATATGCCTCACAACCAAAGACATGAACATGTCTCAGAGAGGGATTCTTACCAGACCACGCTTCCAAAGGTGTCTTATCAACAAGAGTAGAGCAAGGAGAGCGATTTACCAGGTAACATGTTGTAGCCATGACCTTTGCCCAGAACATCTGCTCCAGACCAGCACTTTTCAACATACTCCTTGCCTTTTCCATCAGCGTCTTGTTCTTCCTTTCAACAACTCCATTATTTTATGGAGTATAAGGTGTGGTTTTATGCCTTTTAATCCCATGGTCCTTACAGTATCTATCGAAATATGTAGAAAAAAACTCACCACCATTATCCATCTTGAAATTTTTTATTTTCCTTCCAGTCTGATTCTCTACCAATTTTTTGAACTCTTTAAACCGACTGAACACTTCTGATTTACTTTTAAGAAAGTATATAAATGCCCTTCTCGAATAGTCATCGATAAAAGAAACATAATATCTGGACTTCGATAACGAAGGAACATACACTAGACCAAACACATCAGAATGAACATAGTCCAGTACACCAGAAGATTTATGAGAACTCGAGGAAAATGAAACACGTTGTTGCTTTCCATAAATGCAGTGTTTGCATAAATCGAACTCAAGATTACAGTCTACTAGCCCTTCAGCAAGATTTTTATTTTTCAAGGTTTTTAAACCTTTCTCACCTATGTGACTGAGTCTATGATGCCACAACATGGTCTTCTCTGTTGGGAGTTTCACCTCCATTGCATTTTCAGCTAGAGAAGCATCTTCATCTTTCTCTACAGGAACAAATTTGCTTGACTTACAGAGGCATTGCATTGAATAGGACGTGCATCCATCTTGTATAGAGTTCCAGTACATACACCCTTAGCCAACACCATTGCACCTCTAGCCATCTTACATCCTTTGCTCGAGAAAGAAACTTCTACACCAACATCATTTAGCTTACTAATAAAAAGTAAATTTTGAGCCAAACCTAGTATATGCAGTATGCCAGGAAACTAAATTCTGACTCCACCTCGGCCAACAATCTCCAACGTTGAATCACTCGCCAGGTACACCTTTCCACCATCATACTTCTCATACTTGGTGAACCATTCTCTATGAGACGTCATGTGAAAGGATGCACCCGAGTCAACCAACCAGACATCATTTGATACCTAAGTTGCCAAGGCTGCATTGAAGGCATCTGCATCACTCTGAGAAGAGTCATAGTCTAAAGAGTTACTCTTCTTCTTCTTCTTCTCCTTGAAATCCTTTCAGATATGACCAGGCTACCCACAATTCTAGCATTTCACCTTGGACCTTTTACCAGGAGACTTCGATCTCCCTGCAGATTTAGATCTGGACTTCTTGTTCTTCTTCTTACCTTTCTCCTTCGATCTACCTCAGACAGCAAGGGCCTCTTTGGCCATCTCAAAAGACTTCATCCGCATCTCTTTAGAAAATAATGAAGCAAACACGTCTTCCATCTTGAAAGTAGCGATCATACTTCCAATAGCCATCACCAGATGATCGCAAGTGTCAGGTAACGAACATAACAAGAGCATGCAATGATCCTCCTCTTCTATCTTTAAACCCACAGATTCCAACTGAGCAACACTCATATTAAACGAGTTCAGATGGTCTGCAACAGATGCACCTTCTTCCATCTTCAAGGAGTACAACTTCTTCTTCAAGAATAACTTATTTACCGGAGACTTTCCCTGATAAATATCGCCAAGATTCTTCCATAACAAAGCTACAGACTTCTCCTCATGGACATTCAAGAGTACAGAATCGGCCAGACAAAGTCTTATCAGACCTCTTGCCTTTCTATCTGTGAGATCCCATTCTTCTTGCTTCATACCTTGTTGCATAGTTCCATACACTGCTACCAAAAGGTCTCTATCCACTAACAGGTCTTCCACTTTGAGGTTCCACAACTCAAAGTTGTCGCCATTGAATTTCTCAATATCAACTCTTCTTGATGTACTTGCCATCTTAGACAGAACTAAGTTCTAACTTTGCAAGAATCCCACCGGAACAGTAGTATCACATAAAACCAGCCCTACTAACAAGGATAACACAACTGGCCAGACTCTGATACCACTTGTAAGGAAAAGAAAATGGTGCGTAAATGCTTTCATAACGCTAAAACCATAGAGGAGAAGTGCAAAGACCAGTTTTAAAACATTAAAACACATAAGATGAACACATGCAAGGTAACAAGAGTAACATAAATAAAATGATTTCAGAGATAACACCAGATATAAGTGGGAAAACTCTTTTGAGTAAAAAACCCACCACACCAAGAGAAAGACACTTTGTATTACAATAAGCAAAAGATTAGATACAAAGTTACAATCCTCACTCTCTGATAGTTAGCTCACAAAAACACTTGAGTTTTCATGCACTCACTGTTACAATGCTATTCCGACATTCAGTGAATACAAAACTTGACCACACTTCTCTCACAGTATCTTCAAATCTGTTATATCTCAATTACATGTCAAGATCAACTATTACTAGTCCCTCTACAACCACCAATTGGGGTGCATTAAATTCAGATCTTCACTGACACGCCAAATCGATCTTGGATCAGATCCACTTGCAATCCTACATCGAGCCACTCCCACAATTAGTTTGTTGCAGAGAAAATATAATTCGGGCTCTACCAATAGCCAAAATTTGATCTAAAAAATAACTGCATAAGATATCACTTTTCACCAATCCAACTTCCGGTAATAAATGTTGTTTTGCAACAACGATGCAGAAACAACCGATGAGAAAATGCCACGTGTCTCATTGCCAGTCGCTTTGCTGCTTGGTCGAGCTCCCTTCGCTATCGCTAGCCATACCATCATGTTTCGCGGCTGACAAAATTTGCAAACACCAAAACACAGTCCGCTAGCAATATCAGGTCCCACACGCCATGTGTCCACTGCTTGCGCATTCCGCTCGGCCTACGTGGAAGCCACTAGAGCTCCTTCAGGGAATCTATAGCGGCATTCGCTAGACTCCCCAGGGAACTCTTGAGGTGCCAAAAAGTGTCCACAGTCGGACAACCCCTTACATAAAGCGACTTGGGGGCCCACCACCTATTCGTTGCGCTCACCATATTGACAAGCTGCCACACATCAAGTGCACAAGCGATTACGCTCGACGAAAAGGTAGACAGTGGGACTTGCCTTCGGATTCCGCGAAAAGTAGCCAACACCATCAGATGAAGTCGATAATAGTCGTTGATCTAAGGCATCAACACATCAGCGAGACAAAGCATTTCCTTCTACTGATAAACAACTGTTCAACCAATAAAGCCAAAGACAACACACGATCCGCCAACTCCACGCTTGTCAGATCATCGTTGTGAAAACCCTTGGGGTCTCGCCGATTAGACAGAGTCTCAGTGACCAAAGGGTCGAGCCAACCAAAAGAGAACACCACGGTAAAGCGATAAGGGCATAGATTCATCAAGCCTTTAACAGAGGTCCAAGCCGGTAAGTTGAGGCACATTTTCCAACATATTTATAATATTATAATAAAAAATATTATATCATCAATATTTAGTTAGGATTAGGGTTAGGGTTAAGGTTAAGAGATATAGTTAGGGTTAGGGTTACAATTAAGATTAGTGTTAGATTATAACTAGGGTTACTGTTAGAGTTAGAGATAGAATTAGAGTTAGGGTTCGAGTTAGAATTATAATGAGTGTTAGGTTTAGGGTTAGGGTTAGCATTAGAATTAGGGTTAAGGTTGCAATTAGAATTAATGTTAGTTATAAAATTAGGTTGTTTCAAAATAATATTAGTGTTACAGATAGGGTTAAGGTTACAATTAGAATTAGTGTTAGTTTAAGAATTAGGGTTAGTGTTAGGGTTACAATTAGAATTAGTATTAGTTTAAGAATTAGGGTTAGTGTTAGGATTAGAGATAGAATTAGAGTATGTTTTGAATTATAACTATTATGTTTTAGGGTTAGGGTTAGCGTTAGAGTAAGACTTACGATTAGGGTAACAATTAGAATTTTATTTTTTTAATAAATAGGATTAAGATTAGGATTTAATTCCAATCCCACTCATAATTATAATCTTAACCCTCATTCTACTTCTAATGTTAACCTTAAATATAATCCTAACCATAATTGTAACCCTATTCATAATCCTAATTCTAATAACAACCTTAGCTCTAATTGTAATCATAATTAAACCCTAACCCTAACCCTAACTAAATGCTAACCCTAACCTAAATTTAACCTTAACTATAATTGAATCCTAATCCTAACCCTAGTTGAAATTTAACTCTAATTGAATATAAACCCTAATCACAACACTAATTAATCCTCTACCCTATCTGTAATTTTGACTTGTAACTCCTAACTTTAATCCTAATGGAAATATAACCTTATCTCTAACCCTAATTGAACACAAACCCTAACCCTCTCAGAATTTAATCTTAATTATTTTTATTTGTAACCCTAACCCTAAGCTATTGAAGTTCAACCCTAATTCATCCTAAAACTTAACCCTAATTGAACCCAAACCATAACCCAAACTCTAATTGAACACGAACCCTAATGTTGACCCCAAGCTTTCTTTTAGAACCCTAACTTTAATTTAACCCTCACCCTAACCCCAACCTTCTCCCTAATTTTAACCCCAAGATTTATCTTAGAACCCTAATTGAACCCTAGCCCTAATTGAATCCTAACGGTAACTAGATTCTAATCCTAACCTTAAACCTAACCCCAACCCCTACCCTAATTTAATTCTAACCCTAATAAGTTTATCTTAATCGTAACCCTAACCGTAAATATAATCCTAATTATAATTCTAACCCTTACCCTAATTGTAATGACAACCTTAATTCTAACTTCAAAACTAATTGAACACTAACCCTAACCCTAATTAAAACCCAACCCTAGTTGAATCGATACCCTAACCTAACATTAACCTTAACGCTAACCTTAATTGTGGTTAACCCTATTTGAACCCTAACCCTAATTTTAGTAGAGTTTGAAGCCTAATCCCAACCCTAATCCTCACCCTAACCTATTCTTAAACCTAATTGAATTCTAATTGCATCCCAAACCTAATTGAACTCTAATCCTAATTGATCCCTAACCCTAACCCTATCCCTAATTGAACCTTAATCCTAATTGATCCTTAAACCTTTAACCCTATCTCTAATTGAACCTTAACTCTAATTATAACCTTGATCTAATCCTAGTCACCTTAACCCTAAATCCAAGCTTTATCTTAGAATTCTATTTGAACAACCCTAATTAAACCCTAACCCTAACCCTAACTAAACCCTAACCCTAACCTAAATTTAACCCTAAATCTAACTGAATCCTAATCCTAACCCAGTTGAAATCTAACACTAATTGAATATAAACCTTAATCATAACACTAATTAATCCCTACCCTATCCATAATATTAACTTGTAACTCCTAACCCTAATCCTAATAGAAATCCAACCCTAACTCTAACCCTAATTAAAGAAAAACCCTAACCCTAGGAATTATCTTAGAACCCTAACCCTAACCCTAACCATCTTGGAATTCAATCCTAATTGTTTTTAATACCTAACCCTAACCCTAATCTATTTATTCAATCCTTATTCATCCTAAACTTTAACCCTAATTGAACCTAAACTATAACCCAAAATCTAATTGAACCCTACCCCCAATGCTGACCCCAAACTTTATTTTAGAATCTTAACCCTAATTTAACCCTCACCCTAACCCCAACCTTCACCCTAATTTTAACCCCAAGATTTATCTTAGAACCCTAATTGAACCCTAACCCTAATTAAATTCTAATCCTAACCTTAAACCTAACCTTGACCTTAACCTTAATTTAATTCTAACCCTAATAAAGTTTATCCTAATTGTAACCTTAACTCTAACTATAATCTTAATTATAATTCTAACCCTAACCATAATTTTAACTCATAATTATAATTCTAACGCTAACCCTAATTCTAATAGCATCCTTAATTCTAACTATACTACTAATTGAACCCTAACCCTAACCCTAATTTTTCCTAACTCTATTTGAACCCTAATCCTAATCGTAATAGAGTCCTAAGCCTAATCCCAACCTTAACCCTTATCCTAACCTAATCTTAATCCTAATTGAACTCTAATTGAATCCTAACCTGAATTGAACCCTAATCCAAATTGATCTATAACCTTAACCTTATTCCTAATTGAACACTAATCCTAATTGATCCTTAAACCTTTAACCCTATCCCTAATTGAACACCAACCCTAATTGTAACCTTGATCTAATCCCAATCACACTAACCCTAACTCCAACCTTTATCTTAGAATTCTATTTGAACCCTAACCCTAACCCTAATTCAATTTATTTTAGATGTGCACTTATTATGAAAAGCCTTTAAATATTAGAATACATATTTAAGTTGTTATATTTTTGTATAATTAAATATTTAGTGAAGCCTTAAATTTGTATTAATTATTTAAAAATGTATTAATTTTGAATAAAATTAAATATTGATTTTTCTTTTTCAATTATTTAAAAAAAATAAAATTATTGAATATTTTTTATGTTTTACATATATTATTTTAGAAATATATTTTATGTGTAATAGTAAATTTAGTATATTTTCCTTTTTATTTAATTTTCTAATTTTCTAATTTTAAATACAAATTAGTTTTGAACTTTTAAAAAGAACAATTGTTTTTAATTCTCTTATAATTTTATTTCCATTTTACTATTAAGAAAATAGTTTACAATATTTTACAATGAATCACATAACATTTTTCTTTTTAAAAGATTTTCAATTTTTTTAATTTTAAGTATTAATATAGAAACTTACTTTTATATGAAATATTAAATTTAGGAAAAAAATTCATACTTAATTTTTTAAATTTTAGAAACTTCTTTTTATGTGTAGTAATTTAATATTTTTTAATATCTTATCTATTTAAATTATTATTATTATTTATTGAAAAATATCACTCAAATAAATCTATATAAAAAACATTAAGGGATATTGTTTTAAGAAGATCTTGAATATTATTTATTGTTTTATATTTTCATTTAAAATAGTGATTTAAATTTTAAATATAATTAAAAATAAAATATTTAAATTAAAATAAGACATATTTAAATAAAGTGTGTATTTCTAAAATGAAATAAAATAATACTTTCCTACATAAAAGTAAAACATAGATAACATATTTTTAAAATAGAATAATTCTAAGTTTAAATGAAATAAAATTTTAAGTAAATTAAAGTAAATTAAATTATTAATTATTTTTATTTACTTAAGAATTAGTTATCTTATTGTTTTAAATGTAAGTGTGGATTTTTCTATCTTATAATTCTCAACTTAAAACTTTCTTATTTCACTTTATATATATCTTAAATAAACTTATCTGAAAAATATTTAGAAGTATAAATAAAAATTATTTTATTTTATGTTTTTTTTTTATTATTTCTAATTTTAAAAAAATTCTTATTCCAAAAAATATATTTTATGATATGAATAGAAAGCCAATTTTCAATACTCATTTCTAAATTGTATAATAAGAAGTTCAAACAATATTTTTTAAAGAAAGTATCACTAGAATTTTTATATTCCATTTCTAACATATTACCAATATATTTTATTGATTTTTTTATCCCTACTTTGATATGCTCTATTGAGACATTTTTATACAAAATCAAAATACAAAAATTCTTATTTGTATTCTATTTATATTAGCCTGCAAAAGACTTTAACAGGTCAAAAGTAATTAAAAAGAGGGGGAACTAAAGATTAAATTTCTAAATCTTTCCCCTGCAGAAAACAAGGCTGAGATTTTGCTGATTTTTCTTTTTTTAACACTAGTTTTCTTTGTTGGCCTTTTGTGCATAGGAAGGAAAGTTTTAACATTTACAGGAAAATGAAATTAATTAGCATCTTGTCATCTATAAAATACTATGGTGTTTTGATTATGACATTATTTAATCACTGGATCTATTTTTCATTTTAGATTTAGTGACGTATTCAACAGGATGATTATTATAGAAGTTAAATTTATATATTTTTACACGTTGAGGATCCTCCTAAAATTGGCATCCATAACATTTTAGCAATTATTATAAGCTATGGATTCTTAATCTATAAGTATTAATATTTCTTCGGCCTCTTGAAGCTGCGTGTTGGTGGCCTCCTTCACAATCTTGTCTACGGTTGTGCTCACCTGTAGGAGTTCCTTCATCTTGATGCTCATGTTTCTCATGCTTGGCTCATATTTCGCCCAACCACTGCTCCACCAACGAGCAATCTCTTGCCAAAGGCATTAAATTTTTCCATCTAACCTTAATTTTCTTTGCTATTTTCTTCTCCTTTCTCTTGTCGTATATCCAAATCGTTTCATGCAAAGATGAGAGGAAGAAAATCAATATATCTACATATCTATGTACATGCATAGTTAATGGTTAAGATGAAAAAAGATATCATTCCCCACACTCACTAGACCACTCTGCAACTGCAAGCCGAACACAACACAGCATAATGCTAAAAATGGGTATTGTAGAAATATAAAACCATCTTCCCCGGAGCTGAAATATATAACTTCACTTTCATTAGAGGCATTACATTGACAACTAGGATTTTGATATTAATTGTTGCATGTCTATGCCAAACTTAAAAATGGTCAGGATTTTAATTGTTGCAGTGGCTAAATAGTTGACTGACTGTTTCATTTATTCACCCTTTCTTTTTTTAGGCGACCGTTTCAAATGCATGCTAAACATTTCATTTTCATGTCAAACTTTCATGCAATAGCACAAACCACTATTTTTACCATGCATTCAACTGTCATGTGTCTGTCAATTTTTTTTAAAAAACAATTAATTTATTATTTAATATTATAATTATAGCACATTCTTAGATTAGGAATTATAGAGCATTTAAATATGGAGTTAAAGGATGGGACTTTAGAGATTATTATTAGTGAATTTTTTTAATGGTTTATAAAAAAACTTGGTATTTGATTTCTTGTATAAGTAATTATGAAATTGTACCATTAAAAATAATTTAAAGATCATTGGAAGCTTTATTTTGATTACATAGAAACATAAAAATTTTAATATTGTAAGTAGAGAATTCAAGAATTAAAGAAAATGGCAAGAATTTTAAAGGTTCTTCTTTCAATTTTTTGAAATCATGAGATGTAGGATTGTGTACCCATATATGAAATTTGAATTTCATGTGATGCGGTAAGTGGAAATTAAAATTGTGTAGGGTTGATATGTTTAATTGATCAAAATGAAAATTACTATGCAAATCTTAGCAGATTAGGGGTGAAACATAGATATAATCATTTGAAAATATTAATTGAAGTTATATGATCAACTAAATCATGATGAAACCTCAAATTGAAAAGATATCAATACAATTAGAAATATATGTATAAACTAGTAGTGTAATGATTTAGGATCTTATACAATCCCAATGCTTTCATTTATTTGAAAGTTGTCAAACTAAAATTAAAATTCATACTTTTGTGTGTAGGAACCTAGTTTTGTGTTTTGGATCGATGCTTTCATTTATTTGAAAGTTGTCAAACTAAAATCAAAATTCATAATTTTGTGTGTAGGAACCTAGTTTTGTGTTTTGGATCAATTAGAAATCTAGAAATATGTTGCAAATAAATTGAAAAGAGTAGAATTTTTCTCAACATTTTTATAAAATATTTATAAAAAATTAATTTCAATATTTTTGAAAAAATTAGATTTATATTATTTAAGGTAGAGGTTCAAATCAAGTCTAAGGAAAGTGGTTAAATGTTTTAGAGATGTACTTTTCACCTCTACAATTTTCCCCCACTTTGAACTACATGAGGACTAGCATTAATTATTCACCTCAAAGGAAACAAGAATCCAAATTGAAATCAAATGACAAGAACACATAAAAAGGCTATAGATATGGATAATGTTTTGTTTACACTTCATGGAATGACTGAACTCTATCTATAGATTATACACATTTTTATTACTGTTTTGAATTCCATAAAACTTATCTTTCCTTGAAAACACATCTAATGCTATATTTTGAACTTTTATTATTATTTTCATCTTTAGTTGAAACAAATGCAATATGGACAACCTTTTAGAATGTAGTAGATCTTTATTTATTATCCATAATAGTTTAACATTTTCTTCTTTTCTCCAATAATTTTTTCTCAATATAATTCGTTTTAGGAAAATATATGTTTGAACATTAATTTGATAAAATATTATAGGTTGTACCATATGTAAATTTTATAGTTTTGTAGATTATAATTATAATACCCTTAACCATGATATGATGACATTAATACTATATTTTTTGTAAGTATCATTGTAGGATTCATCTTTCAAATAATTGAATTTTCTCTTCACGATTCTTATTTAAAACACTTGTGATGCAAACAAACAACTTCTCACAAAAACCCACAATGCAATGCAAACTCTGTTTCAACAAAGAACACTCACAATACAAAAACAAATGCAAACAAATTCAGATTTTTTTATTGCATCAAATCAACTCATGACAATTACATCAAATCACAAAATGAAATGACACCATAGAGCATACAAAAATCTGCACACAAGATTAATGAACCATGACTCCTCCTATAGTTTCATCTCGCTGCCCCAAGCTCTCTTTGATGATGTTCAAACCTTCATACAATTCGTATCATTCTCTTCTCCTCTCACACATTGGTGTCTTATCTTTTCTTCACTCGTGCTACTCAAAACTACAACACAAAACCCCCAAGGATACCTCTACAGAATCATATCTTCTCTTTTTCCTTCCTCCCAAGCTCCTACCCATGTTTTTCTTTCAAAAACCCTCAAAAATGCATTGAAATTCATCAATTGCCCATAATGGGCTCCCAACTCTCCCCCAAGAATAGCTCTGCATATACTATGTTTATTCAGCCTTAAATGAGGCATTTAAACTTCCAGAAACTCTTCCAAATTTTACCTTTACTCAAGGGGCGTTTTTCTTTATTATGGAAATTTTAAAAGCTCTAAAATCTTTATTTTTTACCTCTTTTATGTTCCAAATGCCCCAATATGATTTGTGCAATAGATAAAAAATTAAATATGAAATAAAAACTAATATTTGACTTCCATGGCCTCCATAATGCCTTTCCAAAATAAAATTAATCAAATTGGTGCTTTGGAAGTATGAAATTGGGTGCTCGCATGGAAAAAAATGAAAGTTATCCAATTCACACAAAAATCGGCGTGAAAATTTGGAATGATATCCCATGGACCCCTACAAAATGATTTTTCTCAAACCTTCACGGATTTTGAAATTTTAAACCTTTTGTAAATTGTCGACATTTTTTTAACAAACTTCTGACATTAAAATATCCCAAACTAGAAAAGGTATGACTTTGATTTTTTTTTCACATTCCACATGCTACCTCCATGAATGCTCCTACCAAATTATTTTACTACATTCGATACTAGTTTTTCAAAAATAATTTTTGAAAACTGCTTACAAAGCCTTAAAATGATAATCTGACAAAACTGTCTTTAAGAAAATTTGAACACACCAAGAGCTTTCAAAATTTGAGAGATGCTACATGAACCCCAAAACTCACCAAAACTAAATTCAAACCTAAAGCTTGTTTTTGGTTGATGCTGATTGCCAATATGTCTGAATGCTCCTACATGAACTTGTACATAAACGGTTTTTCTTTATATCAAGTTATACATGTTATTTCAAATAGTCATATTTTCTCTCTATTGTACTTGATTAAGAACTTGTAAATATAATATAAATCATTTTTATAGTAATAAGGTATTTTTAAAGGATGTACTAATGTGTAAATTCTTTATACAGTAATATTTAAGGGGATTTATGTCTAATAATCAATAGACCATATTACAATTAAAAATAATACACAAATAAATTACACCATGACAAGATGATTTATGTTGGAAAAACATCACTCAAATGAACTTATAATTCTATTATTCAACAAGTGATTACAATAGAAATATTAGCTATGCCTTTATAGAAGTATCACCAACATTTAGTAGAGTAATATTGGAAGCATAATAGTACCTACAATTTAGTCATACAACTCATGCAATATTTCATGGACTCAAGTACCAATAAATAGAAAAAATGAAACCACAAGAGGATTACCAAAACCATGCATCAAAATAATGACCACAAATTCTATAATGATTGCTCCAAATTCAAACAACCATGTTGGCCCTAGTCCCCTTTGCTAAAAGGAAAAATATACTCTAAAAATAGTAACAAATTCACCACTTTGAACCTATTTATTATACTAATATTAAACATAAGGAACTTCTTCACATTGCTTAATCTATGGAAAACTAAGTAATACATGGAGTTGATCCAAAATAAGAATGATATAATATTTAGAGGTAATATTATTTCAAACAAACTACCAAAAGTAAAATAAACTAACTTATAGCCTTAATTAAAAATTCATTATTTATTTTGAGGGAAACAATTGAATGTTCATATTATTGCTATTGAAAATGATGATTTTTTTTTTGAGTATATGTTAAAGTGACAAGTAAGATCAATAAGAACACCCTTAATTGGTTTGTAAGAGAAATATGTTCTAGAATATAAAGGACCATAATAAATATTCACAAGGATCTCATCAAGTGAAAATATACTAATTATTATAGAAGAAGATGTAGAAACACTAGAATCATTATTAAGCATGCCCACAAACTGAGTTTTAGAATCATGTAAATCAATATGCTCTAAACGATCAATATTTAATTGTACCTTATGTGAAGATTGTTCCTTAAAATAACCATTGTTATAAGAAATCCTCATGGATGTAATTGACCAAATGGATATCACATAACACCTTTGCACACCAACATATCAATCCATAAGATTTGTTTCTCAAGATGAAAATGAGAGTCCTAGTAGCTTTGGCTAGACTTATGTAGTTGTATAAAAAGACCCAATGAGCAATCATAAACATGAAAATAATGTACACATAAGAAAATTCATGATTACAATGATGAGTTTTTATGCAATTTATTCCTTGCACCACCTCAAGTATAATTAGAATGCTTCAAGTCTATTCTAAAGTTATCTTATCTTGAGCTACACACCTTAAAATAAAATTATGAAATCATCATATTTTTTGGTTAATAATTTTTGTATCCTTGAAAATGATCATGAATTTTGATAATTTAATAATACCTCCATAGTTGTTTCCTTTTTATAAATTTGTAAAAAACATCTTAAATTATTGCAGCTACAAAATTCTTAAAAACTAGTAATAGCACCTAGAGATGTTATCAAATGAGCAATAGACACAAATATGTATAACCTCATCAACCTAGTACTACATAAAATAACTATAAAAAATCTAAATGTGTAGTGCTTGGCTAACAAGGCTATATAAATATTTGCGTCTATCTACTATTTGATAGCACTATTAAGTGTTTTCACTAAATATTAAAGGCGATTAAAATAGATAACAAATAAAATTAAAATCATGTCATGATCTTAGCCTAAATAAATAATAATCTAGGTATAATAAAGGAATGAAACACATCACTCTTCCTATTTGTCAACTTCTCATGTTTGAGCTCACTAGGAATATGAGCTTGCAAATACTTAATTCCACCCTAACTTTTTTCTCTTGTTTCAAATCTTTGAACTTTTCCGCTCATTATTTGTTAACTAGTATTGCATAGTACACATTACTATTATGTATTTTCTCCCTCATTTATTTGTTGTAATTGAAAAATATTTTCATTTAATTACCATAAGATGTGTTTTGATGACCATGTCTTCCACAATCTAAAATTTTGAGTTTGATTATTTTCATTAATAATATCTTTTACAAATGAAATTCTTTATTTTATTTAATTAAATTTTTATCTTATATTTATTAAATAAATCATCCTAACTTATAAAATTACAAAAACTTAATTACAATAATAATTCATCAAATTACAAAAAAAATGAATTATAATATCCTAAATTAAATTATTAAAAAAGAAATATTTTAATTTAAATTGTAAAATAAAATATTTTTTTAATGTTTTGATTGTTCCTTTTAAAGAAAAAAAAACATGCGGACGAGACCTTTCTACATATAAACAAACATATGTAAACATTCTTAAAAAAATTAAATAAAACATATTTGCTCGTAACTATTAGATAACAGATATCAAAAATCTAGATAGTCACAATTTTTAAAATAAAAAATGTGAACGAAGGATCTTAAAGGGAATATATGAGCTGCTACTACTTCACTTCTATCTCAATGTTGGGATTATTAGCTTTGATTTTATTCCAATCTTCCCCACCTTTCTTTAACCTCTCCTCTAACTCACTTTTTTGAGAAACCGCTATTTTCTTTAGTCTCCTCAACCGCTCCAATCCCTCTGGAACTTTCTTCACCCCAGGACAATTACCTATACCTAGATATTCCAGATGTTGCATCGCTCCCTCCTCCAATGCCGGCAACTCCTCCAAAAGAGGAAAGTCGAGAATAATCAGCCTACCCAGCTTAGGAAATTCCCCACTCTCTCCAAACTTCTTTGGCAATTCTCTGCATCTCGAATCATCACCCAAACCCAATGTTTGTAAGTTGGGCATGTTTTGGAGCGACGGATAATCACTGCACTCACTCAATATAAGTTCTGTCAGATTTACAATACCACATATCCAACTTGGCACGGAGAAACGACCAAGTACAAGTACTTGAAGATCTTTCAGAACATTATTCATTTTCTCTGGGAAGATTGGAAGATTGGATTCTTCTTTATCATTCCTTACCTTAAGGATTCTCATTTTCACCAGTCGGTCAAGGACACCATCTTCCACACTTTTCAACCCCCGTTCATCTACTAAATTAAAACTTATTTCCTCGAGATTGATCAAATTGCCGACGTCTTTAACATTTAAGAATGTATTCTCTTCAGTACAGAGTGGCAATTTGTATGATCTTAGTGTCCTTAGACTTGAGAGTTCTGAAATTCCCTTGGGCATAAGACTGTGAAGTTCTTCTGAGCAGCCGGATACATCGAGATGGTAGAGAGATTTGAGCTCACCTATCCAGTCAGGTACACATTGTATGCTACTGCAACCAGAAAACATCGAGATACTGAAGACTCTTTAGTCTTCTAACACAGTCCGGCACCTCCATCATCTTTGTTTGAGACAAATTCAAAACCTTAAGAAGCTTCAATTTCTCAACACATTTTGGCAGTGTAGAGATGGCAGTGCTGCTAAAGTCAAGAACCCGGAGTACTCTGAGACGATCAAACAAGTGTTCTGGAATACTTGTAATTTCTGGATTCTCAAATACTGAAAGAGTGCGAAGAAGTCGGTGACGATGAAGAGGTATTTCTGAGATTGCATCATTGGTTATACCTTTCTTACCCAGTAGTAACAGGCGACAGCTTGTTTCTTGTAAGGGAAGATGAAATTCACACTTGTGTTCTTTACTTATATCAATAATCAAATCATGCAACAAGTCGTGCACGGTGTAACAGGAAAGAGCTGTGTTTACTTCCAACAAGCATAGATCTACAAGTTGCAGTAAGTAATTCAACCCAATGTCATGCTTTTCTTGTGGAATAAAACCTTCAGCTATCCACAAATATATCAAATAGTGTTGGTGTATAACTTTGGAGGGCCTAGCAATAGAAAAACATATCTGTGTATCCTCTGGAAAAAAAGAAAAATAAGCAAACAAGATTTAAAATGGGAAGGAAGAGAGTCGTAACTCAGCTTGAGGAAACAGCCAGTGGCAGCCTCCCGCATTTTTCTACAATTTGGTACGCCAACCGTTCCAGGTGCTTGGGCGGCCTATTTTCCTCACTATTGGGGAAGGCAAAGAGGGAAAAGAGATTCCAACTGTCCTCCATCGAGAGTTGTTGCATCTCATACATATGAGCTCTCATGTTGACACCAGCTTCTCTACTTCTGGTGGTAACCACAATTTTACACTGGCTATTACTGCCAGTGGGAAGACGAAGCCTTTGCACCAAGTCACCTTCTACACCAGTCCTCCACACGTCATCTAGAACAATCAAACATCTCTTGCCCACTAGATGTTCATGTATCAAGTCAGAAACTAGCACCTCACTTAAACTAGCATCTATTTGCAATTTAATCTGGTAGGCCAGGTCACTTTGCAAAGTTCTAAGAGAACAAGTCTGTGATACAGAAATCCAGGCAGTATGCTCATACCTTTGTTTGATTCTCCCGTAGACATGTTGAAGAAGGAATGTTTTACCCAGCCCGCCCATTCCCAAGACGGCTACAACACCAACTGCAGGCTGCTCTAACAATCTCACTATTTCCTCCACCTTCTGATCCACAGCCACTGCTCGTGGATCTGCCTCCAAGACACTCCCTCTTCTGAACTGGGCTCCTCTTCCTGATGTACTAGTTGAGGGTTGATCTAAACGGGACAAGTCATGAAATAGCTTGAGCTCATGTCCGTCTTGAATAACAGAGCTCACTCTGTCTTTCAGCTTTTTAATCCTCTTTCCCATTTTATGGGTGAAGATTAATTGACTGAAACTGCACACACACTTGACTGGTGTTTGTATACAAATGCTGAACAGCACACTCATCAATGATGTCTTCTGCATCAAAAACAATATCCCTTACTTTCCCCAGCCATTGTTTCACAGGAACTTTGCGCACATTTTGGTCATCTGCATCGTGTAGACAACAAGATATATGGCCGAACTTCTTCTGCAACCATTCAAAGTCCTCTCTGAAGTTGAGCAAAATCGACGCCTCATTCAATACTTGCTGTGCCAAAATATCGCCAAGCTTTCCAACCACGCCGTTGGCAAAAGCAATAGAAAGTCCTTCAGCCTTCTTTGATTTATTACAGGCTTGGATTTAGAGATTAGAATTGAATAGCAATGCAATACAAACTTGGTTGAGTGTGTAAGGAAACCCTTCCAACTCTCTTAATTTATAAGAAAATAGAGCTTTTGGTCCAATACGATGGTAAGGTTTAATCGTAATACTTGGGAATCAGATGTACGTCCATATTGCTATTGCTATACTTCATAGAATTACTTTTACAGCTGTACTGTGTAACTTTAGGCCGTGAAATAAGTGCATGCAAGCTGTTTTTTCGTACAGTATCATCACTGGAAATTTTGAGGACGACTCCTGACTTTGTTTTAGGTGTATTTAAAATCTGAGTCCGACTACTTACCTCCACTTTTTTCAAAATAGACATTTGTTTATCTGAAATTAAAAAATGCGAATAACTGGATATCTGATTTAATAAGGGAGTCTTTCATTTTAAATTAAATAAAAAATCTTTAAAACTATTCCTGGAAAAAATTCAATTGGCAATAATTTGTTCTAACAATTCTATTCATAGATGGCTTTCCAGATAAACTTCTTTTGAGAAATTCATTTCTTATATTTTATATTAAATTATTTATTTATTTAGTTATTGAAGTTATTAATTTGTTAATCAATATTTTTTCATAAGTAAATTTTAAATAGTTATTAATTATTGCTTAGTGTTTTTGGTTTAGATTGTGTTGTATTTTTTGTATCAATGTTTCAAACCACACTCCCTGATCCATCATCAAGATATAAAAGAGCATAAGGAGTTATTAATTCTTTTTATTAATGTAAAGAGGTATTTTGTAGTGGAATAAGGGGTCAAAAGTAATGAGATGAAATTGTTAACAATTAGTTTTCTTTTTATTTTAAATTTGGCAATCATTTACATATCAAAATATCAATATGTAGTAATAAACATAATATTTCTAAAACAAGTAGCACATAAAAATAAATTGTCTATAGACTATAGCATGAAAAAAGGGACATTGAAATCAACATAAGTTTGATTATAATTGTCATTATTCTCCAAATGTAGCAAGAAAGTCTAAAACACAACTCAACAGAAATGTTAGAAAATATAAATATATTTTTTACATATTAAATCAAACTCAAAGATGCCTAATTTTGTGTGGTTAGTATTAGAAATAATATACCTTAAATAATTATTTTAATTAATAGAGAGGTCCAAAATTTTATGTGAAGTTGAAATGTAGTAATGTAATAATCAATTAAAAAAAATTAAAAATATATTTTGATTTGTTAATCATAGCTAAAATATTGATAGATAGTAAAGATACAGATATTAAATAATTATAAAGTCAAAAGTATGAAAGAACAAACACAAATAAAAATTTGAAATTTACTATAAGTTTTGGATAGCTTTATAAATATTACTTATTAATTAAAATTAAATAATTAACCAAAAATATAGAAAAAAATTAAAATATATATATTAGTAAATGTTAAAGAAAAAATAATCCCTTTTAAAAAATTATAATTTTTAATGATTTTTAAATAATATATTTCTAAAATTATAAATATAAAAATTAGACACAAATAAATTAATTTTTAAAATTGGTAGTTTTTTGTTTTTTTATACATTACTTAAGGCATCCAAGCCATAACAAGACCCACAAGCTCATGAAGCTAGGAGATTTAGATAATTCTAATTTTTAAGATTAGATTAACTAAATAATCAATGGTGGATTTTTCAAAAGTAAAATTAAAAATCTACATATTTTGTAATTTATTTCAATACTAGATCAAACAACATTAATTTAATTTCTTATTAAAAGACTATAAATGAAATAGAAAAATCAATCAAATAAAAGCAAGATTTTTTACTTAATATTTGATTAAAATACTAAACCTCATAGATTTTTTACTTAATATTTGATATTCATTATAGAATACACAAATATTTACCTATATTTGATGTTTTTTTTTCTTCTTATCTTTTTCCTTCATTATTTGGATTGTGTCTTATATCTTGTTTGTTTTGTCTTCATTTCTCTTAATTTATGCTTTTACTTTCCCCGCTTTTGAGAGATTTAATTTTTCACTTATTTCATTTCTTGAAAATAATTCTCCTATATTTTTTCACATTATATTTATGCCTATGCTTTGATTACCATTTCATTTACCTATATTTTCTACTATGGTTGATTATTTTATTCTATTATTACCTTATGCACACTTATGCTTTTCTTATTACATCCCACTCATTGAATTACAAATTGATCATAGATAGATATATCTCACTCCTAGATTTACATACTGCGATTACACTCATATTTAATGACACGACCTTGCATTGTGGGGCATCATGCTTTCCCTCACCTTGTACACTCATCTTGTCATATCTTTAACACTTATATATACATTATGGGAAATATTCCCTTCTACTTCTATACATTGTTATATCTTTACATTCGTGGCAACACACCTTTCATCTTGCATTCCATTGCTATAGTTTTATATAAAGAACACTTTGACATGTGTTATTTTATCATATGTATATACCATGGCCAACATGTTTTTCCCTACACATTAAATTGTTCCTACATAAATCCATGTTATTACTAGCGACATGTTGCCTTAAACCTTTAGCTTTATGTGCTCATGCTCATGAATGCTACATTGGGGATATATGTACTTGAAAGGTATTATCATATCTTGTTATTTTTTAATAAATATTTAATATTAAAAAATATTGTTAAATATATCATTAAGTTTTAAGGGCAAAGGGGGTAATTATATTAGTGTTTCTACTTAAGTATTTGGGGTGAGGTTGTGAAAAAGGTTGAGATTAGGATCTATGGATCAAGAAGTGCAGGAAAATATTTTAAAAATTTAAATTATATTTATTTTTAACTGTCATGAAGCGACAAAGAAAATTTTATTATTAAAAAAGATATGATATTTCCATACTCTATTATATTAGATAAAAAATATAATTTACATTAAACTTCAACAAAAAACTTTCATATACATTTAAATATAATATTTATATAAAAATTACACACATTACATAATTTTAAATAAATAAAACAATATTAAAAAATATATTTATAATAGAAATAATCAATTGATAATATTTATCATTAATCATAACCACAAATTATTAAATATCTTATATTTTGACAAACCAAATATTAAAAAAATAATAATCAAAAACATATGACAATCCTATCCCAATCTTTTCAATTACTAATGTTTAAAATCATGATAATATACATCTCATTCTCTTCCACAAATATTGCTTTCTTTGATCTTTTCTATGAAAATTGTTTGGTCTCTTCCTACTATTGCTTTCTATGACCTTTTGTTTCTTTCTATTATTTTTAATATTGCAAGATAGTTGTTCTCTCTTCACACTGTCATACTGTCCAAAGGTTTAGAGAAGAGTTGCACAACACACAAGTCCAGTCAATTTTAACCTATACAAAAAACTATGTTGTAGTCCGCAAAGTAATAATAAACACACAAGTCAATCTATCGAGAGTGAAGAACAATGACAGGGTATTACAATATCTCACCTAATTCTTTGCACGTTCCACGACTTTTAAACAATCGCTCATCTGATAACAATATAATTCTACTATAAATAAAGTTTACGACTTTCTTCGATCTTTCCTTCTTCTTTTTTTATATTGAAACAATGCAAATAATACAATAGGGGGGCAACGAAGGTTGGAAAAATAGAGAAAACAATTACAACAAGGCAATAGCTAGAAAACTACACAAACAGCTGCAAAAAATAGCAACCAACTAAGACTAAACAATAGCTGAAACTATAACAACAGGAGCCACAAACCCCACCAAGAGCACACCCAACTACCCAACTCTATATTTCAACAATTTCTAAAGTTGTTTAGAACAACAAACATCCTTAGAATGGAGCTACAAAATCTGCCATTTGATCATGTCCAAATGATTGTCATAAGAAAACAATTTGCAAAATGACCGTAGCATTCCCGTTTCCATATTATCATGATCTACAAATCTACTTAAAAGAACAATTTGTTGTATGGACAACTTGATCCTTGCTTGGAAACTTTGGAATGGGCTCAACAATCCGGCCAACAGACTCTTTTGGTTTGATAAAGTGTATGATAGAATGCGTTGGAGCTTCATAATTAAGATGTTACATTGGTTTGTTTTGGCCAACTATGTAACCATGTTCAGATGTTGTTTAATGACACTAATGCATAGTTATTTGCACAGTTATCCTGGACAACTTGATCCTTGCTTGGAAACTTTTGAATGGGCTCAACAATCCAGCCAACAAACTCTTTTGGTTTGATAAAGCATATGATATAATGCGTTGGAGCTTCATAATTAAGATGTTACATTGGTTGGTTTTGGCCAACTATGTAACCACATTCAGATGTTGTTTAATGACGCTAATGCATAGTTATTAATAAAGAGTTGACAAATGTCTTCCCTTTGCAGCGATCAATTAGACAAGGTTGTCCCTTGTCCCCATTTTTGTATGTGTTGGTTGTTAATGCACTTGGATACCTACTGCAATATAATCAATTGGATCTAATTAAGGGTATTTCTATTCCCCATGATTTTGTGGTGATTAACTTGCACTTTGTTGATAACAATATGTTGTTTATCCAAAATTTTGAGGCAAAAATCAATACTGTTCTAGGAATCTATTGTGAAGTGTCTAGATCAAAACTTGCTCACCATATGACTGAAGATTTGATGGTTCAATCTGGTCCACTCCCATGGTGGATCCCTCAAGAGTGGAGCAATTAAACATGGGCAGATTACTCGGTACCTTGGCATTCCTTTTGGAATGGGGGTCTCTATTTCTGAGATGTGGGATTGGTACTTACAGAACTTAGAATTCAAGTTGTGAATCGAATCTTCTTGGCCTCACATGTTTTCTATTCTTCATGTTGGATGCCATCCAAAAAAGGCTATGAGGATCTGGTTATAATGGTTTGTAGCTTCTTATGGGTTGGTTGGGGTGGCAAAGCAGGTTTTAAATCTGCCTCTTGGCTCCATTGTATACAACCCAACCAAAGGTGGGTTGGGCCTATTGGATCCAATGACACAAGGGATTTGCTTGGCAGCTAGATGAATTGTTAGAACAGTGAATGGAGATGCTCCATGGAAAAATTTGGTCCGCTTTCAGAATTCGCAAGCCTCTGCCAAAGGTAAATGGCAGGCTATCAGTTGGGAAGACAAGACTCTAATGGCCCCTTTCTTTAGCCTCAAAGCTTCATTCCCCTTCTTTCAATTTGGAAAGCTTGGCAGTAAGTCAACAATCTTTTGGTTTGGAAAAGAACCCTTCAACATGGATTCAGCTTCAGATTCTCGTCAATCTGGTGGAATAAATTGGTACAATATCACGGTCAGCCTCTTGCGGTTGCTTTTCCTCGCTTGGTGTATTACTTGTTTAGGAGTTTGGGGACTTGTGGGACTTTTTTGCTCGGGAGTGCGTCAACTGGCAATCTCTCAAGACTAACCTAGGTTTAAACAGTAAATTTTTTGTTAAGTCTTTAGTGTCCTTCGAGTTGGTCATGAAAATGTGTACTCCCCTTCATCCTTTTAAGGATTGGTGGTGGTTGTCCAAGTGTCAATTTGTTTTGTTTCCATTTAAATCTGCTTCCTCATTTGCCATTAAATCCTAGGCTAAATGGAAGTGCAGGTTCCCTGAAACTGAGTATTCAAATGTTCAACTCATTACCAGTCGTCTAGGTTACTGCAGATGAGCACACATGGAGGGTTCTTTTTCGAGCATCATTTGAGCTGGAAGAAGCACTTTTGGGTGTTGGTCTTCGGATCTTTCCTTCTTTCATAATCGTCTCTTTTTGTGATTTTTTTCTTTCTTCCTTTAATACTGCATAACAATTGTTTTCTATTCACATTATTTAATGTCCAGATCATTGATGGAAATTTTGAGAATGACTGCCTACTCATTTTTATTGATGAGCATTCCTTTACTTGGAAGTGAAAAACTATGAATAATTCCACAGTAAGATGTAATCTATTTTTAGAGTAATTTTTGATATATTATATAGTTACAAAACAATGTATTTTCATGTCTAGTTTTATGTTTATTTAAAATATGGGTGATCCCACAATAGTGGTTTACAATTTTTGGCCAAACTGGACACTGAAATTATTATTTTTAACTAAATCTTCACATTCGGGCACCTATAGCGGTTAAACCATGAGGAATTTGAAGATGATGCAAACTAGAGTCTTATCACATTTTGTCTGTAGATTCTAAAAATATTTTTTTCAAAATTTTTGGAATCAGATTGCACTTCTTTTTCCATCTCCCACGAAAACCAGTTTTTTTTAGAAAACAACATTTTTAAAAAGTGACGCTCACCGTATACAACATAACTTTTTTTGTATGAAGGATAAAATTCTAATTTTTTCGAATTTAGATTTGTAACTATGATATCTAGCATTTTCATTTGGTCTCATAGTTTTTTATTGAATATTTTTTCCTTAATCAAGTTTCAAAGTCAAACCAATTGCAATTCAGACATAGGTGGATTGTATACAACATAACTTTTTATGTATATATCGAAATTCAATTTTTTTTAATGGATCAAGGACATCAATACCTAGCACGAACATATTTAAAAAAATAATATTTTGATAATCTTCTATTTTTCCACATGTGCAAAACAAAGAGCTTGATTTTCGGTGAAAAACCTATGTTTAATAAAACTAAAAAAACACATACATAATAAAACCAAAACATATTAAAACTTTATTCGTTGGATAGCTCGTTCTGAGGACTACCATCTTCCAGTTGGGTTTGTGAAGTCTCCTCCATTTTCATCCTCAACCTGAGCTTCGAAGGGCATAAATCTGCTAAAATTTGGTGGAAGAGGGGGCAAAAAAGGGGTTCGCCCTTTGCTCCTGGGGTTCGCTCATTTTTTTTTTTTTTTTTTTCTATTGAAACGTGACATCATAGGGGGAGCGAAACCACCAAAAGAGTTCGCTCGAAAAGGGGTTCGACCGAACCCCTCTTTTGGGTTCGTGTGAACCCACTAGTTCGAACAAACCCTTTAAAACATGAAATTTCAAATGTGTGAGCATTTTTATAAATTTCCTTCCTCATCAAAATTGTACACCACTATTATGGGTTTACCCATATGTATGTTTATTTGTTAAATTCTGATCATTAATTCAACATTGTGGAAGAGATTTTATCTTCTTTAAATCTATCTTATATATTTTTCTAACTTTTATCCATACAAATAGAATTAATTTAAATTTTAAAAATATTAATAAATTTATTTTCGAAAGCATTTTAATCATTAACAATTTAAATTTTCATGTTTTGTGCATCTGAGTTGTTGAATCATAACTCATTTTTACATAATGCATTTGTAACGGCATAGATTAAATTATCAAAAGAACTTTTGCTTTGTTTTTTTCTTGTTCTAGTGAAAATCCATTATAAAGACAAAAAATTTTGAGTTTTCACTTTTATTTTAATGGCAATGATTGATTGATTAGACCATTATTTTAATAGTTACTATGTTTTTTCCATAATTCATATGATAAATAATTTTTTTTTAATTATAGGAAATGGTAAATAAGTAAAAATAAGACAAATCAATAATAATGAAAGTGGTAAAATGTGATGATAAAATAAAATGGTCAATAGCAAATTTGAAAGTTGTCAAGTTATTTATTTTAAATAAAAAATATATATATTTCACCATCTAAACTAATGCAAGTTAAAAATAATAAAAAATATTTAATATTTTTTAAAATCATTAAAATCTACTGATTATTTAATATATAATTTTTAAAAATTCACAATAGATTTAGATATATTTATAATTAGTAATCACTAAGTTGATTATCCAATAATATAATTTTAAAGTATTCAAAAAATCTATGATATTGTTATTTATATTTTTTTATACAATCTAATTTTATATATTTTTTTTCATTCAAAAGAACTTTAATAATAATTATTAAATTGACGATATTTTTTATATATTATATATTTTTTCTATAAAGAAACAATCACATTTGATTATGATGATCTAACATGTCTACACCATACTATTTAGAGTACTACATAGATCCAACATTATTATATCTTACATATTTGTATTGTTACATCGAGTGCTCTTATATCACTATACGTTACATTGCTATATATTATGACTTCATGATCTAATATTACTATATATCATGGCTTCATGATATTGTTGTTCTTTATTGCTTCTTAGAGTATACATGTATTAATCTTATATTGAACATTTGTCATTGATCCTTATGTATGCTTGGGGCATCATGTTTTTTCTCTCATGTATCTATTGGATTTGTAGCATTGTCATATCTTATGTGTGATCTTATTTACATCAAGGCAATATCTTGATCTTAACATTTATTATGAATTTTTTTGACATATCATATATTTTGGTCCTATTTACCTTGAACATAAATTGTCTAACATTTTGATCTCAATCGTACAAATTATATTTGATGACATATTCTATCAAAGTCTATCATATTGATCCTACATGGACAAGAATATTGAAACTATCTTTATCACATTAATATTATGTTAAATGATTTATATATTTGTAAGGGTCATCCCACAATAATGGGTTACACTTTTTGGCCAAACTTGACATTGAAATCAACATTTTCAGAAAAAAACTACACTTTCTGTCACCTATAGTAGGTAAACTATTAGGAATTTGAAAATTATGTAAACTAGCGATTTGTGAGATTTTTTCTGTAGATTTAAAATGTATTTAAAAAAAAAAAATTGAAATTAAATTGTAATTTTTTTTTGTGTCTCCTTTGATAACTAGTTTTTAATAGTAAACAACATTTTTAAAAAGTGGTGTCTACTTCGGCTTGCATAACTTTTTTTCTACAAAGGATAAAATCCTAATTCTTTTGAATTTAGGTTGGTAACACTAGTATCTAGTGCTTTCATTTTGTTTCATAACATTTTTTCAAAAACAATTGTTTTAATTAAGTTTTGAAGTCAAACCAATTACAATTTAGACATAGGTGCACTTCGACTCACATAAATTTTTTGGTATGTATTGAAATTCAATTTTGCTTTTTTTGTTGGAACAAAGACATAAATACCTAGTGCGTATATATTTTTCAAATTATTTTTTCTCAAATTTACTATTTTTCCACAATGATTTTTCACTAAACTTGACATCCGGTGAAAAACCTATGTTCAATAAAACTAAAAAATAAAAAATAAAATAAAAACAAAATATATTAAATTTATAGTCATTAGAAAACACGTTTCAATCACTACAATCCTCCAACTTGGTTTATCAATTTCACTCCATTTGCACCTCCTTCCTAGGCTTCAATAGTTAAATTTTTTATAAATTTTGATATGGTGGACGAGAAGGTGAAAAAAGGGGGGTTCTCAGTAGAAGGGGGATTCGAATGAACCCCCCCTATATGGTGCAAGTAGGGGTTCATTAGAAGGGGGCGGGGGTTCATTAGAAGGAGGGGATCATTTGAAGGGGGGTTCATTAGAAGGGAGGGGGTTCATTTGATCCCCCTTCATTAGAAGGGGTAAGCCATTTTAAGTTTTATGATGGGAATTTCTAATTTTTCTTCATGCGAAAAATTGTAACCCATTGTGGGTTTACGCGAAACACATATCTTATGATCATACTTGCTAGATTTGAATATTTTCCTCATTATCAAGCCTTTGTGTCATGTATCTTATATATCACTTTTATTTCAAATTTCCATTGATCCTATCAATCATATTCATCACATCTATGATATTGCTTCTATTGATATTATTAGGCCTCATTCAATTGTTGGATGTCATTGGTCCTACTTATTATTTTGATCATACCTTATGTGTGTTCATGTTTATGGATAACATAGGTAAGTGCATGGAAACGAGGGACACATTAGAGTCCAACCTTGATGTTTTAAAAAAAATGTATTGACATTATGAAAAAATAATACATATATATTTTTATAGCCATTATTAGCTATTTAGTGTTGCATCACCATTAATTTTCCCATGCTAGGGATACTAATCTATCTTTGACTCTATCTCCAACCCATTTTTATACTTTTCTCAAGATGTATTTTTTCTAGTTATGATTGCTAAATTTTATAGCTTGGATGATTTTATATAATTTCATGATGATCATTTGTTATTGATTTATCACATTATTAATAACATATCATGATACCTTCTATTATCAATCTATTATTATATTCTCATGTTTATTGTTATATATCCAATAAGATCTTCCTTTAGTAAATTGCACCCTATGGGTCAATCAGTTTAAGAGAGTCATACATTATCATTACCATTAGTGCTCTAGCTTTTGTATTAATTTTGTGTTGCAGGTTAAAATATACTTATAGAATCTTGTCAGTTTTCTCAAAAGAATTCATAGGAGAAGACATCTTTAAAATGGAACATTCAAAGAGAATCTTCGTCCTTTATGAACTATAGGTTTGCTTTTTTTTAACTTTTACTTTATGCATGTTTAAGAATGCTTGTTCCCATCATATTTATGCCTATGCTTTGATTATATTTTCATTTACCTATCTTTTCCACTATGGTTGATTATTTGATTTTGTTATTACCTTATGCACACTTATTCTCTTCCTATTTCCTAATGATTGTATGGCCCATAACTTACCACTTTTTTGCACATGTTAACTTGTCACTTCTCCTTATATTTTTGTTACACATTTTTATTCTTATCATGCTGATTTGTTTGTATTAATCATGCTTTTCCAATATTATCATTCTTATGCTTACGACATTTTTGATACAATAATGCCTATATTCTCTTTGTTTCCATTAATTACTTCCATTTATCTTATATTTCCATACTAAGCTTTTAGAGTTACACCACGATTCTATACTAACATGTCACACTCCTAGAATTACACATTGATCATAGTTAGATATATCTCACTCCTAGAGTTACATAGTGAGAGTACACTAATATGTAATTGCTATTTAACATTTCTAGAGTGTCTATACTAACATGTCACATTCCTAGAATTGCACATTGATCATAGATAGATATATCTCACTAGATTAGAGTTACATAGTGAGATTACACTGATATATAACTACTGTATCTTAACATTTCTAGAGTGTTTTATACATGGACATGACCTTGCATTGTGGGGCATCATGCTTTCTCTGACCTTGTGCACTTATCTTTCCATATATTTAGCATTCATATATACATTGGGGGCAACATGCCCTTCTACTTCTTTACATTATTATTTTACATTCAAGGCATAACACCATCCCTCTTGAATACTATTACTATAATTTTATATCAAGGACATTATATCTTGTGGTCCTTGACATCATCTACTTATGTTATCTTATCATACCTATACACCATGGACATCACACTTTTTCTTGCGCATTAAGTTGTTCATACCTAAATGCATGTTAGTTCTAGTGACTTGTTGTCTTACCTTAAGCTCTGTGTGCTCATGCTCTTGGATCCCAATGCTCTTTATACATACAAAAAGGTAGTTTTAGGCATTAAGGGCTACATAACCACTATTGCATTGACCATGCTAGGGGAAAATCCACCTTCCTTAATGTTGTATATAGCTAGAATGCCACTTGATATGCGCTACTATATCATGTTAGTTCATAATAAGTATTTAATATAAGAAAATATTGATAAAGATATCATTAAGTTTTATGAGAAAATTGGGTAATTATATTGGTGTTTCTACTTACATATTGAGTATATGACTATAGAAAGGGTTGATGTTAGGGTCTATGGAATAAGAAGTGTGGGGAATAATTTTAAAATTTATTTATCTTTATTTTTAGCTTTCATAAGACTACAAAAAAAAGATTATAACTTCACTCCTAGAGTTACATAGTGAGATTACATTGATATATAACTTCTAGAGTCACTTATTGATCCTACCTTGCTATATAACATTTCTAGAGTGTCTTTCTTACACCATCTATACTCCTCTTGGCACATTCTTTACATTTATAGTTTGAAGCCATCATGCCTTCCTTTTTCATAGATAGATATGACCTTGCATTGCGGGGCATCATGCTTTCCCTCACCTTGTGCACTCATCTTTTCGTGTCTTTAACACTTATATATGCATTATGGGAAATATTCCCTTCTACTTCTATACATTGTTCTATCTTTACATTTGTGGCATCACACCATTCATCTTGCATACCATTGCCATAGTTTTATATTAGGAACACTGTATTTTTTGGGTCTTGGTCCATGTGTTATCTTATCATACTCATATACCATGGCCAACATGTTTTTCCCTACACATTTAATTATTCCTAGATAAATCCATGTTACTACTAGCGACATGTTGCCTTACCTTTAACTTTATGTGCTCATGCTCTTGGTTGCTACATTAGGGGTATATGTACTTGAAAGGTATTATCGTATCATATTATTATTTATTTTTCTCCTTCAGCTCTATGCTATTTTCCTGATGATAGATCACAGAGTGTGATCCGAAACGTTGATACAAAATATCGCATGCAATCGAATCCATAAATCACTTAGCATAAAACATTATGGATTGTGGAAACTTGATATCTTTAATTGTTAAATGTATCATTAAGTTTTAGGGGCAAAGGGGGTAATTATATTAGTATTTCTACTTAAGTATTGGGGTGAGGTTGTGGAAAAGGTTGAGATTAGAATCCATGGAATAAGAAGTGTGGGAAAATATTTTAAATTTTTTAATTATATTTATTTTTAACTATCATGAAACGTCAAAAAAAAAATGATTATAATAAAAGATATGGTATTTCCAAACTCTCTTATATCAAATAAAAAAATATTTACATTGAACTTCAACGAAAAAAATCATATACATTTAAATATAATATTTATATATAAATTACACACGTTACATGATTTTAAATAAATAAAATAATATTAAAAAATATACTTATAATATAAATAATCAATTGACAACAATTTTTCTTTTGTTGTTGTATGAAGTTTTAAATTCGAGACCTTTTAGATCCCTACAACACGACTTTACTGTTACACTGAATGCCGACCAGCTCAATTGACAATATTTCTCATAATCATAACCAAAAATTATTAAATATCTTATATTTTCAGAGACGAAATATAGAAGAAATAATTGGATCACAAACGGATCACAAGCCTATCCCATCTTTTCAATTGCCAGTCGTTTCTATTATTTTTAATACTGCAGGACAGCTGTTCTCCCTTCACACTTTCACACTGTCCCAAGGTTAAGTCCAGTCAATTTTAACGTATACTGAAGGACAACTGTTCTCTCTTCACACTGTCCCAAGGTTCAGAGAAATGTTGCACGCCACACACAAGCCCAAAACGTGGAAATTCTGAGAATTACTACCTACCCAGTTTTATTGACGAGCATTCGTTTACCTGGAAGTGAAAAACTACGAATAACTCCACCTGCTTTAATCACAGTGAAGTTGTAATCTGTGACTGACTACACAAGATTCCACTCAGGGTAATCTCTTTCGCGGAAAGGCACGTCTCCCATATTTTATATTAAACTAGATTTGTATTTATGATGCCCAAGGCATTCCGTATGTCAAGTCGAGAGAGCCAACTTGTTACGCCGACGGCTCATCTACATCGAGAGATGCAGGACGATTACATTGATTTGATCTGGATCGTTTGCTTTCGTTTACTGTGGAATCTTGTTGTTTTCCCGCTCGCTGTTTTTCGCAGGGCTCAGACATTGATCTGTAATCGACTCCAGAAGAAATTGTGAGGTCGAGTACACTATTTGATAGTTGTATACTGTCTTAATGTACCATGCAGGGCCCTACGCAGTTAATTCATGCACGCCGGCTGCGTGATGGTCACGCAGTGGTCTGCAACTTTTGTCACCGAGCAGGCCCACCTGTAATTGCGTAAGTCAGTCGCTCTGTCCATCCTAGTAGATACGGTCACGTCAATTAACTTTTCATATCTGTATACTGTACTGGATGTACTCATTTCCGATTCGATGAACTAATGAATATAATTTTGATAACTCCGACTTTGATGTCTGTAATCAACTCTGGAAGAAATTCTGAGGTCGAGTACACTACTTTTTCATTAGCTTTGCAAATGTGGGATGATCATCGTTATCACTCCCTGTCATGGGATGATACAATTTAAAAAATGAATTAGATCTATGGAGAAGTGGGAGATTTTTGGCCTGGTTCATCACTATATTTTGTATTTGCCATCAGTATTGTATTGCTTTCAGGATTACTTAGTAGAGAAGATATTAATTATTTTAATTAGTATTTATTACTATTTTTGATTTAGTATTATCAATTACATTTGACAATATATTTGAAGTGATATCTGAAATGATTGAATAGTTAAAAGGTAGTTGTAATGATTTGTAAATTTGTATTTTGAAATTACATTTTTCATCAAGGATATTTTATCAATGATTTGATTTTAATTTAATTTAGTTATATGAATCAATGACTATAAAAAAATTTACACAATGAACAAGTCACAATCTTAGTGGAGATTTTTTTAAGAGAGGTATATCAACTTTGCATCCTAATGTTAAGAACAAAGAAAATATAATTGCTTTCTATGATCTTTTCTTTCTTTCTATTATTTTTAATATTGCAGGACAGTTGAGTTGTTCTCTCTTCACACTGTCATAATGTCCCAAGGTTCAAACAAAAGTCGCACCTTACACAAGTCTAGCCAATTTTAACGTATATGAAAAACTCATTGTTGTAGTCCGCAAAGTAATAATAAACACACAAGTCATCGGTCAAGAGTGAAGATAAGAGAATGACGAGTTTTGCAATGTTGTGAAGAATAGTGACAGGTTATTACAATAACTTGTTGTTCTTTATTGCTTCTTAGAGTATATATGTATTAATCTTGCATTAAACATGTGTCATTGATCCTTATGTATGCTTACATTGGGGCATCATGTTTTTCTCACATGTATCTATTGGATTTGCATCGTCATATCTTATATGTGATCTTATTTACATCTTGAGGTTCTATCAATATCTTGATCCTAACATTTATTATGAACAATTTTGACATATCATATATTTTGGTCCTATTTACCTTGAACATAAATTGTCTAACATTTTGATCTCAATACTACAAATTATACTTCCTTGATGACATATTTTGTCAAAGTCTATCATATTGATCCTACATGGACGAGAATCTTGAAATTATCCTTATCACATTAATATTGCCTTAAATGATTTATATATTTATAACACATATCTTATGATCATACTTGCTAGATTTGAATATTTTCTCCATGATCAAGCCTTTCTGCCATGTATCTTATGTATCACTTTTATTTCAAATATCCCATTGATCCTATCAATCATATTCATCACATCTATGTGATTGCTTCTATCGATATTATTAGGCCTCATTCAATTGTTGGGTGTCATTGGTCCTACTAATTAATTTGATCATACCTTATGTGTGTTCATGTTCATGGATACCATAGGTAAGTACATGGAAATGAGGGACACATTAGAGTCCAACCTTGATATTTTTAGAAAAATGTATTTACAGTATGAAATATAATACATATATGTTTTCATAGTCATTATTGGCTATCTAGTGTTGCATCACCATTAGTTTTCCCATGCTAGGGATACTAATTTGTCTTTGACTCCATCTCCAACCCATTGTTATGATTCTCTTGATGTATTTTTCCTTGCTACGATTATTGTATTTTATAGCTTGGATGATTTTATATACTTTCATGATGATCATTTGTTATTGATTTATCACATTATTAATAACATTCTATTATAAATCTATTATTATATTCTCATGTTTATTCTTATATATCCGATAAGATCATCCTTTAGTCAATTTCATCCTATGGGTCAATTAGTTTAAGAGAGGCATACATTATCATTACCATTAGTGCTCTAATTTTTGTATTCAATTTATATTGCAGGTTAAAATATACTTATGTAAACTTTTGTCACTTTTCTCAAAGGAATTCATAGGAGAAGATATCTTTAAAAAGGAACATGAAAAGAGAATGTTTGTCCTTTATGAACTATAGGTTTTCTTATTTTTTACTTTTACTTTATGCATGTTTAAAAACACTTGTTCACATCATCTTTATTCCTATGCTTTGAATATGTTTTTATTTACCTATATTTTCCACTACATATGGTTGATTATTTGATTATGTTATCATCTTACATGCACACTTATGCTTTTCCTATTTCCTAATGATTGTATGGTCCATAACTTCTTTTTTGAACATGTTAAGTCACTTCTCCTTATACGTTTGTTACACATTTTTATTCTTATCATGACAATTTGTTTATATTAATCATGCTTTTCCAATCTTATCATTCTTATTCTTAAGATATTTTATATACAATGATGCCTATATTCTCTTTATTTCCATTAATTACTTGTATTTATCCTATATTTCCATTCTAAGCTTCTACATTTACACCTCGAATCTATACTAACATGTCACACTCCTAAAATTACACATTGATCATAGATAGATATATCTCGCTCCTAGAGTTACATAGTGAGAGTAAACTGATATGTAACTTCTATTTAACATTTCTAGTGTTTATACTAACATGTCACTCTCCTAGAATTGCACATTGATCATATATAGATATATCTCACTCTTAGAGTTACATAGTGAGATTACATTGTACATTGATACATAACTACTATATAACATTTCTAGAGTGTTTTATACATGGACATGACCTTGCATTGTGGGGAATCATGCTTTCTTTGACCTTGTGCACTCATCTTGCCATATCTTTAGCACTCATACATACATTGGGGGAAACATGCCCTTCTACTTCTATGCATTATTATTTTACATTCAAGGAATAACACCATCCCTCTTGAATACCATTGCTATAATTTTATACTAAGGACATTGTATCTTTTGGTTCTTGACATCATCTACCTCTGTTAGACCTCTGTTATCTTATCATACCTATACACCATGGGCATCACACTTTTGCCTACATATTAAGTTGTTCATACCTAAATGCATGTTAACACTAGCAACAAGTCTTACCTTTAACTTTACATGAGCTCATGCTCTTAGATGTTGTAGTAGGGGCATATGCATATACCAATGCTCTTTATACATACAAAAAAGTATTTTTCGGCATTAAGAGCTACATAACCACTATTGCATTGACCATGCTAGGGGAAAATCCACCTTCCTTGATGTTTTCTATAGCTAGAATGCCACTTGATATGCATTACCATATCATGTTAGTTCATAATAAGTATTCAATATAAGGATTTATTGATAAAGATATCATTAAGTTTTACAAGAAAAGTGGGTAATTATATTGGTGTTTCTACTTACGTATTAGGTATAAGACTATAGAAAGGGTTGATGTTAAGGTCTGAGGAATATAAAGTGTGAGAAATAATTTTAAAATTTATTAATGTGTACTTTTAGCTTTCATAAGGTTAGAAACAAAAAATTAATTATAATTAAAAATATGATATTTCCAAATTCTATTATATCAAATACAAATTTGTTTACATTCAATGTCAACAAAAAACTTTTGTATACATTTAAATATAATATTTATATAAAAATTATATACATATTTACATCATTTTAAATAAATAAAATATAATTACGTCGAAGGCGTCCCTAGCATAGTATTTGCAAGGCATTATGACTTCCGATGGTGTAGATTGTTGGACAGCCAATCTCCTGCTATGAAATCCATCCCAACCGCTTATCATTTTTCCTAGATGGAACAGAGCAGTTATTGCAGTAGTTGGTAGAATAGAAATATCCGACAAGCAGTTATTGCAGAAAATATTGGTAGCCTTGACAGCAGACAGAATTAGATCCCAATTTCTATTTGAAGACAAATATCGGCTTCCTTGACAGCACTTATATTTGCTTAGCTTTGAAGAAAAATCTGCGTTTGAGGTGTGTTTCTGATACTAGGGTTTCCTCATCAGCATCGTTCACTGCTCGACACCATTTGTGCAGAAAGTTCAGGTACCTTGCTTTCCCTCTTCCAAATTTTACCTCCGCTCTCGTTAAAACCTAAATGTGCTCTCGTTATTTTAATTTGAGTATGCATACTCTTTCTAATCTTTAATAATTGATCACTACACAATCCCCTGTAGAGACTTCGAGTTATTTAGAATCTGCAGTCTAACAATGGGCAAGGATACTTTCGTCTGATGTTCGCTACCATAGAAATTGGGACCATTTTTTAAATAAGTTCTTTTATTATGCAATCCTCTTAATGGGCGTGGCCCTAGTGCAGGAGCCATATCTCCAAGGAGGAGGCCAATATGTCCATACCCTGTTTCAATGCTCCTATTTTGGCATAAGCAGGGAGAAACAGTTGCAAAGTGTGGCTTTACACCTACCAGTCACATTTACTTGAAAGTTTCTAAAGTTTTTTTATTAAAAAAATCCATTTTGTGGTTATCCTACAATTAGTGCATTCGATGAGATAAACTTCCAAGCAGATTTCAAGGGATTCAGTATAATTTCAAAGCGTAAACTTTGTAATACAAAGTCTTCGAAGAATCCACTTTATTGATAAAATTGGTAATGAAGTCCCCCTATAATAGGCAGATCCTAAGGGTCACCTACCAACAAGAAGAAGGCGGTTGCCACCTAGAGAGGCATGTATCACGTTACAGTAAAAAATATTAAGAATTGGATAGAAAACAAGGGCTAGGCCTTATTTAGATCTAATTAATTCTTTTCACGTTTCATTTTATGCACTACACATAACTTACACAGGAAGCTTTGGGGCCAGACGCATTGCTGATAATCTCTAGTTCCGCTGATTTACAGATAAAGAGGCATGGATCAGAATATATAAGTATGATTAGCAGTGTTACCAAAGTAGTAGATTAATTAGTGGTTTTCCAAGTAATCTGTGATTTGGGTTTATATGATAAAATTGTTAAAAAGAAGACTTTCAAATTAAAATTCATGAAGCCATATCTCCTCACCTTTCTGCCGACGCCTCTATGTGGCCAAAAGTCATAGTATACCTGTGACTTTTGGGAAAACTGACTATCTCCTTAAAACATAAGAAACCAAAAAAAATGGGAGTAGCACAAAGTTACACTTGAGAGTGCCATCGACCTGAGAAAAGGAAAGAAAGAATGGAGGAAGATGCTTGTACTAAAGAGACACTCAAACAATGGTACACTGCCTGCTGTTGTTTTTTTTTCAGATAATATACTTGGAAATGCTCTCGTAGACATGTATGCAAAATGTGGAACTTAACTCTATTAATATGTATTTCAGGCCTTCAGTCATCTTTGTATGTCTTTTGGCTTCAGTGAATAGTTTAACATATATCTTTTATCTGTATGGAATTTAAAAAATGCCCTTGACGATTTATGTTTGCCTTTCTCTGCTTGGGGAATGTATGGTCTATAGTCCTTTCCAGCCTGGTTACTAGTGCAGTAGTTTAGCGTTTGGTTGCATCCCTCCTAAATACATTTTAAGCCACTCTACGCAAGACAAATCCTATTGTTTTATTGTAAGTGAGTATTCACTGTTCTAGCCACTTCTGGTCATGGGCTGACTGTAATCTTTCTCATTTGACAAGTGCAGGTCCATTAGAGACCCCATTCAAATATAAATTAAAAACTCAATATTTGTAAGTTGTAACCAAGGAGTTACCACTGGCAGGCATGTTTATGTATACCACCTATAGGAAGCAATTATGAAATGAATAAAAGATCAATTTGTGCAATGAAACTCAATTGGTAAGGGGTGCGCAGTAAACTTAGCCAATGGGCTGTCATCCAATATTTTGATGTTCGACATTGGCTAATAAAAGGTGTAGATTTCCACAATTACTCTGTGCCTCTTTGGAAAAGGGAATCATATTGGCCTTTGTGAATAAACAGGTCATGCATAAGCTGTGATAGCATAACACTTTTACATGGTTTAACTCTAAAAATATAATGAATTGTGGATTGAAATATTGTTTATGTCTATGTTGGAACAACAAACACTGTTGAATGTCTTGTAATAACTTTGCATCATTGTATATACCACCAAGGATGCATCAGAAATCGTTACCAGTGAGGAAGAGTTTGAAGGAGTGAATACCATATCCATTGTTACAGCTGCAAATGCTCCCCGCATCCCCTCTGCCTAAACCCAAAATGGGAGCCTCACACAGTGTATGAGCATCCATCAAAATATAAAGGTGTAGAGAAATTTTACATCTCATCCTCTATGTTTTTACGTCTCATAATGACCATATATACCCATATTGCAGTTATAGGGTCTTCCTGATTAAAAAAGTTTTCTTCTTCCTCCAGCTTTTGCTCTATTTGTATCCACAATTTGGCTTTAGCCTAACTGACATATAAATATAAGATATTTGCTTTCTACTGTTTTGTTTTCTTTCCAAGCTTCAAATTACTTGCATTTCAATGATCAGTATCACATTAACTCATTGTGCTTGCTTGCAAAAGACTGTACCAGCATTAAAATGCTAGGGTCTTTGCTCTAAACATACTGTACTAGCATAGCCATTGCATAGTGAAAACAATATGACTGAGACAGTAGATTTAGAGGTACTTCCCAAGCACATTACAGACTAAAACTTATGAACAACAACTACAATTAGCTACAAAAGGTCATTACATCGCTTTCCAAGCTTATTTCAATATCACAGGCCATAACACGCAGAAATTATCTCTGACTTAATGACAATATGTTTTCAATAGAATGGACTATAGCAACTGGGCGTATGCTTGAATATTCAGTCTGTAACAAGTGTTCTCTGACACTCCTTAACAAATTTATTATAGATAATGTTTGTGGATATGACATTAAAAACATGCAATTAAATTTATATTTACAACATTCTATGTATAATTTACATTTACATAATAATCTATATTTACAACATTCTATATATATATATGAACAAAAGTAACAAATCCTAAGAGATTTAAATCTCATTAAAGGATATTAAACTCTGAAATTACGTAAAATACAACATCCAAGGAACTCATGAGCCATGCCCTATTCCCAATAGCCTTGTTAAGAAACATAAAATTGTGGTAGCTTCAGTCTCAAAATTAAGTATTACAATGTATGTAACCATCTCTACTTGCTGCTAAGAATTAACAATTATGTATTAACTATTTCCCATTGATTCATCATAAGTTCACAGCTGTTCCAGATGTTGTACATTTGGTAAATTCAATTTTGTTTTCTTTTAGTTTTGAGACAAAATTCACAATGTTTAGCTGGATATGGATTGAATGCTAGCACTGTTTACTGTTACAACAATCATGAGAAACCTCACAACTTTACCAACCTTCTCATGGCTGTTGTAGAGCATACAACACCCTCATTCATCCTCTATCTAATTTTCCTACCATTCCATAATAACGCCTTATATTCCAAGAATAATTTTTGAGCTATTCGTGAACAGGTATGCTATCATTGCTAGATTGATTCACGGTATTAGCAATTTATAACCTGCCCTGACTATTGCTTGCTGCAATTTCTTTGCCATAGAACCATATCCAGTCAACAAGAACATTTAACTATTTAGCTATTCAGCCTGATGAATATGTTTAAATTCAACATGAGTGTAAGATATAAAATGTAATTGATAGCAGCTAATGGAAAATCTGAAAGTATAGATTCTACCATCTACCTTCAAATACAACTTGTTCCCTTCCTAACAACCCTTCTCATTAAGAAAAGATCTTACTCAAACATTGTTGAAAGTGGAACCATGCTTGCATACCTGTAAAAGAAAATTGAGCAGAAATTTTTTCTACTTCTTGCTTTCACACAACCTTTCCTCCTTCCTATAGTTGTTCTTCCTTTCTCCAAATAAAACATAATGCCGTAATGTTTCCTCCTTCACATTCTTTTATTACCATCTATACTTCTCTCCTTGCTACGTGGGAAAAGGAACATTTTTCAAAGTGCTAGCTATTTTTTTATTTATTTTTAACTCTTTAACTTTTGCTGAGAGCTGGTTGTTCCCACATGTTTGTTGGTTTCTTATTCTAAATCTTTTATTGCTTTTAGGGAGAAATATGAAATTGGCGTACCTTATTAAGGTAGCCGTGTTTATAATTTTTTTTTGTCTTTTCTTAGCTTAGGTCCCACCACTTGATATAATCAGATTTTTTTTTAAGAAAAATATTAATATATATGGATTTAGTTTATTTCAAAATTTTAATTATATGATTATTTTTTTCCCTCTTTTATATATATAGTTTTCTATTTACTCTTTTTTTTTATTATAATTCACTCAATAATGTGAGTATAAATCATTGAATTAATAATTAAATTATTAAAATATTAAATTTACTTCTCTAATGTAATATGCAACCCAAAACAAATGTTATGTGCTTGTGTGTGCTGCTCTCACACAAATTTTTCTTTGATGGCTACACTCCCCTCCTCGATGATACTCTCTCTTTGGTGAGAGTGGATGATTGTCCTATGGTACTCCAAAATCATGGATAAAATTTTAGTCCATTACAATAATGAGATCCAAGCTTAATAAGAAAATCAACATTCCATATAAAACTCAGTCATATAGCTATAAAAGAAATCATCAAAAACACATTCATAAACACTATAATCAACGACATTCATTGTATCATCAAAATGATTACCCTCAACACTAACTAAAAACAAATGTTCTTGTAACCAGATGAAACCATATACAAGACATATGTATACAAATTTAAGGCTAACCGTTATAACAGTTAATTTTAATATTTAGATGAATATCCATATCAACATGACAATACAAAATTAGAGCTGAGTTCCATATTCAGTCAACCACCTATACAACGTGTGAAAAAAAAATTTAACCCCGAGTCACAAATAGAGTTGTGACAATAGTTCTCTTGGTAAAAGATGAGATCAAGTGTAAATCTTTCACATTTGACTAATGCATATAAACAACCATAGTAATCAATGCAAAAGATGAGGTCAACTTTCAATCTTTGACTAGTGCAAATATACACCCATAAAAAAATGAGATTAAGTACAATCTAACAAAGGTTGCGCCTCTTAAAAAGGTGGCTATGTTTGATCCATTCTAACTCCAATCCTTAAGTACACTAAATTCTTTCATGTTGTTTGTTGAAGATCTTTCTTCTATAAAAGAATCACCTCTCCTCTCTCGAAATGTTGTTAATCCTCCACATTACTATTCTTGGCTCACTGGTTTCAAATGAATTTCGAACTGCTTCTTCATTATAGGCCATTCTCTTCGCTGGTTGTATGATAATATAGGGACCACCACCTGACGTACGTTAGAACGCTTCACTATAAGTCACCATCCAGCCCATAACTAATATATCCCAAACCATTGAAGATCCAGCTTGCAGATTCAGTGAATGAATGAATATAAAAACTGAAAAAACTCAAACTTGTGAAATGAATTTTTTGTATACTTTAGAACACAACAAACATAGTGGAGACCTAGATTATTTCTGAAAAACACATCATATTGATAAAAACTAATGAAATCAAAGAAATATAAAGTGTTCTATTTCTTTCTAAACACTTTTGTTCTTATCTATCAAAGTAACACATTTTTTTAATATTCAAATGAATTTCATATGTAACACATATGTTACATTTCTCTGCCTGTTCTCATTTACATGCTTACCTATATATGTTTTAGTCCAACTTATACATATATTTCATCCACTCATGCCAGGTCATGGGTACACATTCAACTACTCCTATGCAACCAAACCTGTCCATTACATTGCATCCAACACCCGCAATTTTAGAGTCATCATCCACTCTTAATAAACCAGACTTAGTTCACACAACCATTCAACATCTTTCTACAACTGTAACTAATAGTTGCCACGACATCATTGACATTCTCAAACTTGCATGGCAAATAGAGAGTCCTATTGAAGATTTCGTTGTCGAGATGTTTCAGGCCTCAGTCTCAACTTATAATCGTTGTGTTCCAAAGTTCCCTTCGCACCTTTTAGTCCATTATAAGTTTTAAATTTTTGGGTCTATACAATGCCTACTTATGGCTGCAATGTAAAGAAACAATATAGCCTTCTATACTCGTGTCTAATATGCTCTTCCAATATAGGTTTTGTAAATACTATTTATAACACGAAAGTGTTGCAAATTTTCCCTGTACTATTTTTCCCCAAAAGGGCTCCAATATTACAAATATATTTGTTTACCATTCACATAGATAATGTGATTTCAACTTTCATTAATTTAAATTAATGACCAATAAATACTTAAAATATTTGTTTCCATAACAAATATTTATGTCTTTGTAAATCTTAAAAACTAAACACACAATACTTCGACATATACTATTTTTAAACAAAACACTCGGAATACGTCTTGTACTATATAGCTTGCATAAAATTTAACCCATTCAAAAACCATTGGTTTGTTAAACGTGTAGATAAACTATGTCACAAAATATTATCAATTCTACGATTCCCTTCTTTATCTTGCAATTGTGGTTTCCCCTATTAACATCACTCATACAATTAAGCAGCACCTTTATTTGACATGTCGTTAAACCCAATTCTAACACTCACAACTACATTGCAGGCACAAAGCTTCAAATACCTTTCACCTTCTCGATGGCAACTTTGACTCCACATGCCGTTGAAGATATTCTTGCAGGCATGTTTGATCTCAACCCTTCATTACAAGTCACGTCCATAAACACAATACAACATGCTCATTCAACAGATGTTAAGTACCGGGTTGAACTCTCTGATGGTGTCCATACCCATCCTACTTTGCTTCCTACCCAGTTCAACAATCTTGTTGTCAAAAAAGTGATGGTCATTGGGTCTATTATCCACCTTATAGAATATACATCCAAAGTTTTTGACAAATACACGTACGTCTAACGTTACTCTATTTTTTAATGTTGCTTTCATTCACTGATGTGATGTTCCTAAATCATTTACATCATTATATTGCAGGGCTATACTTATCAATAATCTTGAAATGGTATCGAATAAAGCACCACTTGTTGGCACTCCAACTCCTCTTCTGCAAGCAACAAGTAATTTGCCATCTACTAGCTCCCAAGGATCGTTTGAATTACAACAAGATGCAATTTCTACCCAAGAACCAATGATACCCAGCTTTGAGATACTTCCCATCAAGTCTTTAACCCCATACTATAAGCGTTGGTCCATTGAGGGTAGAGTATTAGCAAAGAGTCCAATCCATGAGTTTCACAATGCTAACTGAGAAGGAAAAGTTTTTGGTTTTGACTTCATTGACAAAGAAGGCACTGACATACATGTCACCTGCTTCAATGAACTTGTTCATGAATTCTATAATGTTGTGCACTTCGATTGTGTATACATTATTTTTAATGCTCGCATACAAGTTGCTAATAAAAAATATAGTAGCTCAACGAACCCATTTGAAATTTTCCTACACAAATCATCAACAATTACTCCTTCTCCATGTGTAGACTCTACAATCCCCATGCATAGCTTGCATATCAAAAGCATAGATTCCCTACTATCACTACCTATTAATTCCATTGTCGATGTTCTCGTCATACTTTTGTCTATCTCCCCTGCATCAACAATCCGTAAGAGAGATGGCACTGAAACAGTAAAATGCACTGCAACAATCATAGACATGTCATGCTTGAGCATTGATGTTACACTTTGGGGTCGTCATTGTCAATTTGAAGGTAAAGAAATATCTACTTTGTCTCTTCTACCAACCCCTCCCATTATCTTGATCAAATGTGGACGTATAACCTCTTGGCGTGGAAAAGCTCTTGATACCATATTTGCAACTACAATTGTCATAATCCAAAACTATTAGAAGCGTCAACATTGCATGACTGGTATGCCACTGTAGGGAGTGAGACACCCTTCCTCTCACTCTCAATAGATCATCTTTCTTCCAACAAGTTTGGAAATCCAATAGAGATTGCATCGATCAATAGTACTAATTATCCTGGAAAGGCAAATGTTTCTGTAAAAGCAAGCATATCAAAGGTCCACTTGGAAAAATTTTACTACCTCTCTTGTCCTCTTCTAGTAGGCAATAAGAAATGTAAGAAGAAGGTTGTACAAAAGAAACCCAATAGCTTTCATTGCCCAAAGTGTTCGATTGATCTCCCTGGATGTGACTTTAGCTACATGGTCAAAGTGGACTTGGACGATGGCACAGGTTCTCTTGTTAAAGTTACTACATTCGAGGGGCCCGCAAACATCATGTTTGGAGTTTCTGCTAAAAATCTTCAACTACTTATGGTTGAACCTGATGCAACTAAACACGTGCTGGATCAAGTTCTTGGGCACCAGTTTCTCTTTGAAGTGGCCATCACAATTAATTCTTTTGCTGGGAAAGAAGTACAAAGCTTTGTAATTATAGCAACTAAACCTATTTTCGAGAATACTGTATAGTCTTTGCTTATGTAGTACAACTTTTGTTGTTGTCCATACCACCATATGTAATGATGTGTACCTAAAATATCAAATTATTTGAATACAAATTCTCTTTTTATATGGCAATGTTGTCTAATGCACATGATTTGTAGTATGTTTATTACTTCATTGGTATTCTTGCTAATTTAACTCACTTAACTTAAACGTGTTATTTCAACTTTTCTCATTATCTAATGCAAAATAATATTGCATTGGTCTCTTCCTCAGCAACCAGTACCATGGAAAACCAAGCTAGAAGTATGGAAGCACAACGGTCTCATCGTAACCATCTAAAATGATTATGGTACCAAGCAAATAAAGATTCTATTAATAGACGACGTAGAGAAAACCATCATAGTAACCTTGCAAGCTCCTCCACACCCCCACCTTGTCTTTCCAATTACCCTCCCCCAGTGCAACCCCCACCACATCAAATTCAATCTACATTTCACCCTTGTTCTCCCTCCCAAAACCTCCATCCTCCACAATTTCCTCCAAACTATTACATCGCTAGAAATTCTTTCCGCTCAAAGTTGGACAACCTATCAAACATATCAACATGCCAGGTATGCATGGAACGATATCCAGGAATAAGGATTAGGCCATTAAATGGTAGTAATGCTTGTTCACGATGCATTTCTGAAAAAAATGGCAATCGCTTCTCACAGTGGAACAACATGGACCCTGGAGAGCAACCTACTTGTTTACAGCGCCTATCTCAAATTGAAGAAATGCTTATATCAAGAGTTAGCCCTATTATCCAAGTTACTTATGCAAGAGGGGGACAACTAAAATACAGTGGCCACACTATTTGTTTTCCTCAAGATATTACAGTAATTGCCAATTACTTGCCACGCCATATACATGACTTGGATATACTCATAGTCAATAAAAAGAACATTGACTCCCAACATTACAATTTCTATGTTTCGAGAGCACATGTTCATGAGGCTTTGCAATATAAAATCCGTTATGACCCCTACTACAAAGATGTTCAATTAGATGAAACCTCTCTCTTATCCTTGCCTATTCCCTCCATTGACATCTCTGAGCTTCTAAATGCAACAGTCTCAACTTCAAACCCCCCTGATTTTAGCTTCATGGAGACATATAATATAACCGAAGAACAATTGCAAGAGAATGCGGAAGCAACAACTTCATTTGTCGCAAACCTGCCCCCTGCACGTACTGAAGTGCAAGAATTGCGAGCCCTGTTACAGTTAGGCGAGGGACGACCAACTCCTACTATTGATTGGCCACCAATTTCTCTTACACCTCTCAATGAATACACCACTGAAGGCTTTTTTGTTATGGAATTCCTAGCATTGTTTCCGAAAGGTAGAGCTGCATTCAATCAACAAAGTATGAAAGAGGTCAAGCTACATGAATATGCTCTCCATCTTCTTCGATACCATGATAATAGATTCGACCGACACCCATGATTTAGATACTTCATACTTAATATTCTTATGTGTCACCGTAGCCAGGCCACAACATCCGTATTTGTTCAAAAACACTTTGAAAGTAGACTGCCAACAACAATATTTGACTTACGCCAAAGACTCAAGGACCTCCTCGATGAACATCTTGCAAACCAGGTTATGCGGTTCGGCTCAAAAATTCATGGTACCTGCCCCTTCTGGACTCTTCGCAGGGGGGAGCTATCAGACATGGTTATTCAAGTTGGTTGTCCAACTATATTCTTCACCCTTAGTGTAACAGATACTAAATGGCCAGATTTACACAATGCCATGCCATCAACCGCACCTACAAATCCTTCAGCAGCTACTCGATGGAGGATCCAAAATATAGTGCAAAACCCACACCTCTATGCACTTTATATGCACCACCGATTTACTGCATTTCGTGAAGAGGTTTTGGAAAAGATTCTTTGCACAAATGACTACTGGTACAGGTAAATTCACTCCACAATATTTTATATTTACGTCTTTCATTCATCATTTCCTTAATACTATTTATTGTGTCTAGGTATGAATGGCAACACCGTGGCTCTGCACATGTCCACGGTTTCCTTTGGCTCAAAGACGCACCCGATATTGCTAGATTACAATGGAATAATCTTCAATCAGTACAACAAGCAATCGACTACATTGAAAACTATGTCTCTGTTTGGAACCCATGTCCCAGCCAAAGCTCAATTACAACAGTTCCAAGGTCCTCCTTAATCAACCCCTGCCTAATGGATACAACAATGATTATGTTGTCCACCCCTTCAGATGACTACAATGAATTGCTCAATTGTGTTCAATGCCATACGTGTTGTTCCTTGCAAACATGCTTGCGGCAAGAAGGAGGTACTGTTGAATGCCTCTATAAAGCCCCTTGGACCATGCAAAATAATTCAACACTCTCAAATGAGAGCGGGCAGCCAAAGCACACCCCTGCTCGTAATGATGACCGAGTTAATCTTCACAACCCCACTATCCTCTCCATTTGGCGCGCAAATGTAGATTGCCAACCCGTTCTCTCAATAGATGCAGTGCTCAAGTATATCGCAAAATATGTAGCTAAAGCAGAAACCAAATCAGAAACATACCATGCAATGCTTTCTCGTATATCAACAACTTTTGATTCTTACAAACCAGCATCAATAGCTTTCAGGAAAATTCTTGTTAACAACCTTGTGGATCGTGATATTAGTGCTCAAGAGAGTTGCCACCTTCTCTTAAAACTACCGCTCAGCTTGTGTAGCCGAAAATTCGTTTCTTTAAATGTCAACCAAAAAAACTATGAACGCGTTCCACTCTCAGGCACATGTACATCACCACACACAAACTACATTGATGCATACATGGCTCGTCCTATTGTTCTGGAGGCAATGCCACTGATAAAAGTGACTCAAAAATGGAGCTTCAAAAGAACACGTAAAGTGAACCAATGGAAAGAGTGCTCCTCTAAAGCAGTTGTTCGAGTCTCCCCTCGCTTCACAAGCGTTCCCTCAAAAGACGACCCAAGATTCCATGACTTCTGCTGGAGTGAATTGGTTCTCTACAAACCTTTTCGTAACATTGCAATTGACCTTGGTTCCACACCAGCTCAAATTTTTGCACAATGGGATAGGATGGCATGCACTTACCAACCATGGCATTCTCGATGTAGCCAACCAAATACAACCTCTAATATAGAACCTAACTCTCCATCAGATGATGTTGAACCCCCACATCAATGCAACCAATCTGAGTGGTAAGTCTTGTCAAGTCTTCACCCAGGCCATCCACTCCATTTGGATGCGCTTAACATGCTAGGCAACCGTGAATTAGACCTTAACCATGACTGGAATACTCATTCCATAAATCCAATACAGCTCAATGTAGCATCTAGCTTCGTAGACTCAAACCGCACAACATATCAAGTCCTCGTTCCGCCGTTACTAAATACCTAGCACAACCTTTCATTAGAACAAAAGAAAACACTTGATTTAGTGTTGTCACACCTATCCTCCATTACTTACCAGCCACCACTCAAAATTATAGTTCAAGGAACTGCAGGAACAGGAAAATCGCACCTAATTAAACAACTTAGGTATGCACTAGATTCTTCCGCTCCAACCGGGAAATCATCACTACTACTACTCGCACCAACAGGTGTTGCAACATTCAACATTGGAGCATCAACTATTCATTTAGCACTGCGCATCCCCATCAAAGAGTTTGCTCCCTTGCAGGGCCAAACACTAGCAAGCTTCCAAGAGAGATTGCACTTTGTTCGGTACATTTTAATAGATGAAATGAGTTTCATCGGACCCAAATTACTTGAGCAAATTGACTATCGCTTACGTGAAGCTTTCCCAACAAACAACCAAAGCCCTTTTGGAGGCCACTCAATACTGCTTTTTGGAGACCTCGGCCAGCTACCACCGGTCAAAGACATTCCTATGTACTCCTCTACTTCCTATGGGGGCACACTATGGCATAGCTTCCAAACTGTTGTTACACTAAACCAAATATTTCATCAAGCGGGACAGGATCCGACTCAACTTCTATTCCGTGATCTCTTATGCAATTTAAGAAAGGCTCAACCTACTATTGCAGATTGGTAACTATTAATGTCAAGGTCAAGCTCGACACTATCACCTTCTGAACAAATTGCTTTCGTATCATCCATACATCTTTATGCAACTAATGAAAAGGTTTCACTCCATAATAAACATATGTTGTTGTCTCTAGCTCAACCTGTTGCCATTGCCACTGCTGAGCAAATAGGGACCTCTTTCACCTCAAATCCAGATGATGACCAACTCCAACCTAAGATTCTAATTTCTGTCAACCAAAAGGTTATGTTATCTTGTAATTTGTGGACGGATACTGGCCTTGTTAATGGAGCTCTTGGTATAGTACAACAAATAATCTACAAGGAGACTGATAAACCACCACAACTCCCTTTCTTTGTTGTTGTTTGATTCCAAAATTACATTGGGCCTGCTTGGGATACAAACAATCCCAAAGATGTCCCTATAACACCCATTAGTCGTGGTCGTCGACGACAAATCCCACTTAAAATGGCATGGGCATTAACCATCCACAAATCACAAGGGCTTACACTTGAGATGGCCACCATTGACATCGGCAACATTGATTGACAAGGCTTAACATTCATGACAATTTCCAGATTCACTCATCTTTACGGCCTTCGAATCCACCCGCCATTCAGTTTCGAAAGATACACACGCATGCAACAAAGCCCATATGTTGCACGCAGGATCCGCGAGGAAGTTCGACTTTCTACACTATCAACATCAACCATTTGAAATGCCCTTCTTCAATTTAGGTAAACAATAAGTACAAGTATGTTCACTTTAAACACAGCTTGAAGAGATTTCTACTTTAACAACTACTCAAATTATAATACTGATAGAGTATAGAGATAACATAATAGAGTCATGCATCATCAAGTAATAGTTTGACTTTAGAATCTTCATTGTGAGAATTGACCCTAAAGATTTTGCTATGGGACTTATTACAAGGTGAACAATAAGCTTGTTCAATCCGGTGTAACTATTACTGCCTCTAATCTTAGTGCCACTATTATTCTAAACTTTACATAAATTAGCAAAATCTGTATTGAAATATCCTTTACATTTGGAACTTGATGATATGCTTTGCAAAGCAGTTTGTTCAGTTTGTTTGGTTACACCGGATTGAACAAGCTTATTGTTCACCTCTCTTCATAGTCTTTGCTAGTGCCTTATCTTCATTTCGATTACAAAATTCACTAACCTTATCTACACTTCCACATAATGCATATTTAATTAAAATGTTTATTTTACATTATGTTTATTTAATTAAATGTTCTTAAAATCCAAAATATCCTACACAGTCATGCTAACTTGTCATTTTCTTTTTTATTAATTGTTATCCTTTGCTCATTCATTAGCATTCTTATATTATAATGTTCTACTTCAACTTATATGTATATTCCATCCACACATACCAGGTCATGGCTACACAATCAAAAATTCCTATACAACCAAGCCCCCCGGCAACATCAAAGTCATCATCAACTGTTAATAAACCTGACTCTGTGCATACAACTATTCAACACCTCTCTGCAACGGTATCTAATAGTTGCATCGACATTGTCGACAAACTCAAATGTGCATGCCAGCCAACAGATGCTATCACAGATTTGGATATTGAGATGCTCCAAGCCTCAATGTCAACATACCAATCTAGCTACACAAAGCTTGAGGGCTTGTGCAATTTCCTGAGGGAGATTAAATATGATCAACTCTATAATACCAATGTTGGACCTGCAATAATCACTGCTTTTCAAAATTACCTTGATATGCATTAGCCTGTTATTAGTTCTTTTTTTGTGCCTATACTATGCTTCCACATGGCTGCAATGTAAATACCTTGGTTACTCTTTCTATACTCGTCTTTAATATGCCCTCCCAAAAATATCATTGTACATAGTGTCTGCATCATGATAGTTTTGCCAATTTTCCCAGAAATTCCATTTTCCAAAATATCTTCAATATTAACAATGTATTTCCTTAACATGCAAGTAATTGCTCTATCTTATCTTAATTTCCAAACTTGCATCTATCCCATTTTGTTGTGCGAATTATTGTTAATAAAATATTTATCATTTCAATTATGTCAATATCATTCAATTATGCCAATATCATTTACCAAATCTCAATATGCATTCACTTATATCTAAATACTTGCTCACCTTAAAATTGTTAAGCTGGGCAAGAAAAAAGTACAACTATTGTTCTCTCTTATCTGCTATGTTTATATTGTTTGTTTTTGTTCTATGATTTCCAAAGTTCATTGTCTTAGTATAAAATAAAATGGCTTCTCAGCCAAGTACTCAACTAGAATGAATAATGAATAACCAAATTACTGAATATATACGGTTTCTGGTGTGGTCCAGTTTAGGTGCTTTTTAATGAAACATTAAATGGGGTGATTGGAGTTCTGTGATTTTGAGTCTACTATTTTTCAGTTTAAACTTTAAGGTTTTTTGGTCTCATTAAATCTGGTCTATTTCCAAGTTCTGTTGCTTGATAACTCTGCTCACATTTTGCACCGTGACTCATTTCCTGCTCATATTTTGGTTTTTTTATAATGACTAATAAGATTTTATTGTTCATGCTCAGTACATAGTAATACATACCATAGTTACAAGTACAACCTTTTCATAACATTTGCAAACATTTTTCAATTGCCAAGTTTGACCGAAACAACTCTCCCCCTTGAACCTACTAACTGTTTTTGGACAATCCCACAAAGGTTTTTCTGCTATGTGAAGTTATATGTAGATATGGAATAATTGAGATTATTTGGAATTAGCTTCTTAAGCATTTCAGCTGATCTTGCAAACCTCTGACCTGCCTCATTGGTTATTATAACAGCTGAAGGCATTTTATGTAATAGTTGGATATTAGTTTTTACTATTGACTTTCTATATTTGACACAAATAGAGTAATTAATCATTTTTTATTCGCTTTTCCTTATGCTTTTTATCATTTTTGTTGCATGGTAGTTGTGCAAATCATGTGTTTTACAGTTTTAGAGGTGAATCTAATTCTCTATCTGCAGCCTTAAGCATTTGGAAAGTTATGTCACTTGTAAGATTCAAAGCTCTATTAAGTAGGATATACGACAAATTTAAGTCTTATCTACTTTACAATTACCTGAATCTTTAGCAACTCAATATTTAGCATGTCTTTCCTCTTTTGTTAGCACATTCCCAGTGAAAAGTATGCTAACATCTATGCATGGTTCTTGTGAACAATTTGAAATTAAGTTATTGACCTCAGCATGTCGTATCTGCATCTACAGGCACTTTCGAAGTATTATTTAAAAATACATGACAATAGTTAAATTTCTTTTATCTATAAATACTTAAATTTCATTTATTAAAATAACCATGAAATAAATGAAATCAAAATAGACAAGACATGCCCTCTGGTAGCACCTATAGCACTATAGGCAAGACACACAAGCTTATCAACATTCAATTATACTCAAGGCACGTTTACAGCTACTCTATCCTATTTTAAACCTTTTTAGATTGGTAAGGCATGACTCCTACCAATTGCATTAACATTTTTAGTGCCTATTCTTTGCTTCTAGTTCTATATGATTATCAAACCACATTTTGACTAATTTGAAGATGAAATTTGACGACAATGCATGATCCTGGGAAAAGATGGAGCCTCTGTTTAACTTTGCGCCCGATCTTCTTCAAGTCCCTAACAATATGGAAAGACACCTAAATAAACCCACACACAATTATATTTTGGACAACACGGCCATGGATTCCACTGCTGCTGATATCAAAGAGTATCCCAACTATTATGCCTTCATAATCGACATGCCAGGCCTTCAAAGTGACAACATCAAGGTATTTCCATTTTAAAACACTAAATACCTCAAATTACTATGCATTTTGGGAATGATAAAGCTTCAAATCACTCGCCACCAAGACTAACTAAGTGATTGTTACATGTTTGAAAACAAATAGGTTCAAGTGCAGGATGAGAATGTGTTGACAATCATTGGAGAGCGAAAGAAAGAGAGGGATGATCATGTCAAATTAATCCGTATGGAGCGCAGGGTCAGCAAATTTACAAGAAAATTTATCCTACCTGACTACTGCAATATGGAGGCCATTTCAGCCAGATGTCAAGATGGAGTGCTCAATGTTAACATTCCAAAGCTTCCTCCAGCAGAGCCCAACAAGAACAAGACAATTGAAGTTTTTGTTGCTTAGCTGCTCGCTTTTCCAGACTATCTTTTCCTGTTTCCCATCTATACAACAATCACAAATTTAAATACAACGACTGTGCTTAAAACATAAAACTTCTTCTATGTAGTGTTTTAGTGCATTTTTGGGTATAAAATGCCTCAATACACCTTTGCACAACAATGTCTCCTTCATATTTCAATGTTTTGATGACTCATTTTCCTTGTTTATGTCACAAGCTTACAGATCATTTGTTCAAATATTATATTATCAGTCTTTTAATGCATACACTAGTATGAGGTACAATTTTTGAATGAGATTGTTTCTATTTATTTGCATCTCATATGGCAAATTTTAAGTTATGTCTTTTACTATTGTCCTTCATGTGTTTGTTTTGTTTTTTATTTGAAAACAAATTTCAGTCCATATATGGTCTTGCTTATGCCAACTCTTGTATTAATTGTTATTTTCTGTCTATGCTATTGAATTTATATAAATACAACAATCAAATAGGAATTTGAGAATGGTAATGTGTTTGTTGCTATATGGACTTTACTGAGCTCTGTACAATCTCGATGAACACATTTAATATGCTCAAATTTTACAACTTTTGTTACAAAGTTTCAAAATAGTGGAATTGGTAGCTCTAAAGCCAGACTCTGCAACTTTTGCCAACATCCTCCTTCACAAACTGTATTCTTGCAATGACTATGGTACAAGTTGCTGGTTTTGGGGACATCTACAAAATAAAATTTGAAGTGAAAAAATTTGAAAAAATGTAAATTGGTTTTGAATCCAATTATCAAATTGCAATTGCATCTGAGTTTTTTTGGTTTTTATTCACTTTTTTAGATTTAAGGGTGTGTTTTCGTTCATTGTACAGACAGAGAAGAATAATGCAAGAGTGTGGATTCAAATCAATTCTCTTTGTAATGGTACTTAAGCTTATGTATGTGTCTGGGCTCACTTGCAACAAAAAAATGTTGGTTTGTATTAGAGAAAAAAATCTTCAGTTTAGTTTTTATTATGCATAGAATAAGTATATGTAATACGTGAAAAACACCAGATGGCATATTTTGCATAAAGCATAACTGAATGTAAAATAGGAATTACTTTAGTTTTGTAATCTAAAGATCTCTATTTAGAGAGGCTATTTTAATCTATTTTTTATGAAGGAAGTTGATTAAATTTATGTCTTGCTGTAGCAATTGTCTGTGCTCTGTTTTTCTCTATTTTTGCTTTGCCATTCCAACAGATAATATAAAATGAACAAACATAATATAAAATAACTCAATTTAACCATTACAGATATAATCTATTGGAAATTTTTTGTGCCAATACTATTATTAAAGGGAGCACATTTCATTTTAAAAGTTTTATTTATTTCTTGCAACCATATTCATTGTATCATATTGTGATGCTAGCTATTGTACTACTCTTCAAAAATAAAAATCGATATAATTTGGGAAATTCGTATCATCTCTTATATTATGGAAATTCTATTTTCTTTACAGTCTAAACATAACAGTTAAATATAAAAGCTATTACAATGTGATTATTATTAATATGGCTACACTTTTGTATTAAAATTATTCTTTTCAATCTTCTTGGCTACTACCTACTATGCAACTTTCTCACCAATATTTTGTGTTCTAATTTTTTTTCTTCTTTTCATTGAGTAAATGAAAACAGAGCATGTCAAATGCATAGTGTGCTTGGGAATAGGGGCAGTCCAATTATTAATAAAACTGTTGCAAAGGATGACTATCTGATTTCTAATCCTCAGCTAGATATCATCTAATTTCTAATCCTATCTTTACCCATTATTAAATTACTATCATTGTTGGCCTCAAAGACTTAACAAAAACAATATTGTTGATTTAACTTTAATCTTTTTGTTTCTATTGCAGCTCCTTTTTTGTAGCGTTAGCCATCACTCCCATTCAATTTCTGAATTTCATATGACAGCCGCCATTTATGTCCAAGTTTGTGATTTATTTTTGAGGATGATATACATTTGTTTCATTTTAAAAGCAATTTTATAAAGAAAAATAATTGATTGCAGTTCTCACGAATAGGAAAGGGGCAGGCATCAAGTTTTGGAGCTGAAATCCCACATGGCCCAATCCCATTGGTCAAAGATATTTTTAACCCACATCAAAAATATTCAAATTGGTCAAATCGAAAGCAACCATCTGATCTTGTCTTTTTTCTTGTTTCCCATTTTTCTTTTAGTCCACGATGTCAAATTGTAATTATTTCATTTTGTAATGTCATCAGCTTATAACTTTGCACCTCTCTCCATTCAAGATTCAGCATGGTCGTGGTATACTTATCCGGTTCTCTCTTAATCATAGTAAAATGCCATGCCATCAAAATTCTGAAATTGTATTTGAAGAGTAATTAGGATTGGAGCATCTTTTTCAATATACAATGAAATATATTTTAGAGTATGGAATGGATATTGTTGTAGTTTCTATTGGCTTCTTTTGAGACTCATCTCTTTCAATTATGACACTTCCTGCCCCACCTCTCTGGATGCAAGTTAACCTTACAAAATGACTGTATGTGCTTATCTCTGGACCTTCAAAAAACTATGTTTATATCCAGTGTTTCCCTTGGCTTATTGAATCTTTTGTGACCTACTTTTTTGAATGATGACATTTCCTGGCTCACGTTTGTGACTGCATTTTAGTATTAGAGATTGATAGTGTATCCCCGTCTCTGGACACTCAAAAAATTATGATCTACATCTATCAATGTTGCATTTTTGTTTTCCTTACTTTCTTGAGCTAGGCTATTGCAATCATGGAGGTTGGATGGAAATATTTGTGGCTTGCTATCCTATTCCAAGAAGATAAATAATAAAATTTCTTCAGGCAACATAAAAAGAATTGCTTTGTCTTTTAATGTTCTGGCTGTAAACCAGGTTCACCAGGGTTTTACGTTTCATATTTTTTGATGTTTTTCTCTACGTTTACATTTTCGGCTGTTTGTAATGTTATTTGATATGAGTTTTCTGTGAGGAATATTAAAACGATATGAATGACGTATATCTTATGCGACTTCTAGGGTTTAAGAGATTTTGTTTCAAATTCTTCTCAAGGCTGTTTTCTTATCAATTTCGTTTTTCTTTTTCTCTTTGAATTTTGTATGATATTGATTTTGGTTGAGGAAAATTGAAATGATAGGTAAGACAAATGTCTTTTTTTTCTCCTAGGGTTTTGTAGAGATTTTTGTTTCAAGATATTTATAGGTTTTTGTTTTTTCAAAATACATCTTCAATTTTTGAAGTTATTTTTTATGTACATAATTTTACATCTCAGATCTCTGTTTTTACAAGTGCATTGCCAATTGTGAGAATTGTGTAGGAGTATTGAGCCCTAGTAAATAGAAAATCCATGACAAACAGATTATTTATGACTCGAGGTTTGTAGTTTCTACTGTTTCTCCAGCAAAATAACTTATATAATTATCAATTTATGGAATAGAATGTCTCATATAACATCGACATACAGAAAGTGTAGCCAAAATGAGTATACAATTTAATGTGATTTTGATTTTAAATAATATAATAATAACTGTAAGAGAATCATTATTACAAAATTTGCTTTTGAAACTTTATAGAAACGTTGAAAACTTGAATAAATTAATTCCAGTGTTCTTGCTTTTTGGTAGTGCAACATGATTTATGATTTTGAGCTAGTGATGCTCAGGGTTCAACAGCTAGCTTATACATATCCACGAGCCTCCCAGCAGAGGATGTTTACGGATTAGCAGAGATGTGATTCAAATAACATTAGGTTTGCGCCTACTGATAAGAATAATAGATCCACCTCTGGGATCAGTAAGAAGAAAAGTGTAGATAATTGTTTTTTTCCAATAAATGTTTTTGTTGTTAATGTGGCCTGTGGATGACTTTATCTCCTTCAGCTACTACACCCAACTGGATCCCTAATTCTCTTTTTAGGTACATGTCTAATAGTAATTACAATATTATCATATTACAAAGTTGGAGATATTAGATTTGGTTTACAGTAATTACAATATTATCAACCATGTAATAATCTACGTTTGGTATTGAAATCAGTTAAACTTCATTTCAATTTTTTGTCTTCGACGTACCCATTGCACCCCAAGATGCGATTGCTAATTTTAACAAAGTGAGTTAAATGTTAAAGAATGTATTTGTAAAGAAAATAATTAATTGACCACATTTCTCATTATTCGTAGCCACATAACCACAAATTGTTAAATATCTTATATTTTCAAATCACATTCAAATCCCAATCCTAACTCATCTTTTCAATTGTTAATATTCATGATAATATATAACTAATTTTTCTCCCGAATGTTACTCTCAATTGATCTTTTCTTCGTTTGTAAAAGTTGTTTGATCGCTTCCTGTTATTACTTTCTATTATTTATTTTCTTCCTAATTTTTCTTTCTTACTTTGGATGGGTTTTACTTGTGAGCTTGTAGGATAAGACATTGAAATAGATAACGAATGAACAGTGCATGGAATTTTCTTTCTATAAAGTTGCAGGTGAATTCATTTTAATGGCGGTGAAAGAAAGTGCTCATCTCGATTATTTGGAAAAAGATTTTGACTGAGAATTGCAAAATATCTGTTGACAGTCTGGGATTACAGATGTATGGTGACCGTTTACAGACAAGTCTATGAGCTGCTTTCCACTAATTACGTGCACATCTTTATGAGAATTAATTGTTTGAGCACCTGTAACCTATGCCTACCCCTGTCTTTAAATCATTAATTTCTATTTACTTCTCATGGCTCAGATTTGCAATGTGTATGGTGTTGATTCGGTATAAGTTGGGTGGATGGCATGGGTGGTAAGAAAAATGTAAATGGATTCCGTACAAGTTTGGCAGAATTTACTGATCTCGGTTGGCTGTTGTGAGGGGCTGTCAAGCATATTGTACTGGTAAGTTGGCATACACATGTATGCTGAACTCTCTAGAATGAATCAACACCATACACATTGCAGATCTGAGCAAGATAAGTAAATAGAAATTAATGACTTAAGGACATGGGTAAGCATAGGTTGTAGGTGCCTGAACATTCCGAACAATTAATTCTCATAAAGATGTACAGATAATTTGCTGGCATTTAGTCTTCTACCGAATAAGAGAAGTAAATAGAAATTAATGACTTAAGGACATGGGTAGGCATAGGTTGCAGGTGCCTGAACATTCCCAACAATTAATTCTCATAAAGATATACAGACAATTTGCTAGCATTTAGTCGTTCGCCGAATAACAATGTTGGGAAAGTAAGGGAGAGGGGCTGGTGGTGGGTAGGACGATGTTGAGTTAGGAGTTCACATCAGTAGCAATTGAGTCGGATTTTTTTTTTTGCCAAGTCCCACAACAGTCGAGTTGGCACCCCCCATATTTTTTTGGGTGAAAATTAAGCACGTTTACCAATTATGATATTGCTATCAGGATTCAATCGTGTAGTTTTCGAGTCAAACTCATTGACCCATGATTCATGAGTAGTGGTTCACAAGAACCCATCTCTCATGATAATGAATGGTCCACTTAGCACTCACTGCATCTAGGTGATGCTCACAGAGGTGAAACATTGGTCCGTCCCGGGAGGTCATCACAGATGCAATGAGTGCTAAGTGGACCATTCATTATCATGAGAGATGGGTTCTTGTGAACCACTACTCATGAATCATGGGTCAATGAGTTTGACTCGAAAACTACACGGTTGAATCTTGATAGCAATATCATAATTTGACACGCTATGGAAGAAGCCTCCTACTTATCAACGTTTACCAATGTTTTCCAAGACGTTTCCAAAAACTGCCAAAAAAGTTGTAAAAAGTGTCATTGACCATTATTGGACATCTTTATTATCCTTCGTGGGTTGGTGTCATGCTAATATTGGCTCATTACACTCCTAGTAAATGCGCATTAACAGTCCAACATTCCACCACATCGATCTTAATGCCTACCACCTCGACATGCATACCATTCGCTTAATCTTTCATATTAGATGTTTTGTCTCTTTCAATGATTTTTTTCTTTCTTCCTTTAATACTGCATAACCCTGTTTTCTATTCACATTATTTAATGCCCAGATCATTGATAAATTTTTTGAGAAATGTCTGCCTACCTATTTTTATTGACGAGCATCTGTTTACTTGGAAGTTAAAAACTACGAATAATTCAACCTGTTTCAATCATAGTCAAGATGATATGTTTTTAGAGTAATTTTTGATATATTATATAGTTACAAAATAGTGTATTTTTATATCTAGTTTGGGTTAAGTATTTAGTTTTGTTTATATCTTGTTTTATGTTTATTTAAAATATGTATGTTAATTGGTCAAATTCTGATTATTAATTTAACATTGTGGAAGGGATTTTATCTTCTTTAGATACAAATAAAATTAATTTAAAAATATTAATAAATTTATTTTTGGGAAGGATTTTAATCATTAGCAATTAAAAGAGATTTTATCTTCTTTAGATACAAATAAAATTAATTTAAAAATATTAATAAATTTATTTTTGGGAAGGATTTTAATCATTAGCAATTAAAATTTTCATGTCTTGTGCATCTGAGTTGTAGAATCATAACTCATTTTTACATAATGCATTTGTAACTCCATAAATAAAATTATCAAAAGAGCTTCTGCTTTGTTTTTTTCTTGATGTAGTGAAAGTCTATTATAATCCATAATCCATGTGGTATATAATTATTTTTAAATTATAGGAAGTGATAAATAAGTAAAAATAAGACAAATCAATAGTAATGAAAATGGTAAAATATGATGATAAAATAAAATGGTCAATAGTGAATTTGAAAGTTGTAAAATTATTTATTTTAAATAAAATATATATATATTTCACCATCTAAACTAATGCAAGTTAAAATAATCAAATATGTTTAACATTTTTTATTAATTTTTTTTTTTTAAATCTTTAAAATATATTTATTATTTATTATATTTTTTTTTAAAATTCACAATACATTTAGATATATTAATAATTAGTAGCCACTAAGTTGATTATTCAATAATGTAATTTTTAAGTATTCAAAAAATCTATAATATTGTTATTTATAATTTTTATATTTTGTCATTCAAAAGAACTCTAATAATAATATTAAATTAATTATATTTTTATATATATTATATATTATTGTTTTCTATAAAAAAAAGAATCACATTTGATTTTGATGATCTAATATTTCTATATTACATGGTTGGATTGTTACATTGTGCTCTTATATCACTATATCTTACATTGCTATATATTATGACTTCATGATCTCATATTACTATATATCATGGCTTCATGATCCTATTGTTCTTCATTGCTTCTTCGAGTATACATGTATTAATCTTGCATTAAACATTTGTCTTTGATCCTTATGTATGCTTACATTGGGATATCATGTTTTTTCCCTCATGTATCTATTGGATTTGCATTGTCATAACTTATTTGTGATCTTATTTACGTCAAGGTTCTATCCATATCTTGATCCTAACATTTATTATGATTTTTTTGACATAACATATATTTTGGTCCTATTTACCTTGAGCATAGATTGTCTAACATTTTGATCTCAATCCTACAAATTATACTTCCTTTATGACATATTTTGTCAAAGTCTATCATATTGATCCTTCATGGACAAGAATCTTGAAATTATCCTTATCACATTAATATTTCCTTAAATGATTTATTAATTTATAAAACATATCTTATGATCATACTTGCTAGATTTGAATATTTTCCCCACTATCAAGCCTTTGTGCCATGTATCTTATGTATCACTTTTATTTCAAAAGTCTCATTGATCCTATCAATCATATTCATCACATCTATGCTATTGCTTCTATTGATATTATAAGGCCTCATTCAATTGTTGGGTGTCATTGATCAGGTACTTATTATTTTGATCATACCTTATGTGTTTTTGAATGTTCATGGATACCATAGGTAAGTGCATGGAAATGAGGGACACATTAGTTTCAAACCTTGATATTTTTAGAAAAATATTTTTACAAATATGAAAAATAATGTACATATATATTTTCATAGCCATTATTGGCTATCTAGTGTTGCATCACCATTAATTTTCCTATACTAGGGATACTAATCTATCTTTGAATCTATCTCTAACCCATTTTTATACTTCTCTTGATGTATTTTTCTAGCTATGATTGATATATTTTATAGCTTGGATGATTTTGTATAGTTTCATGATGATCATTTGTTATTGATTTATCGTATTATTAATAACATCTCAAGATACATTATATTATCAATCTATTATTATATTCTCATGCTTATTGCTATATATCCAATAAGATCTTCCTTTAGTCAATTGCACCCTATGGGTCAATCAGTTTAAGAGGCATACATTAGATCATTACCATTAACGATCTAATTTTTGTATTCAATTCATGTTGTAGGTTAAAATATACTTATGGAAACTTTAGTCACTTTTCTCAAAAGAATTCATAGGAGAAGATATCTTTAAAAAGGAACACGAAAAGAGAATCTTTATCCTTTATGAGGTATAGGTTTTCTTATTTTTTACTTTTACTTTATGCATGTTTAAAAACACTTGTTCACATCATCTTTATTCCTATGCTTTAAATATGTTTTTATTTACCTATATTTTCCACTACATATGGTTGATTATTTGATTATGTTATCATCTTACATGCACACTCATGCTCTTCCTATTTCCTAATGATTGTATGGTCCATAACTTACCACTTTTTTGCACATGTTAACTTGTCACTTCTCCTTATATGTTTGTTACACATTTGTATTCTTATCATGAAAATTTGTTTAGATTAATCATGCTTATCTTATCATTCTTATGCTTACATTTTTTTTGATACAATGATGCCTATATTCTCTTTTTTCCCATTATTTACTTGAATTTATCCTATATTTCCATACTAAGCTTCTAGAGTTACACCTTGAGTCTATGCTAGCATGTTAGACTCCTAGAATTACACATTGATCATAGATATATATATCTCATTCCTAGAGTTACATAGTGAGGGTAAACTAATATTTAACTGCTATTTAAAATTTCCAGAGTGTCTATACTAACATGTCACACTCTTAGAATTACACATTGATCATAGATCTAGATATATCTCTCTTAGAGTTATATAATGAGATTACACTGATATTTAACTACTATATATAACATTTCTATAGTGTTTTATACATGGACATGACCTTGCATTTTGGGGTATAATGCTTTCTCTAACCTTGAGCACTCATTTTTCCATATATTTAGCACTCATAAATACATTGGGGGCAACATGCCCTTCTACTTTTGAACATTATTATTTTACATTCAAGGCATAACACCATCCCTATTGAATACCATTACTATCATATTATATCAAGGACATTGTATCGTTTGGTCATTGACATCATCTACCTATGTTATCTTATCATACCTATGCACCACGGGCATCACACTTTTGCCTACACATTAAGTTGTTCATACCTAAATGCATGTTAGCACTAGCAACATGTTGTCTGTCTTACCTTTAGCTTTGTGTTTTCATGCTCTTGGATGTTAGATTAAGGTCATATCCATATCCCTTGATGCTCCTATGCATACAAAAAGTATTTTTAGGCATTAAGGGCTACATGACAACTATTGCATTAACCACGCTAGGGGAAATTCACCTTCCTTGATGTTGTCTATAGCTAGAATTCCACTTGATATGTATTACCATATCAAGTTAGTTCATAATAAGTATTTAATATGAGAAAATATTGATAAATATATCATTAAGTTTTATCAAAAAAGTGGGTAATTATATTGGAATTTCTACTTATGTATTGTGTATAAGACTATTGAAAAGGTTGATGTTAGGGTCTATGGAATAATAAGTGTGGGAAATAATTTTAAAATTTATATATCTTTAATTTTAGATTTCATAAGACTACACATTTTTTTTATTATAGTTAAAGAAATGATATTTTCCAACTCTATTATATCAAATAAAAATTTGTTTACATTCAACGTCTACAAGAAAATTTTGTATACATTTAAATATAATATTTATATTAAAATTATATACATATTTACATCATTTTAAATAAATAAAATATAATTTTAACAAAATGAATTAAATGCTAAAGAATATATTTGTAAAGAAAATAATTAACTGACCACATTTCTCATTAATCGTAGCCACACAATCACAAATTGTTAAATATATTATATTTTTACAAGGTATACAAAAGAAAATAATTGAGTCACATAGAGATCCCAATCCAAACTCATATTGTCAATAGTTTTTTTTTTTCAATAGCTAGTATTCATATTTTCAATATATATATTTTTGTATTGAAAATATGCAAATTAGAAAGAGATTGCAGTATTAAGCTACATAAAAAAACATGATGAAATGAACCAACAACAACTAGAATAGTTTCAACAATTACATCCATGGTAGCAACAAATGATAGCAAATAATAACAAACAAAATAACTACATCAATATAATAACAGTACCATCAGGTAATACATTTGTCAATATTAACATCTACAACAGATAAAAACATGACAATAACAACTTGATCAACCAATGGAATCTAATAAGACCAATCACGAACATTGAAATTAATCAATCCTAAAAGTAAGACTTTAACCCCTACGCTACTATAACCTTTCTTTTGTTGAGTAGTTGATTAACTTGGAGTTTGATTTGCTGGATTTGAAAATAAATCTTTAAATTCTTCTCAGCCTCGATCTGTAGATGAGAAAAAAGAGAAATTAGACAATAAAAAATGTCGAAGTAAAGCCTTAGAAGTGCAAATCCTTGGTGGTCACTGTTCAAGTTATGAAAGACAACTTTGCACCCATTTCTCCAAATATAAGATAAAATGGCATGCCTAACTCCATCAACAATGATATTTTGATGTAACCCAACCCCAAGAAGAGCTTCTTTCCAATTTAAATTATGCCCAAAGATAGTTGGTAGGTCATGGAAAACAATATTCCATTGCCTTTTAACGGATTGACATCCCCAAAAGATATGCCTTAAATTTTCTTTCCTTTGACAAAAAGGGAAATTAACTGGCTGGATCATCATACATTTCAGCTTGTTAGCAATGGGTAGTTTTCAATGTAAAACCTTCCAAGAAATTAATTGAGCATCAGTATTAGCCTTTGATTTCCAAGTCTGGGTAGATAATTTACCCCAAAGTTTCTCATTGAACTTGTAAGTCCACTTGGAGTTCAATCTAGAACATGTTTAAGAGAAAATTTGGAAGTAGCTGAAGGTACACCTTTTTCAAAGGAAAGAAAAGAAAAGGATAAGAGGACATCCATAACCAATCTTTATAAAAGTTACAATGGACATAGGAGTGCATATCTTCATAGTCAAATCAATCAGAACCAAAGATTGAAAAATAATCAGAAACACTTTGTATTGATTGTTAAGGTTAAATTGGGCTTTGATAGAGTGTCATGACAACCAACTCATAGTATGAAAATCCCAAAGATCACCAACATTGTAGACTCCTTTTTTGAACAAAGAGTAGGAATGTTTCAGAAAGCTCAAAGCAAGAGGTTGACCTTGATAAAGAATATGCTTATTCCACCAAATAGAAGTGGAGAAGCTGAACCCATGTTGAAGTGAATTATCTCTCCATTTTAAAAGATGACAAGTGTGTTGCCAAGCTTTCCAAATAGACTGGAGAGGAAGAGAAGACTTAATAGAAAAAAGGGGTATGAAGAGTTTTATCAAGCCTGCCCACATGCTGCCATTTTCCCTTGACAAAGACAAGTTTAATATGATTCCATATAAGAATATTCCATAGTTCATTCCCTTGGACAACTTGAATAATCCATTTGGTAGCCAAAGCAAAAACCTTGAGTTCTTGGATCTAAAAGCCCCAAGCCACCTTTGCACTTAGGTTGAATACAAAGGGCCCATGATGTGGAAATAAAGCCTCTATTACCATCCCATTTAGCCCAAAAAACTCGACGGATAATTTTGATTAACTCGTCATACCCCTTTTTTGAAGGCATCCAACATGAAGAATAATAAACATGCATAGCAAGAAATTTTTTATTGACAACTTGTACTTTTCTAGCCAAAGAGAGAATTGTATTTCCCCAAATAAACAACTTATTCTTAACTTTATTAAGGTACCAATTCCACATGTTTGAAAGAGAAAACTCGATGCCAAATGGTATACCAAGATACCTCATTATTTCCCCATGCCTAATTTGTTTCCACTCATGAGGAATCCAATGGGGAATATGACCAATTTGGATCATCAAAAATTATGTTTTATTATGTGCAAGTTTAGAACCTGAAACCTCACAGTATAGATCAAGTATTTCCAAAGTGTTGGAGATATTATTCTCATAATTTTGTACAAATAATAGGCTGTCATAGCATAATGAGTTATCAAAAATATGGATTCCTGTAAGCGGCTTCATACCATGAGCACTTTGGAGTAAATAACCCAAAACATCAATCATAAGGACATAGAGATAAGGAGCTAAGGGACAACCTTTCCAGATAGATCTTTGCAAAGAAAATGGATCGGTCATCAAGTTATTGATATTAATAATCTAAGCATTAGCATCCTGAAACAACATTTGAACATGAGCTCAAAATTTGGGGCCAAAACCCAACCATTCAAGCATTTTAAGAATGAAGCTCCAACGAATTCTATCATAAGCTTTATCAAAATCGAGTTTAATTAAAATAGCATTTTGACCAGATTGTTGAGCCCATTCACAAGTCTCCCATGTGCTAACATCAAATTATCAAGAATGAATCTTCCGGCAATAAAACCTGTTTTCTCAACTCAAACAATTCCTTGCACCACTAGTTTGATCCTAATGGCCAAGGCTTTTGCTATAATTTTATACGAAGTATTAAGAAGGGTGATGGGACGCCAACCAGAAATGGAGTCTTCATTTTTCCCTTTAGGAAGAAGTTTGATTATGCAATTTTTCTCTACAAATGTTACTTTCATTGATATTTTTCTCCTTAAAATTGTTTGGTCTCTTCCTATTATTACTTTCTATGACTTTTTTTCTTCCTAATTTTTCTTTCTTTTTATATAAAAGTTATTTTTCCTTTCTAGTACAAGATGGAAATTTTGAGAATGATTGCCTACCCTCTTATTTTGATGAGCATTTATTTACCTGAAAGTGAAAACCTACAAATACTCCATCTGTTTTAATATGGTAGTCTCGTGGCCACTTGCCTACGACAAGATGCTTTAGCCAATCGAAACAAAATCCTTGCTCAAACCATTATTTATATTTTAATGAAAATAGACATATATAATTATTTCAAAAATTATGATAGAAAAGTGTAAAATTTACACACCACAGTGAAGTTGTAATCTGTAACTTATATTTTATTTATTTTAATAGATATAGCGAGCATTAATTTATTTAAAGATTCCTTTACTATGCAAAGAGTGGGATTGGTGAGCTTGAAGGCTACAACATTGAAATAGATAATGAACGAACACTCCATGCGCACTCAAAAAAATTCTATAAAGTTGTAGGTAAATTCATTTTACTGGCAGTGAATGAAAGATGTTCGTCTCGATTACTGAAAAGAACACTATTGAGAGCGTGTGGGATTACAAATGTATGGTGATCGTCTACAGACAAGTCTATCAGCTGGCATTTAGTCATTTACCTACCTTTTATAAAGATAGTTGATTAGAATGTGTATGTGTGATATCTATTGATGATTGATGTTATGATTATCTTTCAATTGAAAGATCTAATTCTTTTATGATGACTAATGTTTGAGGGTTCATTCTTAAATAAAAAATCTTAGGCGTTCAATTCAAATATTTTCGCGTGAAGGTTGATAAATGATAAAATTATATGAAAAATAATGTTCAACAATGAAATGCTAATGAAATTAAGTAATATTGATGAAGTTAAGAGAAGCTAATGAAGAAGATCTATCAATGCTAATAATGTTGAACTATTGCTGAAGTTGTTTCAATTGGTGCCAAGGATAATAATCAAATACTAGTGAAGTCTTATACAACGAAAGTCATCGGAAATTTGGGCGACATCAATTTTTAGGAAAATATTTTATAGGAGTCCAATATATTATTTCTTGGATGACTATTTTTAGAATATAATCTAGTTCGCAATGATAAAAATGTCATTCAAGGAAGTGAGTCAAGTTTAATATAATGAAATTAAAAAACAATTTATATGGAAAAAATAATTTTGTTTTAAATATTTGTTTGCAAGATAGACTTTATCTCATACATAATTTACTAACACAAACTAGTCAAAGGGGTTGGGTTCAATATAAGAGTGAAAGGTATTAGAATTTGGGGTTTTTTATTATAGATTCAATTTAGTCCATGGGAAAAAATAAAAGATACAATTTACTCCAAGGGTGCAAGAATGTTTATAATGGAAATTGGTCCAAAGCATGGGGACATAAGATAAGATGGTGGAGTGTTGGTTTAAGGTTATGTTAGATTGGGCACAAAATTGCATTGATTTGGGTAATGGGATAGGATATTTAGGACAAGATGATGAAATATTAAATCATATATATTTTTCTTTATATTTTCCTCCTAATTTCATTTGTAGGTGAACTACATAAATCATGTATGCTAATGTAAAGAAAATAATTATTAAAATAAAAAATAGATTTAGAAATAATATGTGAGTAGATGGTACATCACACTTCTCTATATTATTGGTAGAGACACATCCCTAAACCTTCATAAATTTCCACAAAAAAATATTACAACACATGCAATAGACATCACAAAATACAAGTTGTAATAATATTTTTGGTATTTTATTTTATGTTTCAAATGTAAGACACAAACTGGGTGTAAAGTGGAGTTTTAGAAAAATAATAGTAGTGTGGGAACCATGAAAGTCATTTTAATCACTATATTTCTCAAATTTATGCCTTCCACCCTGGAAATTTGCTGCATAATATAAATTTAATTATATGATGTAAGGAGAAGAGAGATTAACAACCACATATGTCAATATATTAGCTCTAGAATATAAATCAAAATCTAATTTAATAGTAAATACAATCATGTGTTTTTTAGATATTTCATGTGATTGTAAGAGTTTATAAAAATAAGTATGTCATGTGATCCACTTGAAGATATAATGGTAATGTTGATAGGATTAATAGACTAGAAGTAAAGTAGGGGTGATATTTTTAGATTTATTAAGATGGAACTAAATCATTGAAGGAGAAATGATTTTGTATACTAATCTAGAAGGAAGAAAATATTTACCTAATATGTTAAGAAACAAATAAATAATTAATGCAAATTCATCCTTCGTCCATGAACAATAAATAAAAATAATTAATTTTCATTGATCTATTTCTTTAATTCTACAAGCTTATATGATGGTTTTAATGATGTGTCCTTAGTACAACAGTTCTTTGATTCCATATCAAAATATTAGGACATATTAATCTAATTGATGTGGGAGCATATGAGTTCACAAGCAATCCTATATCACCCAAAATTATTTCTTATTTGTGTGAACAAGGGTTTTTTATCTAACTAGTTTAACAAGTAGGTTTTATTCACAGGTTATGTTTACTTAGGTTCTATGAGTCCTTCTAGAAGTCTTTCTTCAATGAACAAGACAACTGAGAGGGGTGGGTGAATCAGTTGTAGCAAATTAAAACATCAAAACCCTAAAAAATAATCAGATCCACATGCATGAACATTAAACCCTTGTAGTATAGGAAAATGTATCCTTTTATATTTTCACACTTTGTTTGGGCCCTCCTAGTCAAAATGGACTTAATGTTGTCTTAATTAAGCATCGTTAAATGTATTTATGTACATTTTCTCACTTTTTTGGGACCTCTTAATTACGTCGAAGGCGTCCCATGCTCAGTATTTGTGAGGTCTTTTTACATCCGACAGTGTAGCTTCGTGGACAACCAATCGCCTCCGATCAAATGCATCCGAGCGCTCGGCGTCCCATGCTCAGTATTTGTGAGGTCTTTTTACATCCGACGGTGTAGCTTCGTGGACAGCCAATCGCCTCCGATCAAATGCATTCGAGCGGCAAAAGATGGAAATTAAGGAAGTTTCCAAGAAGTTCCGAAAATATCTGCAAACTGGAAAAATATCTGCAGAGCAGATATTGCAGAAGTCGGCATCCTTGACAGCAAGACAGAATGCCCCAAATTCTATATGAAGCAAAATATCGCCATCCTTGAAAGCACGACACAATTATATTTTGTTTGCTTTGTGTTTGAAAGAAAGTCTAGGTGATCATTTTGCTCCTCTGCATCGTTGAGACATAGACAACAATTTGAATTTGTGCGGAAACTTGAGGTATGGTACTTGTTGCCCTGATTTTAGCGACAAACCCTAGGTCTATATGGTTTTCTAAAAACATTCTGGCCATTTGGGTCTTAAGATAGTAATACAATATTTTTTTCCCCTCTTTTTTTTGTTTATTGAGTTTCAATAAGCATAATCTAAAACCCTGTCGATATCTTATTTTAAAGCTGCAGCTTAGAAAATTGGATTTGTGAAAGGTCAATACCAGCGAGGAAGAGTTTGGAGGAAGGCGTTTGTGATCAAGAAACCCTAGACGAGCTTCCTACTTGCTAAATACATCAATTCTGGTCGTTATTTTGATGAAGCTGAGCAGATTGGAGAAGGACGTGTTTGTTCATAGAGAAAAATGACCTCTGCACAGCTCCTGCTAGGACTTGGATACATTCGTGAGTCTTTGGCTGGGCGTTTAAGTCTCCTTGGCCTAGGCGCACTTCAACTTAGGTGAATCGATCATCATAGAAGGGTTTCTGCTAACTGCTGCACGAGTTTCTTAGAAGGCATCACATCTTGCATCAGTTTGAAGTCGACTGGATAATCAGGTTTGAGCATTCTAAATTTCTTGTAGTTGAAGTTACTTGCTGTAAATCAAGATTATAATGATCATAAGTGGGTTGACTGAAGTAATCTTGCTGTAGACGCATTTCTGGGTTAACTGCTGCTACAGACTTTGTTGTCTCTGCTCATCAGATAGTTTGTCTTAGTGAGTCATAGCAATAGAATAAGTCTCTTATTTGTTGTTGTGGAAAATTGTAATAGCATTGAGTTCTATGAACATCATGCCTAGCATTATTTGAGTCTTGTGGAGTCTTTTTGAATGGAGTGTAATTTGAAAATGTAATTCTATATCATTCAATACTAGGAGTGTGTTGCCAGAATATTGAAATAAATTTGCAAACTGTTCATTTTTTTGAGTAATGCTAATGTTGGGTTGATTACACTGAATGCACATTGAAAGGGAGGAAAAATCTGGTTATATCTGTCAAGGCTCTTTACATGATTTTGCTATGGGTTTGCCTGAGTACATCATTTATAAATCAAGATTATAATGATCATAAGTGGGTCGACTGAAGTAATCTTGCTGTAGACGCATTTCTGGGTTAACTGCTGCTACAGACTTTGTTGTCTCTGCTCATCAAATAGTTTGTCTTAGTGAGTCATAGCAATAGAATAAGTCTCTTATTTGCTGTTGTGGAAAATTGTAATAGCATTGAGTTCTATGAACATCATGCCCAACATTATTTGAGTCTTGTGGAGTCTTTTTGAATGGAGTGTAATTCTATATCATTCAATACTAGGAGTGCTGCCAGAATATTGAAATAAATTTGCAAACTGTTCATTTTTTTGAGTAATGCTAAAGTTGGGTTGATTACACTGAATGCACATTGAAAGTGAGGAAAAATCTGGTTATATCTGTCAAGGCTCTTTACATGATTTTGCTATGGGTTTGCCTGAGTACATCATTTATAAAGTTTTTTTTGTGCCAAATATTTTTATAACAAGCTTAAAAAAGTTGGTATGATAATTGTTGTATAAACTGATGGTGTGCCTGTTCATTAGAACATTTCTGTACCTACATATGCGCATTGGAACTATTGCATATGGCTTTACATCCTTTTCAAAACAATCATGCACCTTGCACATGCTTCTACATTTTGCATACATGTCTACTAGGGCAGTGATAAATACATCTAATGATATTACAAATTTGAATTTTTGGATAAATCATTATTTACATTGGATTTCTATAGTACTATTGCTTTGGCATACCCATTACACATCTGTGTGGAAACACAAAGTTGAGAATACTCCTCTTGTGAATCATATCAGTGCCCAAGTAGGGAAAACTGATAAGTTTATTCTGTTTGAGTGTAAGGAAAATCAAGTGAAAGGAACAGAGTGAACCAGTCAGTTCCTGTTGTAATGGTACATATTAATCATCCTTGCCTATCATCTTTTCCCGATTAGCAGACAGGCTAAGTGTCCATGTGCAGTGCTGTTTTGCTTCTAGATCATTTTTATGTCCATGTTGATATGGAATTTTCAATTTAGGTTTGATATGCACAGTAGATTCCCATATTATAATTATATTAACCCTGAGAGATGGATGTGATCTCAAGTTTTCAAGAGTTCAAATTCTACATCAATACTTTGGAACTTTATTTCCATTTTTTGATATCTAAGACCAATTTATTTTTCCATTCTCTATAGCACCACCTTGTTGGACCTTCCTTGCTTTTGTTTCATCTGAGATGCCTTACTTTTTCACATACAAACCCCACTTGCTGAAAAGCAAATACATGTGCTCTTGATTTGTTGCAAATTTAAATACAGAGGTGCCAAAGCAAGGCTCCACAAGCATATTACTATTACATGTCAATCACTGTTTGTAGACTACTATAGCACTCACAATTTTGTTATTTTAGAATTTACATTCTAAAATTCCCTATTCGATTACAATACTCTAGTTTTCATGCCATACTATTTAACCTTTATAGCATGGAAATATCTTGTTAATCTCTTATTTGAAAGTGTACATCTTCTTAATGCTATATATTTTGTAGCATTTCATTTTATAAATAATGTATATGTGTTATACATAAATTTGGTATATATATATGATCAAATGTATACAAACAGTGTATCTTAAATTAAGAATATCATATTATGTTTTGCATATTATACTGAAATACTATATATTTTATATTTCATTCAAATGTTAAGCAATACAATTTATTATCCAGATACAAAATAAATATTAATGATTTTTATAAAATTAGTAAATATACATTACCATATTATGCTGGATATTATATAAAAGAATATAAACAAACTAAATTTTAAAAGTAATAATAATAATATAAAAAAAATAATAATAAAGAAAGAAAGAAAGGGAGCCGCAGCCATTCCAACCACAGCCATAGCTACTTCAGCCGCAGTCCCATCTTGGCTTCAGGTATTTTCTTTTCACCTATAAGCATTTCATTCAAAAACAAACAATCTGCAAGCATTCCATGTCTATGAATTAACTAAAATAAATTCAGATTCAAACCCCTGTTCTTGGTTTCTTTGCACAGCAGCAAAGTGAAATAGGAAGAAGAGAGGAAAAGCCTCTCCACCCAGTAGATATAATAATATGAATTTCCACATTCCTTAGAGTTTTAGGAGCCACTGAAACGGTATTCTAGAACAGAAATTAGGATGCTTTAGACATTAATTTAGTGATTAATGGTGTCTGCTGAGCACTGCAAAATTTGACAATAATTAGTATTCCAACTGTGGTTTTATGTGCTACATTTTGTATTAACTTTAGGTCATTTTATTAGTTTATTTTATTTGAGATGTTACTACAAGTTTGATATGAGGTTAATTGTTTTAGACCCTAGAGTACATAATTTGCATAATTTGCAACTGTGTGTTGAATTTTAGCATGCTATCAAAGCACTATTACTAAAATCCTACAAGTCCCTTCAATATTCAAATCCATAACTTGAGAAAGTATTACAGAAGATTCTAGATTTTTTTTTTACTTCTACCCACTTATCCTTTTGCATCGTTCATAGCAGCACACATATTGTGTTACATCTTGTAGTAAGTCACTTGTTGCATCTTCACTTTGAAATGAATTTTATGTTTTTTTGGTGGTATAAAATTTATTTCTTTTGTTTCACCAAAATCTCTTAATTCAAATATACTTACATCTATTTTTTGTTTATTGTGCATAGATTGAAAAAACAGCTCTAAGGAAATTGGTTTTCGTTTGCCTCACTTTTAAGCACCACCTGCTCACTTTACCTCTTCAGCATCATTGCCTACAACACACAGCTTTTGGAAAATCTTTCGGTTAGTCACTTGGCGATTTATTTTTGTATGTACATATTTTTTGTTGTTTTCAATTTGTGATATTATTGTAAAACATCTGTTAGCTCCCTATTTGCTTATTCATGTACAGATTTTCAGAACTTGTGCAATGAATATTATGTTTATTTTGTGGTTTAAATTTTCTTGTTACCTGTCGGTGAATCATCACAATTTAATAACACAACAAACATAGACGAATACTAATTGATTTCTGAAAAACACATCATATTAATAGAACATGCTAAAAACAAAGAATTAGAAAATGCTACATATAATAATTGATTTCTCATTCATTTACATGCTCACTTATATATGTTGTACTTCAACTTATACATGTATTTCATCCACTCATGCCAGGTCATGGCTACACCTTCAAATTCTCCTATACAACTACGCACCTCCATTCCAGTGCTTGCAACACAAGCAATTTCAGAGTCATCATCTACTGTTAATAAACTAGACTCAGTTCACACAACTATTCAACATCTTGCTGCAACTGTATCTAATAGTTGCGATGACATCGTTGACAAACTCAAACTTGCATGCCAAACAACAAGCCCTATTGAAGATTTGGATGTCGAAATGATTCAAGCCTCTGTGTCAACTTACCAATCCAGTTGCGCAAAAGTAGAGGGTTTGTGCAATTTCCTAAGGGAAATTAAATATGATCAACACTATAATACTCATGCAACTCCTACAATTATCGCTGCGTTCCAAAGTTACCTTGAAAAATTGTAGTCCTTTATTAGTTTTATTTTGTATGCATATAGTGTGCCTACTTATGGGGGCAATGTAAAAAAACGCCTTATGTAGTTGTGTCTAATATGGTCTTCCAATATAAGCATTGTAAATGTTGTTTTGAACAAGAAACTGCAACAAATTTTCCTTTTACTTTTTATTTCGCAAAAGAGCTTCAATATTACAATTATATTTGTTTATCATGCACATAAATAGTTTGTTTTCAATTTTCATTCTTTCAAATTAAACTTCAACAATTACTTAAATGCTTGTTTCCATATCAAATTTGTAGGTTCTTGTAAATCTTATGACCTAAACACAGAATACTTCAATAAAGATTGTTTTAAAATAGAAAACTCCAAGAAAGCCTTGTACTATATTACTTTAATAAAATTTAACCCATTTACAAACCATTCGTTTCATACACATATAGATATACTATACAGGTATATATTGTCAAGGATAGGGTTCCCATCTTTACCTTTCAATTTTGTTTTTCCCTATTAACAACAATCATACAATTAAGAAGCACCTTTATTTGACCTAACACTCACAACTTCCCCGCAGGCACAAAACTTCAACTAGCTTTCACCTCCTCAATGGAAACTCTAACTCCAAATTTCGTTGAAGAAATTCTTGCAGGCATGTTGGATCTTGACCCTTCATTGCAGGTCACATCCATAAACGTTATACAACAGGCTCATTCATCAGAGGTTAAATATCGGGTTGAACTCTCTGATGGTGTCCATACCCATCCAACTTTGCTTCCCTGCCAGTTCAACAATCTTGTTGTTGAGGAAGCATTGGCCATTGGGTCTATTGTCCGCCTTACAGAATATACATCGAAGGTGTTTGACAAATACACGTACGTTAAATCTTTCTCCATTTTTTGAATATTTCTCTTACTCATTGATGTGACTTTCCTAAATCATTTACGTCATTCGACTGCAGGGCTATAATTATCAATAGTCTTGAAATAGTCTCAAATAAAGCACCGCTCATTGGCACTCCATCTCCTCTTCTACAAGCAACAAGTCCTTTGCCATCTACTAGCTCTGAAGACCCATTTGGTTTACAACAAGATGCAATATCTACCCAAGAACCAACCATACCCACTTCTGAAATACTTCCCATCAAATCTTTGACCCCATACTATAAGCGTTGGCCCATTGAAGGTAGAGCATTAACAAAGAGTCCAATCCATGAGTTTCACAATGCTAATCGAGAAGGAAAATTTTTTGGTTTTGACCTCATTGACAAGGAAGGCTCTGAAATACATGTCACATGCTTTAATGAACTTGTTGATGAGTTCTACAATGGTGTGCAATCTAATAGTGTATACATTATTTCTAATGGTCGCATACAAGTTGCTGATAAAAAGTATAGTAGCTCAGCAAACCCTTTTGAAATTTTCCTTTACAAATGTAGCGAACAAAGTGCATTCTCTCTTGGAAGTTTGCTAGTGTTTGCCTTTGCAAGGGAGTCAATTCTTTGATGGGAATGCATAGTGTGGAATGAATTGTCGATGCTCCAATATTGAATGCTGCAACACCTATTGGTGCGAGAAGTAGTAACGATGTTTTCCTGTGTGGAGCGGCACAATCTAGTGCAGATGAAATGAGCTTCATTGGTCCAAAGCTTCTCGAAAGCATCGACTTTCGCCTGAGAGAGGCTTTCTCGGCAAACAACCACTGCCCTTTTGAAGGCCGCTCAATACTGCTCTTTGGAGACCTAGGCCAACTACCACCAGTCAGAGACATTCCTATGTACTCTTCTACTTCCTATGGGGGTACATTGTGGCGGAGCTTGCAAACTGTTTTTACACTAAGCAGAATATTCCATCAAGCCAGAGAAGATCCCACTTAACTTCAGTTTCGTGATCTATTGTACAATCTAAGGATGGCTAGACCTACTATTGTAGATTGGCAATTGCTAATGTCAAGGTCAAGCTCAACACTACCATCTACAGAACAATCTGCTTTCCTTTCATTTGTACATCTTTATGCAACCAATGAAAAGGTTTCACTCCATAATAAGCGTATGTTATTGACTCTAGCACAAACCATTGCCATTTCCACTGCTGAAAAAATAGGGAACTCTTTCAACTCAAATCCAAATGATGAACAACTCCATACTAAGATTCTACTTTGTGTCGACCAAAAGGTTATGCTATCTTCAAATCTGTGGACTGAAGCTGGCCTTGTTAATGGAGCTCTTGGCATAGTCAAACAAATAATATACAAGGACAATGAAAAACCACCCCAACTCCCCTTGTTTGTTATTGTTCGATTCAAGAATTACATTGGGCCTGCTTGGGATACAAACAATCCCAAAGATGTACCTATCACCCCAATTAGTCGTGGTGGTCGACGCCAAATCCCACTTAAAATGGCTTGGGCCTTGACCATCCACAAATCACAAGGGCTTACACTTCAAATGGCCACCATTGACATCAGCAACATTGATCGTCAAGGCTTGATGTTCACAGCAATTTCTAGAGTGACACAACTTTCAGGTCTTCGTATCCACCCTGCATTCACTTTTGAAAGATACACATGCATGCAACAAAGCCCATTTGTTGCACGTAGGATCAGCAAGGAAACTCGTCTTTCAAAATTATCAGCCTCAACCAATTCAGATGCTCATCTTCTTTTCAGCTAACCACTATGTACAGGTGTGTTCAATTTTAACTTACTCCTCTCTCTTTTGATGTCTACATTCCTAATTGCTTGCACATGTCAACCCTTTCAGCACATGCCTTATAAACACAAGCACATTTCAATTTCACAGAGATTTACTGATTATCGCAACTTTCATCCTCAAAAACTTCAGTTGCTCATCTTCTTTTCAGGTAAACAATACCTACAGGTACACTCACTTTTAACTTAGTCCTTTCTCTTTCCTACTTCAAGCATCCATTCTCTTCCTTAGTTACCACATTTGATTTCTACGCATTAACCATTTCAGCACACACTTTATACAGAGTTTTCTTTCACAACTACTCACTTGACATTCAACAAGTCTTCTAGGATCTTCTACTCAAGCTATTGTTCCTCATACGTCTGGCCTTCTTCCAAACTTACTGCTACATCCAGGCTCATACTATGGTAAGTTACCAATATGTATGCACGTACAAACAATAATTGAATTTTTCTATCAGTTTAAAATGGCTGATATCTCTCATTTTTTCCTTCACAATTCCTAACAGATTGCTCCACTCTAAAATCCATTGCAAACATCATGATTGCAGATGATACCACACTTACAATTGGAACTTTCTGTACTCCTTTTAAGGTATTTTACTGTTATGTTTACTTGCCTACCTGTTCTTGTTATATGTAATCATGTTTGAATAATCAATGATTCATAAGAATATACTTTTGCTCTATAAACATAATTGCATTTTAATGATCAATATAAACTCTCTCCACTACTAACATAGTTGCATTTTGATGTTCACTGTAATCTGTCTCCACTATGATCAATGTTATGAATAGCAGCTGCAGCTCAACCTGTAAATGCAATGGTTGCCAGAGATATTTTCAGACTGAACAATAGAAGACATCCTCATTTGTCTTGTATTTCCAGGTAATTTTACTCAATTATCTAATAATTTAACTTTGTTGTTCATTCAGAGGTTTTCTTGACTTTTACTACTGCTGCCCGTGACCTTCCATCCTATTTTATTTGACAGGCAAGCCCATCTGTTCCAAAAAGATTCCCATTTGTGGTGCGAGGGGTTCATTGTCCTGATTCCAGATTACAGTTGGTCTTAAAAGTAGAAAATGATATACACAGCTGAGTAAAAGCTTTGGCAGAGTTCTATTTGACGAAGGAATTCCTTGGACTGGAGAAAGCCCTTGAATTTTGCTGCTCCCTTAGGCCTTTGTCTATCAATGTTCTTTTAGTTTAGCTTCCATGCGCCCATGGTGGCCCAAAAAGAAGTTTGTTTTCTGGTTTTTCTTTGTCACTTGATGGCAGAACTGTGAAAACAATAATTTGTTTATATTTTTCAGTTTAATATAAAGAGCATGGACCCCAACTCCATATTTTATGTCTCATATACAGTAGAACTTCTAAATTTAGTTATTGGTCCGTTAGAGGAGAACAACATTCCTAGTAATCCCCACATTGAAAAGGATGAAAAGATTAGGGATTTAATTTTTCTTGGCATTAACACCAGCACTTGGAATCATTTTGACACAGCCATCACGTCTCTCTCATGGCACATTTGGTGCATTCACAATCTTCTTGAAACTCTTTGTAATAGTTTCTATGTGATGGCTTTGTTTCAAATCCTAGTTTTTCTTTCTGACATTGCCATGGAGGCACAAATCCACTTGTTTGCAGATAAAAGAGAGACTGCAATTTGAGAAATCAGACTATCTTGAAGCAGATATACACAGCTGAGTAAAAGCTTTGGTAGAGTTCTATGTGACGAAGGAATTCCTTGGACTGGAGAAAGCCCTTCAATTTTGCTGCTCTCTTAGGCCTTCGTTTATCAATGTTCTTTTAGTTTAGCTTCCATTTGCCCTTGGTGGCACAAAAAGAAGTTTTTTTTCTGGTTTTTCTTTGTCACTTGATGGAGCCAATATACTGGATCTTCTACTTTTAAGACCAACTGTCCAAATTCAAGGGATTGGCATTAAACAATCCATATATTATTTATTATTTAATATATACAAGCTACAACTGAATATGTAAATGCAAAATTCAAGGGTTCAACTTTATATGTTAATTCATTCTTCTTTACAAAGCATATTAAATTCTACATTAACTGTTAGTTTTTATTTGTTGTTATCAACTACATATTGATTTTACTCTTGTAAATGACTTTTATCACTTTCTATTTATCAAAATAAACACAAAATTCACTCTTTTCTCTTTGGCATACCCATTGCACCCCAGAGGTGCGATTGCTAGTTAAATTGAGCTTAATTATGCCTTAATAATCCCTTTTATGCATTTACAAGCTTAATTAATTGCAATTTCCAAAGGGGAAACCCCAAAAAAATTTAATGCCAAAACATTAAATTTTACATTCGACAATGTGTGTTCTAAGTTTAGGGACCTGGGACCCATTCACCCATGGGCGAATGGGTCCTCCCTAAGCCTTAAGAACCCATTTTTAATTATGTTTTTGGCGGGATCTTAATGTTTCTAAATTCAAATTCTGATTGTCAACTTGTAATATTTAATTTTTGGGAATTAAGGTTACATGTTTATAAATACAAGGTCATTTCATTATGTTTCACCTAGCAAATTGATGAGAGCATTCTTAAAGAAATTTTATGAGATAAAGAGAAATTCAAGAGCATTATTAGTAGATATTACAACAATCAAGATCAAGTCATCATGTCAAAGTCTTCTTGCATCATGCATGTTTTTTGAGCTAACATTGTGATGTAGGTTTCATGATCAAGTGAAGCATTTCAAAGAATCATTTCAAGCACATTCAAGTATCAAGATCCACATCCATTGAAGCCATTTCATATAAGTTTCAAACCTTCATTATCAAGTTTCTACAAGGGTTTGTTGAGTGGTAACATAACATTGTTCATTGTTCGTTCTCTCTTTCATGTTATTTCATTTCATTTCAAGGTTTAATTACCAAAATCGGTTTTGACCAAGGCAAACCCCTGTTCACCAAATACAACATTTTTCTCCGTTATGTGTGTGTTTGTAGATTTAGGTTGAAGGAAGCTTGAAGATCTTTTGAAGAGAAAAATTGAAGAAGTTGTCAAAGTTGCAAAAGTTATCAAAGTTGTCATCTTTTCACAGAAACTCATCTACATGATTTATTTCCAACTTTTCGACATTGAAACTTGGACAAATTGGAAGCTACAAATCTGCATCAGAGGCTCCCAAAAGTTGAGGAAAATCCCTGAAGGTGGACCAATTTTCCCTAAGGTGAATTAGTCCTTGTTCAACATTTTGAAACTACCTTTTGGTGAAAAGTGCACAGTGTTTTACCTTTCTCAGATCTGTAGTTTATTAGTTATTTATGTCTGTCACATAATTTGTCTTCATATTGAAAGTTTGAGTTGGCATGATTGGATTGATTTGACACATTTTATTTATCACCCAAAAGTGTTGTTTAGCCTTTTTCAACCTTTTACCCATGTCCCTCAAATCATAAGGAAATCAAGAGATTCCCACTTTGCGTTGATTCACCTAAGGGTTATTAGTCAACTTATTTTAGGGATCTCATTTTCTAATGAAGTGAAGGTATTTTGGGTCGACCATACTTGAAGTGTAGGGATTTTTACATGGAAAACCCAAAATGGGAAAAACCACGGCGAGGGTTAGATCATAATACATTATATCCGGATATAGTATATTACAAAAATGCTCACTATAGGTGGACTCACTACCCATAGAGAATAAGATAGAAGAATTAGGGGTTGGCTTATAGCCTATTGAACTGATACAATAACATCTATCATATGCTGGATTGCAATTCTAATGAAGTACAAAAACAATCTATGCACAGAAGAATGAAATTCTTATTTTTTTGAAGAAAATTGTGAAAGGAAATATGCCAATGCAGAGATTTGTGTAGCTTGAGAAGTTGTCTATGCATACAATTTTTAGGTTTGTCAGCTTTATGGTTGGAAGCATTTATTGAAAAATTAGGTCAAATCAAAGAGTCAAAGGAGAATTTTCTATGGAGAATTCATTTAAAATCAAAAGTGTTCGAAGGAAGATAAAGGAGAAATAAGTGAATTTGAAGAGTTCAAAGCATTTCTTAGTTTTAGAGCATCAAAACCCTACTTTGTCGAGCAAAGTAAAAGGTTCTAAATTTTAGCTATGAAGAGAAGTGCATTAGAATGGATCTAAGAAGAATTCACGACCATTTTTGTGGATTGATGGCCCTCACATGATTACTAAGGAAGAAATTAGAGAGGTTACTAGCTTATGGTCCACAAAATTGGTTCCAGTCTTGAAATGTGTGAAGAACAAGAAGGTGATAGAATTAACTGGAGCTACATTTGATCAAAGGAATCTCAATATGAACACTATATGAAATTTGGCAGTTAAATATATAGATATGGTTATTGGACATAAGATTTATAGAGATAATTTGGTCTCTACCACCACAATTCATGTGGCACATGACATAATTGAGAACAATGTTGACTATGACCTTTTTGAGTTGTTCTAGCAAAAATTGATGGAAAACTTGAAGGAAATTAAGAAGCTTGTATTCAGGTATGGAACACTAGTGATATGTCTACTTTTCTACTTTTAAAGAGAAGTTCCCTTGGTTGGAAAGGTTAAGTGGACAAATGAAAAGCCTATTGCACAACATAGAGGAGAGTATATGAGAATTTTGGGAGACATGAATGCTTAGGGTGATGCCCTTGTAGCCTTCTTTGTAATATTTCAAAGAATAATGAATGAGAGATAGAGAATTCTAAGAAATATGGTGAAGAGATACATAAATGGAATTACTTTTCTAGTCTATATTGGTTTTTGTATAATGGAAGCAGTTGAACACAAAACCATTTGGGTTTCAAAACTAGGTTATGAGTTATTAGAAGTAGAAGCTATTGGTTGTGGAGAAGTGTTACTAAATAGCCCTAAAGATCCCAACAAGCCAAGGTATGTGAATTTTGAAGAAAAATCAATGGAAGTTCAACTAGAATTTAAGAAATCATAGATAAAGAAAAGTTTTGATGCTGAGGTAGACATGTATGCCAAAGAGTTTGGTATTTCAAAAGAGAAAGTTAGGGTTTTCATAAAAAGAGCTAGAGCTGATATGAGTACAAAAGAAGCCCTAGGTAGCTCTAGGAGAATAGATAGATCCCTGACTATATCTCTACCGATAGCTAGTGAGAAGAGGAAGGTCACAGATAGTCCTACGGTAAGGGAGAAATCCGCTCTGTTTGTCCATACTACAAGGAGAGTCAAGCAAAAAACTAAAAGGAAAAATAATATTGGCATCATTGTTTCTTCTAAAGAAGATTTAAATGTCAGTGCCCCAAAACCAAATGTGGAAGGAGATGTGCACATTGATGATGCTCAACATGAGCATGAGATCAATGAATCAATGTAAAAATTCAATCTATTGATTGACACCTTCAAGGAATATGACTCTAGATTGAAATAAATTGAGGCAAGGCTTGTAGAGAAGTTGTTGGACATTACAAAGAAGTGTGCATCTACACACAATAAAGTTGAAGAGTGTTTGAAGGATGTACAAGTATGTGAGGAAGAAGAAAAGACCTTACTTTTGTATTGTATGAACTGGATAGATGCAACACAAAGCATAAAAAATTCCATGAATGAAATTGAGACATAAATAAGCAATACATCAAACACTTATGATTTGGTACAAGATAGAAATGATCGAACCTGAACTGCTATAGTAAACCTACACAAATAATTTACTCTGCAGATCCAAAAAGAAGAAATAATCAAATATTTTGAGAAGCTAAGGGACTTGGTGAAGATGAAGTATATAATTGTCTCGAGTGCCCTTGCCAATTTAGATAAAACTTCAAAGATAAATATTACTCCCTATACTTTAGAAGAAGGAGATGATACCTTGGTGAAACTCGAGTCATACTATAGGACACTTGTAGAAGCAAATAAACATTGGGAAGAAGGTAAATATGCTTGGCAAGTTATCTTACAAAAGCTTCAAGGTTCAACATCTTCAGGTTGACCATTTCTACTCTTTATGCATTTTTCAAGTTTTCAGATTCTTTTGCAAACATGCAGATGGTGTAGAATCTTATTGGTTAACTTCCTAAGAGGGAGTTATCATATTATTTCAGTTATATCTTCTTGTATTTTTGAGGGGGAGTATATAATTTTTTTTGGTACTAGCACACCCTTTACCATTGATGTCAAAGGGGGAGAGATATTCAAAAGGATTCTTGGAAAGATATTTAGGGAAATATACTTGGAAAGTATTGAAGTGTTTTGGGAATGAAAAAGATACGTGTAAGGGGGAGAGAAGGAGATAATTATTTTGGAGAGCATGTTGCCATCAATGACAAAGGGGGAGATTGCTGGAAGATTGTCATTGATGATGTTTTCCAACAACATAAGCATGGCATGAGCATGGTATGCATATTTTGTATTATCTTGTGTTGTCATTGATTTCAACATTATTATGGATCACTCTAGCATGAGTTAGAAGTGATTTTGAAGAAATTTGTATAGGATAAGTCGATCCAAAAAGTATAGCTATACAAAAAAATGCCTAAGTATCAAACTTGTCAGTATAGTGGTTCAGTGTGTTAGTTTTTGGGTTTGCACTCCACCATGAAAAAAGACATCACTCTATGATTCTAATAGTAATTTGGTGATCATCAGATGCATCTAAATCTAAGATTTTGTGTTGTTTGGTGAAGTATTCTGAAAAATATGATTGACAGAGTTCAGTGCGGTATATTGCAATTATTTTTTGTACAAAGTGTCGTTGTGGGAGATTTCGCATTCCTTTGTGGATAATTATTTTGTAGTTATTAGATATCAATTGAGTGGGAATTTTAGATGAAATTGATTTTTTGAGTTACATGTGTGTGAATTGGGTAAAAATATGAAAGACTTTGTGTTTAGGTTTTATTTGGGGCTGACCTAACACATTTGTTGTTATGTGAAGGATAAATAAGTGTTTCTATCCCATGTGGGATCTATTATAGGTCTATGCCGACCCACCTTAAGGTTTTTTGAGTCTTGAATTAAGTCGTGAGATGTTGATGAAATATTTTGAGGATGACAAGTACAAATTTTGTGTTACATCCAATTAGGTCAACCTAAATGATGTTAGACTTGATGTAGATATATATAGGAGTTTGTTTTGATGTTTTGAGGGAGAGAAGAAGCTGAGGTGTGAGTAATTTGTGAGAGATGACATGTATGGATTTGTACCTACATGTGTGATGTGAATGTGATCAGAGGTGAAAATTTTGTGAGTTAAAAGCAGAGTTGTTTATTTATCCAGTTTAGTGCATAAATTGAATTTGTACTTCATTGGAACTGTAATCTTGCATATGATAGATGCTATTGTATCAACTCAATAGGTTGTAATCCACCCTTTCTTTCTTCTATCTTATTCTATGTGCGAAGTGAGTCCACTGGAGAGTGATTCCACCTGCAGTGAGAATTTTTGTAATATACTATATTCATATATAATATATTGTGAGCTAACCCTCACCGTGGTTTTTTCCATTTTGGGTTTTCCATGTTAAAACCTTGGTGTTCATGTGTTGTGTGATTTTGTGGATGTTTCATGCTTTCTTTCATAATTGCAATTGAATATGTTTTGGTAATTAGATGGCTAATGTCTAAATGGTTTAATGGAATACTGATTCACCTCCCTCTCAGTATTTCAGGTGTTCAACATGGACTACTAGCTCTCTCATAGAATCTCTCTCAGAGCTCTCAACTATCTCAACTCCAAGTGTGTAAATGAGCTTGAAATTGACCCCAACCTCCTATATATGCCTGGAAAATTAGGTTTTCCACCATGAATGTATCCTATGACCTAGGGTTTTGACTCTAAACCTTCATTTTCTCACTTGGCAACCTTTTATTCATCTCCCGAGGATCGTTCTTCATCATCTTTGTAGCTAAATCGATCCTATATCCTTGTCATGATCTTGATATAATTTTTTTTTCTCAATCTCTCAAGAGGGCAGCAAATCAACATCCATTCCTTCAACTAGGGCACAATGGGGCATCTAAAAAATCAAGCAAATTTTTAATTTTTGATCTAAGCAACAATGTTGATCTTAGAAGCATTAGTTCTTTGAACCAACGTAGTAGGTGTCTCGCTTCAAAGAGGGGAAAAATATACACTTAAAATTATCCTTATCAATATCATGCATTTAATTTGATTTACTAACACCATTTCTACCCCTATTCAACCATTTTCCTCTTGCTAATTGCTTAATTCAATTCATCATTTTCTACTATTAATCAAATAATTTATACTATTGGGTTAATTCACCCCTTTCACACTGATTTTCATCCTATTTGATCAAATAATGTGAATTATTTAATTAAATCCCCTTTAATTCCTCTCATTTGATTAGACAATATGAATTGTTTAATTAAATGTCATTAATTCCCCCTTTTGATTAAATAATCTAATTGTTTAATTAAATCCCAAATTCCACCACCTTGCACAATTAAATAATTTATTAATTATTTAATTGACTAATTTTCCACTCTTCACTTGGGAATATTCTCATGGAATATTATTTTCACTCAAATTCAAGTATTTTCCTCCACATGGAAATATCCTGCACATACTCCTAAAATTAAAGATTTTTGTTTGTTGAAATCAATTACAACCCTTGATTAATTTTATCAATCCATGTCATCTTTCAATCTCATCCATGGATTTGATCTTCAATCCATGTCATCTTCTCACATTCATTTATATCCATTGATTAATCAATTCAATCTTGACCATTCATTCACCCAATTTTCCTATAAATAATCCTCATTTTCATGAGTAAATCATCCACAAAGAATTTGAGCACCCTTATACTGTAGAATTTCATACTCATATCCATCAATTGAGAGCAATTTCTTGGTTCAAACTTCATCAACACATCGAATCAAAGCTTTGCATCAACGGGGTTAGGAAAGAGTTGATCCTTCCACATCAAATCAACACTAATCCCCCAATGGGGTGAGGTTTGAGTGTTTAATTAGGTTTCCTTCATCAATTTCATGATATTTTATGTTTTTAATCAATTCTTAGTTAAAATTTAAAGAATTTCATTGGGAATGTGAGCTAATTAGGTTAAATGATTAGTTTCTTAGTTGATTCTAGGTGTATTTGATCTACATTCTATTCATGTTCACAATAACGTGCCAAAAATAGTAGAAATTGAATTATGATTGGAGAAATCTATGGTTGTGGTGCATACAAGTTGAGTCAGCATGCATTGGCTACATGCATGGTGAATGATAGTGATGGAAACATGTTATGTCGTGACAGGTTGAGGAATGGTAGTTGCATGGGAAAGTGGTTGCATGTTGGAGTATGATCGAAGTCACATGTGATGACTGCATGTCACATGCGTATAGATAGATAGTGAAGTTGCTACAAGTCCCATGTGCATTGGTTTTTGGGAAATTAGCTATAGGTCTTGAGTTCATTAGTTGCATGTGTTATTAAAAGAATATGACTAACAACACCTAAATGTTTTCATTGAACATGATTTTTATTTTCCAGATAAAAGGTTAGAGATAATACATGTTGGGAATTAAGGTTAGATCAAAGAATCTCTATTCTAGATGTTGTGTGTTGTTGAATTATCTAGATTTTATGGACTAGGTGCAACAAAAGAATGAAATTATTGTAGGAAAGCCTTCTTATCTAATGGATTCTGATATAACTTTAAAAGTGTCCATTAATCATTAGAGAAAATATTACTATATCAATGGTTATTAATTGAATAGAACCATTCTTGTGTACTTCTTCAATCTCATAAGGGCCCAACCAAGTAGTCTATACTTCCCTTTATGGTCCTTTTACCTTGAGTTATATAGGAGTGCACATTCACCTTTTTGGAATATTTTAGATTTGGTAAATTGGTCATGCCTCTTTATTCTTTGATTTTATACCATTTTTGAGACCCATCTTGTATGCACACTTGCCACTCACCTAAAAAATTGTCAAGTGAGCTCACAAGTGTTCCATATTTGGAGGGGTAGTCAATCATTCTTTCCTACATTCTTTCCTTCTCATCATTTCCTATATATGGAAGGCTCATCATTGTATTTTGCACACTCTCAATTGTATATGATAGATATTTCTATTATTCTAATTTGGTTTCACTTGTAGAAGGTTTTATTATGCATTCTAATTCTAGCCAATCCTAACAGGGCATTAGAGTAGTTTTTAGAGATTTCATCTAAGTATTTGGATCATGTACAAAAACAGACTTTCATCCTACTTCCTACATCTTCCTATTTAGAATAGGAAGTCATCTTGCACAAATTTGTGGTGTTGTTTCTTTCCAAGGGGATAAATTTTATTTAATGATTATGGATCATCTTCAACATCTAGTGTTGAGCATCTGCTAGCACTACAAGCATCATTGTAAGGGGAGGTTGCATGATTTCTCTTCTCATATCAATTTTGGGAGCGAGCATTTTTTCACATGGAGTTCATTGCTTCACATATTTTGGGGGAGCCACATAGACCTTCTCTCTTTTCTCTTCTATAGGGGGAACATTCATTGTACTTAAGTGTTAGAAGTATTCCTTGGGGTGTCTATGTTTTTCACTTGTACATTCACATTGTATCATTTCTCTTTTGGAGAGGAGTTTTGTTCCCATTAGTTTTTCTCTTCTTTTTTATTTATTTATATAAGAGTACCTAACGTGACCTAGTAGTCAGGACTCATCATCAGTATATACATTACTCCCTAATCTACACTTAAGGGGGGATATTGGTGTAAATAGTAACATTAACAAACTAGTTAACTTTTAGAATACCTAGGAGAGTCCTATTCACATTAGTTAAGTATTCACTTAGGGAATTTTACTTTTTTGTATCACTTCATGTAGTTGAAACACATGTTTCCTTGCTTTGTGAGACACCTATTGCATGCACACTGGTCACTCAAACACTTATCAAGTAAGCTCACAATTGTTCCATCTTAGGAGGGATAATTAGTCATTATTTCCTATCTTATGTCCTCCTCATCCTTTCCTATATATGAAAGATATATCATTTGTACATGATAGACATTTATAGTGTGTTAATTTGGTTTCACTTATAGAGGGTTATATTGTACACTCTAATTCTAGCAAGTCCTAACAATTACTCTAACCTATAATTATAAATATAAATGATATTATCATGGTTAAACTAGTTAGTAGGTAATTATATCACCCTTCTAACTTTTCTCTTTAGATAAACACTTAAGTGGCTTAAATTCTTGCAGTGCAATTCCTTCCAAATACTTTGGAATGAATCCATACAATTTCTACATAGTCTAAATTTTCAATTTGGATAAACACTAAAGTGGCTTAAATTCTTTCCAAATACTTTGGAATGAATCCATATGATTCCTATATGTTATTTGTGTTTATTTAGGCATTTAATATTTTAATTATAATCCTTCTAGCTATTTTCCTCAAATTTTATTTATCAAAAGCACAATGGGTCTATTTTGAACCTAGACAACCGATATGTTGTAGTGCATACATTGGTTATTTGTAGTGGGAGCAGGTACACCCAGTGCATTAACTACAATGGGTGCCCCATGGTCAAAACCAAAAAGTATCTTTTGTCCGTACATTATCCTAATGTATGTTTTTGATTGATACAAACTTTGAAAGTTCAAAACTTACTTTATTCTCGTAAATAAACACATGAAAAAGTCACCTTGTACAAAAGGAATTTCATTGCATAATCTGCCCTTAAAATTATTTGAGATGACAAAGACATCTGAAGATTTTGCTTATTGTAGCAGAGGGTTTCCATCGAACATACCTTCTTTGAAGTCATTCAAGATATATTTCAGGGATAGCACAAAGGATTATGAAGATATAGATATATACTAATAAGAAAAAAATATGCAATTATTCTATTATAATGTTTAATGTATTGTTGAAGGTTCTCAACATTCCCATAAAAATAGTTGCACTCAATTTGCAAGCAGGTGTACATTTAAATGATTATTTTTTATACTAATTTACTACCCTTTGCTTTGCTCTTTTGTTTGCCCACTTGTGAATCCTTTTTCCACTAACCAGATCAAACAAAGATGAAGCTGACATCATTGAACTAGAGAAACATTATATATAAAGATTTTGTTCAGACTACATATTCTACGAGATGAAGAGTGAGCCTTCAAGGATCCATTTGATATATCTCTACTTAATGAGATATATAAAGTGGGTAGAGAGAAAGCTATTGAATTTTTTGTTTTTAAATCAAGAAGGTTGAACTTGGGAATTCAAATTCTCCTTTATGATTCTTGCCTATGTTGAATTTCCTTGGTTTCAAAGGTTTTTACCTTTGTTATAAAGGATAATGAATAATGTGGTACAGAATAGTTACACCTATTGGCAAAATTGTTGACAATTTTGTGAGAAAATATGCAAGTGAAGATTTTTGTGCATTGGTAGTTAAGAGGTGTTATATTAGGATGTCAATGCACTACATTTATTGAGACAAGTTTTTCATTCTTTAAATAATGACATACATTTTCTTGTTTTGTCCCCACATTGTTTAAGGTGCTTTTTTCCCACTGTAAAATGTAGCAACAAAGTGACTTGTGCATGCACTTTTCTTGAGCAATTGATATGTGAATGGTGAAAATAATTATTTTTTTGTAATTTATGTGTACTTTAAATTGTATTAGGTGGTCTTCTTGTAAAATTAACTTTTTCTTTTATAAATATTTAAAAATAATGAACCAACCAAACCAGCATTTTTTATTTCATTCAACTTTTTCTTGTATTTTAGTGGATATTGATATCTCTTTGGATTTTCACGAAGATGTGGTTCTATTGGTTGGGGATCGATCTTGGTCTCAACCGCTCAATTATGAGGGAATTTCATTCAAGTGTTGCAATTGTTTTGCTACTGGTCACTTGGTTACAAATTATTCTCTTCTACATCAAAAAGTTGTAGCTACTTGGAGGAAGAATGCTAATGATGATATCTTAACTGTTCCAGTTGTTGTATCTTCTCAAGATGCCTCTTTCTAGGCTTTTGAAGAGTATCCTACTCTTGGTGTGGATTCAGTTTGTCTTGAGGACCTTGTTGGTGTTCCTCCTCCCCTAAGTGAATCTCCTTCTCCTCCAATTGCTCCCACTCCACCTCAAGGATTTGTTGTGGATGGTGACTACTATTCACCTTGTTGTCCTCCTATTCCCCCCTTGTGTGTTAATGGTCTTCCCATGGGGGTGTCTAGGTGATATTGTTGCTTGGACTGTCATTTGTAGAAAGTATAAAAGTCTCTCCTCTACCTCTTCGATCTCTCATTCTTGAGACTTTCTAGATGAGTTTGTTGTATAGGGTCGAGGCCCTTGTTTCTCATTTCTTTCAGGTTATTTTCTCTAGCCAAAAGCATTGTTGATCATTATTTGGTTCTTTTAAGTCTCACCTCTAGTGAAATTTGTCTTATTTTCCGTGATGGTTGTTTTGTATCGGATTCAGACACTTCCCACTTTATCTTAATCATTTTTTTTTGTAAATTTCATTCTCCCTGTATTGAACAATTCAAATTTTGTAATGGTGTCTATATATGCTCTTCTTCTAAATCTAGACCGATGTATTATGCATGGGTGGAAATTACAAAAATTATGTATGTTACAGTACTAAGTTATATAAAGCTATATTATGAGTATACTTAACACTAGTACAAAAATGACAATATATATGACTAAATAAACTACTAAAAATTATATATAAATGACTAATTTTGGTCACGTGACCATTAGTAGTTTATTGCCAGTCATTTATAACACGACCAAATTTATGACTAAACTATTTTAGTCATTTATCTAGTCATTGATTTGGTCATTGATTTGGTCATTGATTTGGTCATTGATCTAGTCATTGATTTAGTCGTTAATTTAGTCATTGATTGTTGTTAACTGGTCATTTATTTAATCATGGTAGTGATTTATTTAGTCATTAATTTAGTCATTGATTGTTGTTAATTGGTCATTTATTTAGTCATGGTAGTCATTTATTTAGTCATATATCTAGTCAGTTATTTAGTTATTATAGTCATTTATTTAGTCATTGTCTAGTCATTTATTAATTAATACTTTCAGATGTGTATGTAAACTCCTATGTTTGAAGAAGGCAAATTCTGTTGTGATTGAAAGAAATAAAACTTTAAAGCTCTTATGTTAAATTAAATTGAAACAATCATAAAACTTCAACAAATCTGCTCAAAGGATTGAAATAGCAAAATTCTAAAATAAGTCACTTATATTCAAATTGTATATAAAATATGTTACAAAGAACTCTATATATAAAGTTTTGAAGACAAAATCATTCGTAGTATGCAAACTGTTGATTTATTATGCTTTTAAAACTAAGAAAACTAAAACTAAAGCTAAAAAGCCATCGGTGTGAATGCATGTCTTCAGTGATGCCATTGTTGCACATGGGGTGGGCTGTAAATGTATCTAGAAGGCACTGATTTTGCATTTTCTCCTTGCTCTATACTTGTTCACAATAAAAAAACTCAAAATTTGTTAATATTTTAAAAAAATCTATAAAACTTTGAAATATGAAAAATAAAGTGGGATGATAAGGAATTTCACAACAATACTATGAATAAAGTGGGATGATGGGAACAATAGATCTGCAAAAAAATAAATAATCAAATACTCAAAAATCACTTGAACAACTGTCATATTTTGAAGAATACAAATCCCTTGCCACATTTTATTGGTTAGGAATTTTTTCCATTGCTTCTATGAAGGAAAGTAACAACCCTATTAGAAAATGTGAATTTAACCCAGCTAGTCAATTTCTATTCAACACATGCAAAAGTTGGGGAAAAATAACAAGGTAAAAATTTGGGGATTTTTTACCTACCACTAACTACAAACTAGTTCGTGAGGGTTGTTGCTGAGATTCGATCTCTTTGTTACTGTAACTACAAATTATGGAAATGGAAAAAAAATTCTAATAGAGATCTTGTTTATAACAATGAAACTAATTTAGATCATCTAGAGATCACATTATTTCATTTTTTAGTGATCCTTGGTTGATAGGGTTTTTCATTAACTCATACAATACATAAGCTTTTTCAATGGGTTATGAACATACATTGTGGCAACATAGACAACACACATCAATTGATGATAAAATACCTCAATGAGATGAAATCTCAAAATGGAAATGGGGATGAAGCACACAATTGGTTTGACAAAATGCCTCACAATAAATGAATCATGTGGAATGCCATGAATGTAGATATACACAAATAGATTTTGATAAAGGACTTTAAAAAGATTTAAGAAAATGAAACTGATAAGTACAAGGTTTGATACCACAACCTTCGCCAGTAATATTATTGCATACATAATAATAGATTTATTAGATAATACAATTGGAAATGCTCTGAAAGACATGCATACAAAATGTGATAGTGTAGACAAAACACGTGAAAATTTTTACATACCTGTATGTTGACTCCCAAACTAAATCGAAGCGCACTAACCTGTGGCTTGAGATTTTTCTTTCTCTTTCTCAAATATGACTATGTGCCAATACATCCGGTTTCCCCAATCTACAAATCCCTAGTGCAATTTATTTGTAATAGGGCGATCATCCTTGATTGAAACCCTGATCACTGAGACCGTTCAAAGAAGGTGAGAGAGGGCCCTCGCTGGTATTGAACTTTCACTTCTCCAATTTGGCAAGATGCAACTTGAAATAAGGTTTCTACAAAGGCTTTAGAGTGTGTTTATTAAAAATGAAATTACACCCAGAGTCCTAATAATGTGCACATTTAGGTTGTAACATTGTAGCATCCTTTACCCTACGTAGTTAAAGAATATAAAATAACATTAGGTAAACCTCTTGAATCTGAGAAATACCCTATCGTCTTTATCTACCAGACCAATATCTCCAACTTTGCATAAATCTTCTGTGTTTGTGAATGAGATTTGTCTCATACATAGTGAAGATGTACCATTTTATGGCCTTCAATCCAACTGCATGCTAGTATCTTTTAATTCTTCTATCTTCCATCACTCTCAACATTTAACCACACCACACCTGCTGATATTTGCACAAGATTCCATTTATAAAAATAAAAATAAAATATTAGGTAATCACAAACTTCAACACCATTTCCATGATCGACTAGCTCCTCCAAACTCTCCCTCATTGGTATTGACCCTTTACTTCTCCAATTTGGTGAGTTACGGCCTGAAAATAAGGTTTCATTAGGGTTTTAGAGTATGTTTATTAAAATGAAAAATACCGCCAAGATTTTCCACCCAAACTGATTTTAGAGATTTGCCTCAGATTTCAAAATGGAATCAAAACTAAATAAACTACGATATATAATTCTCCCACACGATAAATATTATTAAATATATTATAATATAATATTATATAATAATATTATAATATAATATTATATAATAATATTATATTATAAATATTATATTATATTATAATACTATAATTATTTTATATTATAATATATAATATCTTATATGTATAATAATAATATATATTATATAATATTATAATATTATATTATATTATTATATAGTATTATATAATAATAATATAGTATTAAATATAATATTATAATATTATCTAATATATATATATATATATTATATTATATAATACCATATAATATATTATTATTATATTATATTATAGTACAACCCATTCCCTCGATTTGAAATATATTTTTTAATTATCCACTTTAATATCATATTATCTAATTTTTGTTTGTGTGACTAATTATTTAGTCATTTTTATTTGTGACTAATTATTTAGTTGGTTTTTTTATCCCACAATCAAATTAGTCACTTATGATGATCAAATTAGTTATTTATTTAGTCATTTATAGTTGTGTCACAAAAAATGAGTAGAATTTAGTCATCTTTAGCTATTGTGACTAAAAGTTTTAGTCATGTAGTCATTTATTTGCCAAATTATACTAGTAAATAACTACTTGACCTTTTGAAATGAAAGTGTCTGCAAGATAGCCCTCAAAATGCAATTGGATTGTTTAAATCATATTTTATTAGTGAAATTGACCACAATTGCTTTTTGATACATTTGACATGCTAACACAACAGGAAAATCAAACTAGCTTCAAATCATAGTTAAAAACATTAATGATTCATTAACATAATGAGTAATAAAATTTAAAGAATGTAAATATTAATTTTTTTTTATAAAATATGTGAAGGCCTTAAGACTGCATCGAGAGGCAATGCTTTCCACACAATAGGTATTTTTGGTGCACCAAGCAGCTGCCGAGAGGCAATGCTTTCCACACAATAGGTATTTTTGGTGCACCAAGCAACTTAGGCGGCCAAATGTCCCACTTAGGTAGGGGTCCCATGAGGGGGGCTTAAGCTCTATGGATTATAATCAAATTCGAAAGAAAAAAGAATAGAGAAGTAATAGTCATTTTTATTTGTCTGACCAATAATTTAGTTGTGATTTTACCCAATGACCAATAATTTAGTTGTGATTTTACCCAATGCCCAAATTAGTCATTTATACTTGTGAATTGCAAAAAATGAGTAGAATTTAGTCATTTTTAGTCACGTGACTAAATTTTTTAGTCATGTAGTCATTTATTTACCAAATTCTACTAGTGCTTGTATGTATATAGTTTCTCAACTCATAATAATTTCATACATACACTTATAGGTATAGTTGCATTTATGGTTATTTGCAAAAAAGAAGTGTAAATAACAATGAAACAAAATCTTTCCATGATCATTTCTACATGAGTGTGTCCCTCTTCTTATTCCTACTATTCCTCTATTATCATCCACTCACACCCCAAATTAAGGAAGCAAGCATAGAAAGTTGTCTTTTAATTGATTTATATCTAATTACTTTTAGTGATTAGGTTGACCTACTTTAGCAACCCATTTGATTGTGTGCACCATGTTTAAATGGTATGATTTGGCTACAATACTCTCAATTATTTTTTCTATTATTGAGTGTGTATAAAGAGGATTTTTTTCTTGATATTCAATGGTTGTAATTGTAAAAGTACGATTATCAATATACATAAATAGATGGATAGTATTTTTTATATGCATATTATTATTGGAACCTCATTAACATTTTTGTTATGTATAATGATTTGGTGCTCTCAAATGAAAAGATGTCAAGAAGAGATTCACAATTAACTATTGGAATCTCGTTACACTTTTATTATATATAAATTCCTTGGTGTTCCCAAATGAAAGGGTGTCAAGAAGAGCTTTACAATTGACCATTGTGCTATTTCACATAGTAGCATGTGTCTCAAAAAGTTTGTTTTGTGTATGACAATTGGAATTTCTTAGTGACACATCTCTTTGCACATTCACAACTAATCAAGTTTGTATATAGAGGGAAAGGAAACATTGATATATTGAACCTCTTGATTGTCCTATTCTGCTATCATTTATTGATTTGTAATATCAACAATGAAATGCAAAAACTAGAGAGAAAATGGTTTGGAGAAAATGACAAATAATGATAAGTTTCACAATGCAAGCCTATATCCATAACCCCAAGATATTGGTCATTAGAGAAATGTGAAGGTAGGGGTCAAATATATCCCAACACATGGACCTATTGCTCTCTCGTGTGCCACCATTAGAGCATTTATATGAAATAGTTGTGTAGACACCTAAAATAATAAATACTTGTTATTTATTTAATTAATTTAATCCATTCCCTTATCCTAATAATTAATTAAATAAATATTTATTGTTTATTTAATTAATTCCCCATTACCCTTATCCACCATCCTTAATTAAATAAATCTCATATTTATTTAATTAATCCTGCCTTTTTCCAATTTTCTCTAAAAATCCCCTAACCTTTCTTTAGTTAATTAATCCTTGATTAATTAACTTTATCCCCATCCTAATCATTATTATTCCATTCTCTAGCTTATAACTCCACCCCAAGTTAATAACTTATGGTTTGTTAACTTAACCCTTCCTCATTTAATCATTTAATCCCTAAGCCTAACCCTCATTACCATTATTTCTTAATTTTAAATTCCTACACCTCCCCCCAAACTTGCCACCAAGTGACAAGTTTCCTAAGCCTATCCTCTCACCTCCTCTCGCACATGTGTGAGATCTCACCTACCACCACTAACCTCTTACACAATCCCACTATCTCTTACACAATACCACTAACTCTTCCCCATGTGTGCTCACACATGTGTGAGCACAACTCACCTCTTACCCCATTTCCTTTTTGTGACACTTGTCACAATGCTAATATCCCATCCAACCTTGATCCAAACCTACCTTACAATCAATCCTAGCCATTCATCACACAATCAATCTTGGCCCTTGATTTATCCCCTCTCATTTCTATAATTGAGAGGCTTCCCATCCCATTTTCATCACTTCTCTTATGCTAAGGTTATGTTGCTAAAATTTCTATTGAGTCCATTATCATGCTATTGGAGTAAGAGAAACCACATCCAAATCAATCCAACACATCTACATGCTACTCTCACTCATTGAGGTTTGCAATTTATTTTGATTTGATTTAGCCTATGTTTTATGTCTATTTCTATCATATCATTTACATTGCATTCATTTTGGTGAACTTGATTTCTAACTTCTAACACTTGTCCTTTTGAGTTTTTGTTAATTTTTATTTTTGTAGGTAAAGGGTTTTCTAAGGAGGGTTTGAAAATCAACTTTTTATTGGAGCCCCAAATCAGAAAAATAACTGTGTTGTTGGATTTAGGAGGGTTGAGAGAACTTTTCACATATAACTTGATATATTTTGCTTGCAAGATTTTTTTTGAATTTTTTAAACTCCCCCTTTAAAAATTAATAGGTTTTGTAGACATCCAAATTTGATCACTCTCATATGATCAAAATCGTCTACTTTATTCATCTATTTCATTAATAGTGATTAAATAATTTATTTAATCATTATTTAATTTTCTGCCTAAGGTTCCTAAAGTATCTAATTAAATAAATTAAATACTTTACCTTACCCCCTTGTCTTCTCTAAATTAAATAAACATGACAAATTATTTAATTTAGTCATTTAACCCATTTGGATTAAAATCAATTTTTAATTCACCTTTTTCCCTCTCCTTGTCACATTCTCCATAACCCTCTTCTAATCCAGATTAAATTAATTAATCTGTGATTAGGATGTGCACCACTTAATCTTGATTAAGTGTCACATCCTCCATAATCTCCCACTTGCCTCTAACCCATCATTAATTATCTTAATTAGGTGTTTGCACAACCTTAATCAGAATCATTAGCCACTTTTGGCTTACCTTTTCTGGTCAACCTTCCCACTTACCATTTTTAGCCTGGACTCCCTTCCCCATGTGAATTTTTAATTTACACTTATTTTCCCAAGAATCCTCTCTTCCCCATGTGAATTTTTAATTCACTTTTGTCTTTCCAAGGTCTTCCTCATCCCCATGTAGGCTTCTAGAAGCCTTGACTTGTCACATCACCCACATGTGACATATCTCCAACTTTTTGGAGACCCTCTCTTATCCACTAGATTCTTCCAATCATTGTGAATTTTTAATTCACTTTTATCCCCCCAAAGAATCTTCTCATCCCCCAAAATCCACCTCATGTCCTTCTCTACCACCTCATTTCCACATCACTCCACCCTAGGACATATCACCCTCCACATGTCAAGATGTGAGGGCTTGTGAGTCCTCAACTCACCATAGCCCTTCATCTTGATCTTTGTTGGATCAATCCCAATCGTTGAATTTTCTAGAGAATTTCAATTAATCTATAAATACCCCTTCATTTCTTTCATTTAGGAGGATCAAGTCTTTTGCAAATAAACTCTTGCAAAATTGTCATTCAAGCTCTCATCCATTTTAGCACCCATATTGCATCAATTCATCTTGCATCCACTTCATTTCATTGCCATCCAAGGAGCATACAAGACTTCAACATCAAGGGCCAACCAAGGAAGCAACAACATGACGGTATAACAACAATTTATTTGTTTATCTTGCTTTCATATTGTTCATTTTTTTAGGCTAATCATTGAGGTGCCCTATTATCTTGTTGTTTCTCTTTATTGCACTATTAGTTTTATCTAACATCTTACATTTAGGGAGCAACATTTTATTAGGATCACATCTAGATCCCATTGTACTCCCCAATTCCTCTCATGATCCCTTATCACTCATTCGTCCTGATGTTGCTATCCCCTCATCTCCATCACATGATCCTTCATCGCCATCTACTCTTACCATCCCAATGACACTTTTGTATCACCTTGGTAACATTACATGCGTCCATGGTGGTCTTCTTGCAAAAGTAAAACAACATCTATGCACCATCTTTCCTCCACATGCTAACACACTCGCATCATGTTTCCAAAAGAATAAGCATCCTACCATAGATCATATGCTTGAAAACATGAACTATCAAGGAAAAGGTTTAGGCCTTCATGAGCAAGGTATTTTAGAACCCATTCAACTCAAATAACATCCAGACACACATGGTCTTGGATATGTCTCCCAAAACTCACACTCTAAAGATGTTGGTACAGCTTTCGTGCATCCTAAACGATCCTCTTCTAAAGGCACAAGAGGAACTTCCCATCGTTCTACCAAGACATATGCCGCCATCCCCCCTCCTCCATCATACTACCTAAAAACAACCATCCATCTTCCTCCCTCATCCTCTCAATCCATTTTGGGTCCTTATGTTCCTTCATCCATCATTGCTCATCCTTCATCTACTATGGGTTCCTATAGCCCTCCATCAAACCCCACACATCTTCCATATACACAGTCTATTTTGGTCCTTATATCCCAAAATCAACCCCTCCATCTTATCCTATTCATCCTTTCGTTCATCCACCACCTATTCCTCGTACACAACATAAAAATCCTACCTTCATAATTCCTAATCAGGATCAACAAAGGCACCCCTCCACGTATGCTACCTCACATCCTCCATCCACACTTCCTCACCACATGCCTACTTCTATCACTCCATCAACGTCCTCTCCATCTCCCCATACCCATCCCATTGCTACTAAAAGCACTTTGGATGCCAAAGCAACAATGCATACATCCAAACATCCACATGGATCTACAACGCCTCATGTCCCTGTCAACAGACATGTTGCAAAAAAGACAAATCGAATCAAAAATCCCAATCAATCCAAAAGGCCACAAAGGCCCACCAAAGAAAAAATAAAAACCATGTGGATCCCAAAGAAAAAAGGTGTCATACCTTCAATTGAAAAGTCCATAACGACATCCAAAGTTGCTATTCCCCCACAAAATCATTCACCTCCTCCATCTCCTAAATCTATTTTGGGTCCCTACATCCCAAAAATCACTATCCCAATGCCTCCATTATCATCACACTCTCCATCCATTCATCCACCTATCTTTTCGCATCCACCATCACATGTGCCAATGTTGGTCCTGAACACAATCCCCTATCACACATCCACTCCATCATTCCATCCATACACTTTTAAACACCCCATCCACTATCCCCCCTATATCCCCCATCAAATTCCTTTAATCCATCCTCTTGCATAAACCATCCAATCTAATAAGGTTGTACCAACATCCGCATAGTCACTTCAAACATGGGCTCTTATTACCTCATATGGAACTTGATGCTTGAGTCCTTCATCCCTATCCTTATCAAAATATCCTCTAAAATCCGCATATCCATATCCCTATCTTTATCCATCTTTGTCCACATCCTAGTCCAAAAAATCAGCGAAAAAAAAAACAGAAAAAAAAAGGAAAAAATCATTCGTCCAATGGTGAAAACATTCGTCCAATGGTGAAAACTTGGCAAACAGGCATCATGTGTCAATCCCCCATCTAGTCTCCTTCCATGATTGGGGGCAACATCCACTTACACATTCCTTTCCTCCATCTCATACATCTACCTATCTTCCACATCTTACCCACCATCTTTCGCATCCTATCTAGTCCCTCCATCTTCCTTGTGATCTTGATAAAAATAAGGGCAAACCTATATACATGCGTTGGACATCTCTTGCCATATATTCCCCCCATCCATACACTATCATATTCCTTCCACACATCTTGCTAACCCTCTTGCCTCGTCATGCATGACACATATAGAGTGGGGGCATCTCCTTATTTATGATTGAGTCCTTGGTGACATCGTCCATCCGGTCATCCCTTCCATCTACCAAATCTTTATCTTCCTATACTCCCATCCTACTACAATCCATATCCATTCACTCCTTTATTTCCCATCCTTCTATCTTCCTTCCCTCTTGCCTCATCACACATGACACATCTAGAATAGGGGCATCTCCTCCTTTGTGTCTTGGTCCTTGGTCCTTGAGACATCATCCATCCACTACTCCAGGTAATCCTCTCCATCTCCCCATCTTGCCCATCCTTACCTCCCCATCCAGTCATCCCTTCCATCTACCAAATCCTTATCTTCCTATTCTCCCATCCACTAGTCCTTTTCCATCTTTTAATCCTTATCCTCCCATCCTATTATCCTTCCAATAATCCATTCCATCCCTCCAATTTTGTATCCCTCTATCCACTTATCCTCGCATCTTTCTATCTCCTTATCTTTATCCATCCATCCATTTCCCTCTATCTCATCATCCCTTGTCCTTGGTATCTAGCTATCGGCTACCCCCATGAAATCCAATGCCATGCTATCTCACTATCATCATTCCTATCTATTTCTCACATCTTTACAATATCCTCTCAATCTTCATCTCATCTATCCACCTATCCTAGCATATTCTTATCCATCCATCCATTTCCCTCTATTATCCCTTGCCATTGGTATCTAGCTATCGGCTACATGCATGCAACCCAATGCCATTCACCACATCGTAATTCATCCCTCTTATCTATTTACCACATCTTTCTCACATCTTCATCACTCATCTATCCATCATCTCACCTTTCGAATTCATATTCTAATGATCTGATTACCTATCCCATCTCTGAGCTTCACATCCTACATATCTTACATATCTCAACCATCGTCCTATCTAATCTTACAAGTCTATCTTGTCTCACCATATCGAATCCATAATTTTCATCATCCCTTATCTATTGTCGGTCGAACTACGTTGCCCTTGCGCTTTCACGTAGGCAAAGTCGATCATTTGATCTGCCCTCGGGGTTATGTCTTTTGTCTGTCTTGTCCTCTTCCATCATCTATCTTTGGCCTTGTGTCGCACTACGTTACCCTTGCGATTTCACGTAGACAAGATCAATCATTTGGTCGTCCCCCTGGGCATTTGTCCGTCTGGTCTTTTTCATCCATCAAGGTCTTCATTTTCCTCTTTCCGCTTTTATCCATGGTTTCTTATCGAACTACGAGGGCTCTGCGCTTTCATGTAGGCAAGGTTGATCTTTGATCAACCCTTGAGCCCCTAGGTCTTTAGGGTTTTTATTGCCTTTTGTCCTGTCCTCCTGTCATCATATCATCTTGTCGTGTCATCAAGTATGTCCCTATCCTCGGTGGTGCTTACAGACAACAATCATCTGTATCACAAGATCCAATCGGTTTCTGGTATCCTGCGTCATATCGATCTTTTAGTTTACTATCCATCATCGGTCTCAATAGAATGTATCCTTCCTAATAGACCTCATCAACCCCATCCATCATTTTGATCCTATGGCAAAGGAAATTTGAAATTGATTGTGATCTTTTGATGCTTTTGGATTTTGTTTATCATTTGAGCTCCCTATCATCACTTTTCATGGTCGCCTTGATCCATCATAGCACAGTGTGCTTTGACTAGTAAACATAGGCGCACATATTGATCTTTTTTTCTTCGTTTCTGTCTTCTTGGTTGTCCCACGTAGTACCCACCAAGATCCCTGAGGTCTTGTGTTACGCTGGGGCATCCTTTTATGCTTGTGGTTATTCCAATACCTGGCCCGACCAAAGTCATTGTGACTTTGGGGTGTTGGGATAACCTTCTTGTTTGTTGTGTTTACGCATTAGACACTAATCCGTCTTGGTTTACATACCCTGACGCCCGGTGTCTTATGCTATAGCAAAAATCAGTGCTCTAAGGATGGCAAATTGCATTAGGATTGCATTTCATTTTCCATTCCATCATCTTAAATATCTCCCCCATCCTCATCCATTCAAATAATCTAATCACACTCTTGGTTTTAGCCTTGCTACAAGCCTTGATCCAATCATCATCATCATTATCATCTCCAGGACGTATCCTTCCCTATCCTTGTGTTGTTTTGGGATGTATCATTCCCTCGTCAACAACACTCATCCTCATCTTCATCATCAGTGGGATGTATCCTTCCCTATCCTTGTGTTGTTTTGGGATGTATCATTCCCTCATCAACAACACTCATCCTCATCCTCATCAGTGGGATGTATCCTTCCCTATCCTTGTGTTGTTTTGGGATGTCGCATTCCCTCGTCAACAACACTCATCCTCATCCTCATCAGGATGTATCCTTCCCTATCCTTGTGTTGTTTTGGGATGTCGCATTCTCTCGTCAACAACACTCATCCTCATCCTCATCAGGATGTATCCTTCCCTATCCTTGTGTTGTTTTGTGATGTATCATGTCCTTATCAACAACACTCCATCAACCATCCACCCAACCTGGCTTGTACTTGGATTGGGGCAACATCACATTTTTCCTTGCATCCATTTGTGCTCACCTTTATCTTCCATCGCTTATTATCATTTTTTTTGTTTCATCACTTTACATTGTCATTTTCATATCCCCTCTCATCTCTCATCCTTCCTCTTTTTCCCCTTTTTCCTTCTTTCCTCTCTGTCTTCCTCTCTCTGTTCCCCCTGCAGCAGGGCGTATCCACCCTCGGCTAGTCGGGGCAGATCCGCCCCCTGCAGTGGGGCGACTTCGCCCCTGCGGGGGCGGACTTGCCCCACCTTGGGGGGCCTCTGCCCCAGCTAGGAGCGAACTCGCCCCATGGCAAGGCGACCCTGCCTCAGCCCCCGGGGCGGATTCGCCCGTCGGGAGGGCGTATTCGCCCTCCAACAACCTTTTTTTTTAAAAAACGGCGTAATTTTTTTAAAAATGAATTTTTTTTTGATTCCGTCTTCTATCCATTTCTTCAATTTTTCCTGCCCACAAAACCCATGTTTTACATTTCTGCTAAAACACTTACAGATGCATTAAAATAAGGCATGAGGGTTTTGTCGCCTATTCACTTTTAAAAGGTATTTTTACCTTTTATTTACCCTTTTATTCCTCTGATTAATCCCTTCTCTTCCTGGGGCTGCCGTTTGCACCCCGTTTGTCCGATTGACTTCATTCAAAAGACAAAGTTGCCTAATTTTTCTCCCTCTTTCCATCTATACCATCCATTTCTTCTTATTGAGATGTTGCTCGAGACCCTTCTTTTTCCCCCGTCACCCTCTTGAGGGGGCATACCCTTCACATCTACTAATTTGACCTGCCATAGTCAATCTCTTCCAAGATTGGGGCATCTTCATCCATTCCCCACTAATTGGACGTCTCAGATCCTCTTCACCACGCTAGGGCATCATATTCCCAATTACTTCCTCTATAGAGTCATCTGCACTTTCTTTTCTTCGAAGCACGGTTATTCTAACAACACTTCGAAGAGGGGAAAAATGTAGACATCCAAATTTGATTACTCTCATATGATCAAAATCGTCTACTTTATTCATCTATTTCATTAATAGTGATTAAATAATTTATTTAATCATTATTTAATTTTCTGCCTAAGGTTCCTAAAGTATCTAATTAAATAAATTAAATACTTTACCTTACCCCCTTGTCTTCTCTAAATTAAATAAACATGACAAATTATTTAATTTAATCATTTAACCCATTTGGATTAAAATCAATTTTTAATTCTCCTTTTTCCCTCTCCTTGTCACATTCTCCATAACCCTCTTCTAATCCAGATTAAATTAATTAATCTGTGATTAGGATGTGCACCACTTAATCTTGATTAAGTGTCACATCCTCCATAATCTCCCACTTGCCTCTAACCCATCATTAATTATCTTAATCAGGTGTTTGTACAACCTTAATCAGAATCATTAGCCACTTTTGGCTTACCTTTTCTGGTCAACCTTCCCACTTACCATTTTTAGCCTGGACTCCCTTCCCCATGTGAATTTTTAATTCACACTTATTTGCCCAAGAATCCTCTCTTCCCCATGTGAATTTTTAATTCACTTTTGTCTTTCCAAGGTTTTCCTCATCCCCATGTAGGCTTCTAGAAGCCTTGACTTGTCACATCACACACATGTGACATATCTCCAACTTTTTGGAGACCCTCTCTTATCCACTGGATTCTTCCAATCATTGTGAATTTTTAATTCACTTTTATTCCCCCAAGGAATCTTCTCATCCCCCAAAATCCACCTCATGTCCTTCTCTTCCACCTCATTTCCACATCACTCCACCCTAGGACATATCACCCTCCACATGTCAAGATGTGAGGGCTTGTGAGTCCTCAACTCACCATAGCCCTTCATCTCGATCTTTGTTGGATCAATTCCAACCGTTGAATTTTCTAGAGAATTCCAATTAATCTATAAATACCCCTTCATTTCCTTCATTTAGGAGGATCAAGTCTTTTGCAAATAAACTCTTGCAAAATTGTCATTCAAGCTCTCATCCATTTTAGCACCCATATTGCATCAATTCATCTTGCATCCACTTCATTTCATTGCCATCCAAGGAGCATACAAGACTTCAACATCAAGGGCCAACCAAGGAAGCAACAACATGAAGGTATAACAACAATTTATTTGTTTATCTTGCTTTCATATTGTTCATTTTCTTAAGCTAATCATTGAGGTGCCCTATTATCTTGTTGTTTCTCTTTATTGCACTATTAGTTTTATCTAACATCTTACATTTAGGGAGCAACATTTTATTAGGATCACAGGTTTTAATTTTTATTTTTCATATCTATTTGAAAAGATAAATAGATAAATAATTTTAAAAAATCCCCTTTTAGGGACTTGCATTTTTTTTTTTTGTAATTTTATTATTATTATTATTTTTAATAATTTTTATATCTTCTACAAATTTTATTAATTTTTAAAAATACTATTAAAATCTTATTTTCTAGGGTTTTAATTTTTTATTAAAATCTAAAAATAAAAAAAAAGTGTTTTTCCTTTAAATAAATTTAATAAAAAATTTGATTTAAAATAATCAAAAAATAATAATTTTTTTTTTTAAATTAATATTTTTTTTTTAAGGCTGAGGGCCTTCTCAAGCCTTGCGGGGCCTTGCACAGGCTATGAGCCTTGTGCAGGGCACCACCACCCTCAAAATTAAAACATTTTTTTTTTCATTTATAACTTTTTTAAAACAAATAAAACTTTCATTAAAAATCTTTTTGCATTTTAAATGTTTTTAAAATTTAATAATCTTTTAAAAATTCACGCTTTTTATTTTTTTTATAAAAAATTTAGCCCCTAATCATATGACAGACTAGGAGATTTGCTAAAATATTAGCATCTAAGCGCAACTACAGTCAACCCTCGGTCCCATGGGGGATTAATTTCAGCACCAGAGGCTTATTGATAGCCCTTGGTCACCTGGGTGACTAGGTGCTAGGCATCTAGGGGCTGGCTTTAGCCGCCTTTTATTTGCATTTTTCCTAAAATAACACTTTTACTAGAATGGGTATAACTTTTGCCTCATAGGTCCGCTTTTTTAAATTTACAAGGCATTGGAAAGCTAGTTTAGAGCTCTTCGTTGTGGTGGAAGTGGATTTTTCAGATTTTGCTCCAAAAATTAGGTGCACTTAGGAAAATTCACCCTTCCTTTTCAAAATTTAAATGCTCATATATTGTTCATATGAAATTGTTTTTTAGCAGCTTTTTAAAAATTTATCAAAAAATCATAAGGAATCCAAATTTTCAATGAATTTTCCATTTATAAATTTTTGTTTGGCATGTTTTCCTCAAATTAAAAAATTGGGCTTAAAATTAACCTTCACATTTGGATTTGGGTTTAAAATTAACAAATGTCTTTTAATCCACAAGATTCACTTATGTATGCTCTCCTCTCACATCTTACTATGATCTTGAGGATAAAAAATAAGTGGTATTTTTTTCTTTTTTAGTGGGCCTGCCTAGAGATTTCATCACCCTAGGGGATGACCCCAACTCCCACGTTCTAGCAAAGTATAAAGAGTGGGGTGAATCTAAAGACACACCTCTTTGAAGTAGAATATTGTTAATCTAGGATAAGCCTCTAAGAACTTTATACATTTGATAAGTGAAGGTGGAGAGTGGTTTACCCTCTCCTCCTAGCTGTTTAGCAGTATTCTCTTTCATCTACGGATTAGGCCTCATGTACCCTTGTGGTATATAGAGGATACCCCTAGTTGAGCTTGAAAATCCTAGTTGAGACTTTTGGCCATATCCCACTTGAGTTAGGCTTGTTAATGTGTCTTATGTGCTCGAGTGTTTAGATCACCTTCTCCACTTGAAACCAAATGGGAACCCTTATCCAAATTGAGTCATAGGATTTTTTCTGATTACATTATTTTATTTTTTGCATTTGCATTCTTAATCATAAAAATACAAAAAAAAAAATTCAAAAAAACCCAAAAACATTAGAAACTTTTCAAAAATAAAAATAAAAAATAGGTGTCATCCAAGTCAAGCTATCTGTCATCCAAGTCAAGCTATCCACATTATCTCCAAGTCAAATTTCTCATCCTCATTCCCCATCCTAATCATCCTAACCTAGTCATCCAATTCAAACCAATCATCCCATCCTAGTCATCATAACCATCCATCATCTCATTTTAATCATATTAATCACCTAATCCTAACCAATCCTTTCCATCCTAACCATTCCTCCTCATCCTAGTCATCCTTTTCCATCCTAATCATCTGATCCTAATACCATCCTAATCATTCTAGCCATCCCTTCTAATCTTAACCATCCCTCATCTCATCATAATCACCCCCTTCATCCTAATCATCCTTCATTCTAATCCCTTTTAATCTTAATCATTCTTCTCCACCTTAACCATCTCTCATCTCATCCCTATCCATCATAATCATTCCTTTTCATCTTAATCACCTTATACTAATAATCCATAACCATTCTAATCTTAATCACCCTATCCTAATCATTCATAATCATCCTAATAATCTCCCTAATCATTCCAATTGAATCCATCTTATCCTAATCATACCCAATTATCTAATCCACATCACCTCAACTATCCTAATCATCTCATCCATCCCCAATATATAATCAAGGTCCTATTCATTATCCTAACCATTCTCCATAATCCACATCAAAATCCTTTTCTTTTTTTAATCCACTTTCATCCTATATCCATCATCATCCTTAACCTACATCCTTCATTATCATCCTTAATCCACATCCTTCATGATCATCCTTAATCTTCATCCTTCATCATCATCTTAGTCAAATTGCATTATCAACCTAATCCCATTCCAATCACATCCTACTCTAAACCATCTATTCTCATCCAAATTAAATCAACCAATATCCATTTATCTTCTCAATCAAGCATTTGATCCCCATCCTTAATAAAAAATCATCACTTGAACATCAAAATTTGGTTAAGGAATTAATCTCCTTCATACCTCATATCCTTTCATCATCATCCAAATCTTTCATTAGGATCCTATCCTTAATCCACTATCATCCATTTCAAATCCAATCCCCCAATAAAAAATCAAGACCTTAAGTTGATTTCATCCTTAATCCAAACTTTCTTAAGAACATTAGTCCATATTAAGTATAGTTATCAAATCCAATCAAATTCCTACTTAAGAACTTTGCCTATTTTAAGAAAAAATCAAATCCAATCAACTCTTTCTTAAGAATGTTAGTCTATCTTAAGTATAGAGAATCATCCATAATAAAATCAAATCATTTTGGGGTCTTGAAATTTGATCCTAAGTCTAATCCCATCCTCCACATTCATCCTCATATGTTATTCTTCTAATCCCTCATTCATTCCTAATTCATCATCATAATCTCCACCCTGATTCAAAATCAATCCTAAAATTTCCTCTTCCAATCAACCCTTCACCATGTCTAACCACCTAACCTACCATTCATCCAACCTAATCTATTCTAATCCACCTTCATCCATTATAACCCAATCTAATATTGTGAACCAATATCCTAACCCAACAAGCCCAAAAATCACAATCAAATCCAACCCCAATCATATTGATGATGAGAAGGATAACCTTATTGACCAACTTGAATATGACCCCTATGATGATAGTGAGAGTACTGCGGATCACCTTGAATCCATGATAATTAGAAAAAATCATCCAAGCCTTCACCAATCACCCATCCAAAGTTCCTCTCAAATCCAACCCACATCCTTGCCACCCATGTCATCCCCATGGTCCTCCATTACCAACTTTATCTTCACACACTACTTCAATAATGATAAGGATGCTATGCTTAGGTATCTCCTTGGTATTGGTACTAAAATTCCATCCTCCCCACCTTCATCCAATCCCAATCCATCCCCTCTTTCTTATCCTTCCCAATCCTTTGACAAGGGAAACCAAGCTTCTAGCCAAAATTTCCCTCCAACCCCATCCCCATCCAAAATTCCCATATCCCAATCCTTTTCAAATTCCTCATTCTCATCCTCAATTTACCAATACATGGAACCTTCAAACTCTTCTTCCACTTGTTCATATCCCACATCCTTACAATGAAAATCACCCCAATCTTACCAATCAAAGTCATATCACGTCTCTCATAATAATTGGCTCCAAGGACTACTTTCAAGGGTTCTTAATTACCCATACAAAAAAAAAGTTGTACAATCCGCCCATGCCATGCATCCACCTTCATGATATCCATGTCAAGATAAACCCAAATACCCTAAACATCATGAACCTCCTATCACTCCACCTATCCATGTTATCCAACCTTCCTCCCCCATCACATCATACACATCAAATGAACTATGTCAATCCCCAATTCAAAGCATGCTAACATGGATTCGCCTCTATATAGAGATCAAAGAACCCCTCCTCCATCACATGATCCCCTTACATCCCATGATCCCATTTACAATCAAGAACAACACATACCTTCCATCCCATCCAATGATACCTTTCCATCTCAAGAGAAATATATCACTTCATCCCCCTCTCATGATCCCCTCTCTCCCACTTCATCTAATGACATCCTTCCATCCAAAGATCAAAGTACAACTTTCACTCCATTACATGATCCCTCTCTAAATCAAGATCAAAGTGCACCTTCCACCTCATATAATTATCATCTCCCCTCTCATAATCAAAACACCCCTCCCACTCCATGTCATAATCCCCTTCCATCTCATAACTAGGAGCACACTACACCATCCACCCCATCCCATGATCCTACCCCAAGTCAAGATCAAAGAATCCCTTCATATACATGTCATGACCCTAATTCTCCACAAGATCCCATCACCCCCATCCAAGATACCCATGAACCCCATACTTATCAAATGGGTTCCTCCACTTTCATCCAATATGGTTTACTCCACATCATATCATTCCTTCCATGTCATATCCACCTCAAAATGGACTCACATCTTCCTTCCGTTACACCTTGTTTCTTAGTTACCAAGGTAAATTTACCTTCAAGAGTGAAAGTGTTGATAAATTCAAATTGTGACTTTAATATGTTTAGTAGGAAAATGAATACTTGAAAATGTATTAAGATGTTATTGCTTTAAAATGAATGAATATGTTTATATTGATGAATTATGATGAATGCATGTATTGCAATATGACTACTTTAATGCTTGGATGATGCAAATGATTTATGATGCTAATGTATTTCATGAGGATGGTTAAATATTGTGTTAAGTTGAATGTAGGAATAGGTTCGAGCCTTTGGAAGAGAGGGGAAGTATCACTCAAAAGAGGAGCTTGGTCCGGTAACCCTTAATAAGCCTAATTGAGATTACACACACTCATGTCTTGGAATGGGTTAATTAAGTCAATAGATTGGGAAGTGGTAAGTAACCCTTAGTCAAAGTATTGGATTAATTTTGAAGTTTGTTGGTCATCTTTGATTGGTTATGATTTCAGTCTTTGTTTCCATGATTATTTCTTTGGATGAATTGCGTGTTTGAATCTTGGTTATGGGTTTGAGTCCTTCTCTGTGTATTTACTAATCGATGATTATATATTTGTAATGAATATATATATATATACGTGTGTGTAAAAATGAAAACCCATGCCCAAGTACATTTCATGCATAGGGAAATCGAATGGAAAAATATCACACACATATATATATATATGTATGTATACATTCAATATATATATATATATCGATCAAGGAAAATGTAATTATATGTATTATATATATATTAAAATATATCTATATATATGTTTGTAACAATAATGAGTACATACATATAAACATATATAATAAATATGTATATATTTGTTAATACATGTATTTGATTGACAATAACGATTAAATAAGCAAGTATATATATACTATAACAATCGATGTTATATACATATATATTAATAATATGTATTATTATATATTTACAATTAATTTGAAATAACTATAAGTAAACATAACACTGATATAAGTGTGGGCTTATTAAGCCATTCTTTATACATTTAAACATGTTGAGGAATGATATGGATAACACATATAATAATAAGTGTATGTAATATTGGTAAAGCACTCCATGTACGCCTATGAGCATATGGAGCTACCTTGTAATAATGCTTTGCAAGTCTAAAGCCTGCGCTTAAAGAAAAATGAAACTAAGCCAATACCTACACAACATAAAGAGGTGGAAGATGTAGTGCATAGTAAATCAAATGACAAGGAAATGTATTGCATAAAGCGCATAAGTATGAAACAAATCATAGGATATAGTATGGGGATTAAATGAAACACTTAAAGATAGTAATGACAGTGAATACATGTATATTAAAGCATGTATTCAAAAGAGTTTAGCACAAGATATATAGAGTAGTATTTATGATATAGAATGAGGCACAACAAGTAAAGATAACACATAGATTTATAAGGCTTTGCATTATAGTTTAAAGTGTTGTGTAATATAAAACATAGGCAACACATGAAGTCATAACCAAACCAACGTGTGGGATATTCTACCAAGACTAAGTCAACAAAGTGAATACTCACATACAAGAAACTTTGACCTGATCTTTAGTAATAGCAACCCAAAAGAATAGGGGCACATGATATTTTGGTGGCACCAATATATGAAAAGTATGAACTAGATAAAAGTCTAATTTGCAAGCATATTCCAACATGTGAAGCAAATTGAAATGTGAGAAGTGGTAATATGTGAAGCTGGCCAAAATGAGTCGACTTATAAAAGACATTAACCTTGCATAACTGATTGTTATTCTTGTTGTCCATTTGAATGAGTGACTCACTCACTATGATGAAATTTAGCCGAGCATGTGTTTACTATGCAATGTTTATAACTTCCACTATTTTCTTCTTTTTTGAGTCAAACCTTTGGATCGATAAGTGTCATCTTTAATAGATTGTTTCTAGCCTGTACGTTCTTATGTTTGTGTAAAAGTAGAGGTTCTTTCTCCCTGAAATGAGATGCATTATGTACTCTTGATGCTTATTTTCTAAGCTGTTATTTTGATTTTCTGTGAGTGAGAGTTTGTGAGAGGTTTTGAGAGTAATTTTTTGGTGAGTGGAAGAGAGATAGTTGGAAATTTCTTGTTAATTTTGGGAAGGCTGAGCTAGGAATCCAGTTTGATCAATTGGAGCTTTGCATAACCAGGCATGCTGTACTCTTTTATGATTTATACGTTTTTGAAAAGTTATATGTGTTTGGTTACCCTTTTTTGGAAAATATGTTAAATTTTTTATTAAGGAAAGATTCTTGATGAGTCTAGTTGTTAATAAACCTCATTAAATTGGGATATATGCATATACTCTATATAATTTATATTATGCGTGTTTAAGTTATTAGCTTATAATGCAAAGAAAATCATTGTGGACGATGACATTAGTAAACACAATATGAAAGGTGTCATGATAAAAATGTCATCATCGTTAGGTTGCGATGTTATGTAAACCTTGATTGACAATATTACCTGATTGATTACTTATTCCTCCTAGAAAGTAGAAAGAGAACCTTGATCTTGGGTAAGGGTATAAACTTAGTGGATATATTGTTATTCAATAATAGGGTTGATAAAATTTATTTTATGGTTATGTATTTTCTTATTTTGAATTAAAGAGTCTACTCCTATTCATGCAATTCTAAAAGAGGACACATGTTTCGGTAACCCAAAATTGTATTGTTAGAGGACTATGGGTGTAAAAGCACGTACTCCTCACAAGTTGATTATGTCATCAAGATGATATACAAATATAGTACACATGTGACTATATGAGGTATTTGAAATAGAATTTTTATGATTGGTTTATGTACACTTGATCGTTACTTTGATTAAAACCCTAGGTTGAGAATAACCTATTTGGTTGGGTTGTTTACTTGATTAGTGATTGAAGCACATAGGTTGGAATTAGCCTTTATGATCTAGTTGATCATTTGATTGTTAATTATATATTTTTTTGAAGTAATTTATTGTTGAAGATTATACTTTTTATTGAGGTCATTTATTGATGATATTATACCTTTTTATCAAAGTCATTTATTGTTGAGATTACACTCTTGTATGGGCACTTTTATTTTTGTGAATGTACTTTTGAAATAGAGTCATTTAATGATGTGATGTTATGTTTATCCATATGGTTTATTTGTAGAACAAAGTTACTTTGAATTACTTAGAAGTGTCATAGTGTACTTAAGAGGTTATAGGTTATTGTGAATGCTTAAATCTGCACTTGATCAAACATAAACAAATATGAGAATATTAGTCAATTTAAACAAATGAAATAAAAAAAATCCCTATGAAATAGTTGAGCATGCAAACAAAATGGAAAAATTTATCAAACTAACATGAAACCACAAGTAAATGAACAATGAAATCCTATTCTATGCTACTCAAACCATCATCCCATAGGGGGATTGGTGCTACTTTGATGTGGAAAGTAGCCCCTTCCCAACCCCTTTGATAAGCTTCCAAGATGTAGATAATTCCAAATATGAGATTGATGCAAAGTGATAATAAAAAGAAGCTAAAATGTGATGAAAATGCGTGATGAATGTGCATATAGTAAGATTGCATAAAGTTGTGGATCCATTTCAAGTAGAAGAGGCCTCTACTTATAGGAGTAAATGGTTGAAGAATGGAGTGAAATTGGTGGATGTGGGACTAAAATGAGATTCAATAGCATTGTGACACTTGTCACAAGGATAATGAAAGTCATGGAGATATGTGTGAGCACATCTTGGGAGAAGGGATGTGTAAGAGGAGTAAATTTTTAGGTGGCTTGTGTAAGAGGGGTGTAAGACGCTATTGAATGAATGTGGTTGAGATGGAAGATAGACAAGATGACATGTAAGAGGCAATTGAAGGCCTTGTGTAAGAGAAAGGTGGTTATTAAATACCTTGTAAGAGGCATTGATATTTGGTCAAGAAATTCAAATAAGTGGAGTTATTGTAGGAATATTCTCAAAGAATATGCCTTTGTGAGGAAAGTAGGCTATTTAGTTAACTAGAAGATGATTTTCATGTGCAAGTTGGTTAGTTGATCAAGGGTTTAGTTGACCAAGGTTGAGTCAAAAGCTAGAGAAATGGGTAATGAGGATTAGGAGGAGATTAAAGTTAATTAATTTAGAATTAAGTCAACTCAAATGGGTTAGGGGATTTATGACATTTGATTTATTGAATCAAATGAGAGGACTTTAGGGTTTTAATTAAATAATTTGATTTATTTAGTTAAGTTTGGTGAACATTAGTGAGCAGGAAGTGAATTAACCTAATAAATTTAATTACTTGATTAATAGTAGAAATTGATGATTTGAGTGTTTACATTTTACCCCTCTTTGAAGCAACGTACCTATTGCGTTGGTTCAAAGAATAACAATGTCGAGATCGAAATTCAAAAAAATTCTAATTTTTTCGGATACCCCACTGTTGTCCCAGTGGAAGGAATTACACTGCTACACTACCCCCTTGAGAGATCAAGATAAAATTGAATTTGTAGGTCGAGCTCGTGATAAAGATTCAACAATGGTTTGTGTGTAGAAAATAGGCGAGCTTGTGAAAATAGGCTCAAGATGTTAAAATGAGATGGTTAGACTAACAGATCTATATTATGATGATGATGCTACAAATGAGATGAATTAAGATGCTTAGGATAACAAATCTATATTATCCTAAACAAATTAAATGATGATGTAATGCATGTGAGATGGATGATGTTTCCTATTATGATGATATGCCATGATTATGCAGGATGTTGATGGTTTGTGGATTTAGGATGGATGCATTTCTATTTTGGTAAATCTCAGGATACAATGTTAGCATGAAAGAGGAAAGAATAATGAGAGGGATCAACCCTTGAGTTTGAGAAGATGTAGAAGTCCAACAAGTCCATGAGTCATCAAGACTTTATTGGATATGCTGATGAGTGATGTTGATTTTCTTATCGAGGGATTGGGACACAAACGACACAACTTTCCTTATGTTTGATAACACACGTAGATATGATGCATCAAGGTATAGACAACCAAGATGTCATGGTATCTAGTGCGATTGACTTTGACTCAAAAAATAGATAGGATTACCCTTGTTCACACTTGACATACGAAAACCTTACTAGGATGTACTTTATATGCTTCCAAAATCTCATGCCAAAACTTAGAAAGGAAAAACCTTCCCATGTAGTTGTCAACAATTTGTTTAAAATATCCTCCATACATACCTAACAAAGCAATTATTCACCAAGGTTATATTACGAGGTCATCCTACAAGCACAAAAAACAAAACATAATGTTCAATGCCCCATTCCTTTCTCTCTAAATATTTCTGATAGACATCATTGAGAGGTCATTGGAGTGAGTGTAATAAGATAAATCATAAGAAAAGATCAAACACATAAACAAGTTAATGTTCTTCATGCCTCTAGCCAAGATTAAAACTACAGTGATACCTGATGTTGATGTCCATTGTAGGAAGGATTCATCCTAGGACATGATTATCAGAATATTTTGAAAGCAACAGGATGATAGGCCATTGATACCAAGATTTTACCAGCTTGTTTACCTATTGACCTAGACTCAATAACTTGATGTTTAGGGTTACCTTTTATAAATTTTCCATACTTGGTGCCACTTGTTTGCCAAAGGTTTAAGGTGATTGTCGATTTATTGTGAGTGGATGCTTTATTGTGGGTGAACATGAAATGGGATGGATGTGTTGGAATTGACTGATTCAATCCACAACTCCCATGAAATACCTACAAGAAATTACCTATCACAATAGAGAAGATCAAAAGTGAGATTGTGCTCAATAACCTGAGAATTATTATTGATGCAAGTAACCTGGATTTATTACAAATGAATGTGCATGCTTATATAAGAAATGCACAAGAAAACCCTACATGTGGATTAACAAGATAAAGACAATTGTGATAATATCATGCAATGAGACAACTCCTAAATTTAGTCTAATCTAAAAATATGAATCAAACTAAAGATTAAATAATCAACTCCTAAGTTTAGCTTAAGTGAACTAAAGTAAAAATCCTCTAATAATTAATTGATGATTAATTAATTATAAGATAATGACTTGTTTACTCCAACACCCCCCCTTAAGATCAACTTAGGGAGAAACTAAACAATTGATAAATGAAGCTAAAAATGAATGTAGAATGGGTCTCGAATACAAGGCTTGATGAGGTACCCATGAACAAGTAACTGAAATCTCTCATAATTGGAGAAAAGGAGAAAACCTCATGGGAAAAACTCCTCTCCAAAAAAGAGATAAAAGAAAATGAAATCATATATGTGACTAAGAAAAGTAGGAATCAAAAGTCTCCCCAAGTTATACTTTACTCACATAAGTACAAACAAGATCATCCACATAGGAGAGAAAGGATGCAACAATAAATCCCCCCATAAGGTAGAAGCTCCTCTGCTAGAAGTGAATGCTCAAAGGAGGATTCTAAAGATGATCCAACTATGAAAAACATTGTTCCTCCCCTTAGGAAGAAACACATACAATGGTGCGTGAAGAAGAAACTCTCTCCTGAGAAATGGTCTCATGATGGATGCCATGGAAGCATGATCAAAGGTCCGCATGTCTGAATCAAATGAAGTTGAATAAAAAAGCTGTGGAGATGCAAGTAGAACAACTTCCAAAGGAAATGTTGATGTGATGAATAGTGGGCCATATCTATCATCAAAGAGGAAGTGAATATCCTCAATGGTGTCCCCAATGTCAGCAATGTGAGACTCAATGAATAACTCTCCAATATCTGGCAAGTAGTCATCCCACAAAATTGAAATTGAAAGACTAGACACATCTTGCTGAAAAGAATTGAACTCTCAAGATGCAGGAGGTGTAGGAGGAAGAAGCTCAGCACAAGTCTCAAGAACAAAAGTGGATGATGGAAGTACACAAAGGTTCAAGTGACCAAACCTCTCATCAGATATCTACTCCACTCTAGATGCATGAGAGTGAGGACCATTCAACGATGGTGCTTGCTCATCTAGAGAAAAATATGAGAATACATACAATCGAGAGGCATGATCTGCTATCCCAAGTACAATAATATCTTGAGTATTCAGATCTCTGATAAGCACTGAATTAGGTGTGAACTCTACAGTTTGACCTGCCCCACTATGTGTAATATGATAGATGGAAAGGGGATTAGAATTCAATGAAGGGACACAAACTAAATTGTGAAATGTGCCATCATCAACATCTAGGGATCCTTTCCCAGTAACACTCATGTAAGTGTTGTTCCCCATAAAAATTTGTGGTAAAGAGAAATGCTCATATGAAGAGTACATACTCGAAGATGCAACCATGTGATGTGAGGCTCCTAAATTAAGAAGCCATCTATTGGACTGAAGATTTGTGGATGCAAGGAGATCATGACCTTTCTTCTTTTCTTCTCCACATGCCATTTCGGCTAACCCTGATTGTGAAGGTGATGCAGTGGAAGAAGAGGATGGAGGCAACTAATTTTTTTTCTTCTTTTGAAGACTCTTCGGCTCATCAATCTTCTTTGCATAATAGTGATGCTCATCATGTCCTATCTTTGTGCAATATGCACATATAGGTCAATCTTGGAGAACGTAGCCTCTCTTTGATTGTGCAAATACTGGTGGATTTATTCAGAGGTCACGTTTATGTTCAAGTTTTACTTTTTTTAGAGATTGCTTGCTCAGATTAGAGGGTTTGAAAAGTAAATATCAGATTGTTGAAGGCATAACCATTTGAGATTTTAATCTACTGCTATAGTAGACACACTACAGTACCTATGCTATAGTGCTAGGTTATCATTATTGGAGGCATGCCAATATTTTAAGCTTGTTGTGTATTATTGTGCTTAGTAAAAGGTATTTCTAAGGGATGTGGGACTGATTCTCAGTCTTAGTATTCAGTTTTGAGTGCTGCAATCATTCCAGTATACATTTTTGAGCCTTGTTGGAAAATATTACCTATGTTGGGTGTGATATTTTAAGAGGGATGGTTGCACCATCAATGGACACTGATTAATTGCTGCTATATAAGTCATATTTACCAAATTTGAAAAAAAGTATTGATTGGAATATTGTAACTATAATATGAATAAGTTTACTGCTGTTATATTCTAAGTCTATTAATATTGTAATTAGTTCAGTATAATTCTCAGACATATGTAATAATGCTTATTGTGATCAATCCTTTAATGATTTGATAGCTCCCATGAAACACCTGCAAGCAATTACCTATCACAATAGAGAAGATCAAAAGTGAGATTATGCTCAATAACTTGAGAATTATTATTGGTGCAAATAACCTTGATTAAACCATGATACTTGGATTTATTACAAATGAATGTGCATGCTTATATAAGCAATGCACAAGAAAACCCTACATGTGGATTGACAAGATAGATACAAGTGTGATAATATCATGCAGTGAGACAACTTGTTTTAGATTTAGTCTAATCTAATAATAAGAATCAAACTAAAGATTAAATAATCAACTCCTAAGTTTATCTTAAGTGAACTAAAGTAAAAAACCTCTAATAGTTAATTGACGATTAATTAATTATCAGATAATGACTTGTTTACTCCAACGGGATGATTTTGGGTTTTCTAAATGTTTTGGTATTTTGAAATGTTTTGAGGTTTTTTAGGGCTTTTTGAGATGTTTTACAAATGTTTTGACTTTCAAATTTTCCAAAGTTTTGGTGTTTTATGAGATTTTGACCAAGAACCTAACCTAAGGACCTATCCTAGGGGCCTTGGGGTTGATCAAAGATTAGCCTTGCCTATGTTATACACATAGAAACCACATAGTTCGACTGACACAAACTCATTTATTGATAAGATATGAACAATTGGACTGCCAGTTTATTATGGTGGACACCTAAAGGACCTAACCTAGGGGCCTCAGGGGCTAATCAAAGATTAGCCTTGCCTATGTTATACACATAGAAGCCTCGTAGTTTGACATGAGAACTATGTTTTTGAATTTTCTATTCTGGACTTGTTTTTGGATTTTTGACATGTTTTGGATGCTTTTGGATTTTTTTGGTTTTATGAATGTTTTTAGATATTTTCAATGTTTAAGAAAGATTTCAAGGATATACACGAATCTGATCCAACGTAAGTATAGGGACATTCCCCCAGCGTTATGCGATAGACTACCTCGATATAGGCAAGAAAAACTGGCCTTAGGAATGTACCAAGTAGTCCTAGGATGGAACATGGTATGTACACAAGATCAAGTCATGATGCAAACGTAGATGGGCGATGGAAGGGTGAATATGATGGAAAGCAATGGAAGGTAATGGAAAGTGATGTAGAACAAGCCAATGAATCGATGGTGGATGGGAAGTGCTTATTTACACAAGGTGCCTGACTGCCATATTTTCACCAAGGTACTTGCTCAAAGCGCCACTGAAGTGGTTTTCACTAGAGGATGATTTTTTTCTTTACTATTTTCAATCCTTTTTTTGATTTTTTTTTGATTTTATCATTTTTTGATTTTTTTGTATTTTGGATTTATACCTTGCAAGCTCAGACATAATTTTTTTTTATGGGAGCTATTGATGGGCTCCTACAAAGGCTCACCTTCTGGTGTGGACAACTGATACACTCCTGATTTGTAACTCACCGTGATGATGAAGGGTCCCAACCAATTAGGTTCAAACTTACCTTTTCTATCTAGATTTGGCACATTCTTTTGATTTTCCTTTAGCACAAGCTCTCCTACTTGGAAGGATTGACTTTTGACCTTTTTGTTACATCTCCTCTTTAGATGGTTTTGATAAACTTGTAGGTGATTTAAAGCATCTAAGAGATGTTCATCCAACAGATCCAATTCGTTTAACTGTGACACCCTATATTATTCATTAGTAATAAGGTTATGCAAGGATATTCTCAGGGATAGGAGCTTGACCTCAATAGGCAAGATGAATTCTGATTCATAGACTAAGAAGAAAGGGGTTGCACCTCTAGGTGTGAAGATGCTAGTTTAGTAAATCCATAGGGTAGGGTTTAACTATAGATGTCAGTCACGACCATCTTCATTGACCATTTTATTTAGGATCTTCAGAATGGTTTTATTTGTGGCCTTAGCTTGACCATTTCCCTGGGGGTAGTAGGGTGTGGAGAACTAATGTTGGATGTTAAATCTTTGGCATAACTCACAGAAATCCTGATTTTTGAAAGGTGTCCCATTATCTGAGATAAGGGCTTGGGGAACACCATTACTATAGATGAGGTAATTCAAGATGAATTTAGAGTTCTTATTTCCAATGATGTAGGTCATAGGGATGGCCTCTACCCACTTTTTGAAGTACTCTATGGCAGTAATGATGAACTTGTGGCCATTGGATGAGGTAGGTGTTATTTTCCCTATGAGATTGAGTCCCCATTGTGAAAAGGGCCAAGGTGTTATGATGTGATGGAGCTCCTAAGCTAGTGCATGGATGAGGCACCCATGTTATTGGCATTGCATACATTTTCATACATAATTATGAGCTTCTTTTTCCATAGTGGGCTAGTAGTACCTCATCCTTAGTAGTTTCTTTGACAAGGTCATATCACTTGAGTGTGAACCACAAATGTTGTTGTGTACCTTTGTTAAGGCAGTCAAATCTTCCTCAATATTAAGGCATCGTAATAAGGTTCCTTCAATATTCCTACGGTAGAGTGTGTCACCTAAGTTGATAAAGCGAGATGACTTTTTAATCAAGGTTTTATTCTGATTCAGGGTGATGCCGACAAGGAGGACTCCCTTTTTAAGTAGGTGAATATATCATGGTACAAGGGATGATAGGAACCAATGAATTCTCACACAAAATTAGATTCTTGTACCTCAAAATCTGGTATGAGAAGTTGCTCTATAAGAAATTCCTTTTTATGGATGTTTGTCGGGATATCTAGCAATGATCCAATTGTGGCCATATCATCTACTGCTTTGTTGTTTACTCTCAGTATCTACTCAAATATTATTTTGATGAGGAACTCCTTGATATCCTCTACCAGATTTTTGTATGGGGTGAGATTTTCATCCTTAGTTTGATATTCATCATTGACTTGATTGATAACCAACTATGAATCCCCATAGACCTTCAATGCCATGATCTTCCATTGCACCACTATTCGAATTCTTATGACAAGAGCTTTGTATTATGTAATGCTATTAGTGCAAGGGAAGGAAAATTTGTATGAATCTGGGATACAATCCCCTTGTGGGGTGATCTAAAGGATACCTACTCCTTACCCATGCTGCATGTAGGAACCATCAAAGTACACTTTCCAATGGTTTTCTATATTCAGGAGGAAGATTGAATCATCTCGAAACTTCGATACTAGTGGGTTCTCTACATATATGGGAGCTTCAACCAATTGATATGAAATTACTTGTCCTTTGATGGCTTTTAGTTCCACATACTCAATGCCATACTCTATCAAGATCATCAACCACTTGGCCATTCGTCATGTTAGAGTTTCTTTGGATAAGAGATACTTGAGGGGATTGATCTTGGCAATGAGTTTCATTTGGTGGGCCAACATATAGTGCCTAAATTTCTATGATGCAGACATGAATACAAGGCAATCTTTTTCAATGAACATGTATCTTTTCTCATATCCCACCAAGGTTCTATTGATGTAGTAGATAGCTCTCTCTTTCCCTATTTCATCATGCTAAGCCAAAAGAGCACCAAGAGCTGCTGTTGTAGCTAAAATGTAGATGATCAATGGTTTGAGTGGGATTGGTGGCATGAGGACTGTTGGCATCAATAATTATTCCTTGATTTTATTAAACTCCTTATCACATTTCTCATCCCACTTTTAGGTTACCCCCTTGTGAAGCAAATGGGAATAAGTGACTGTCTTATCTATGAGTTGTGCTATGAATCATCAGATGGATTGTAGGCTTCCTTGCAAGCCTCTTAGTTGTTTCAGTGTTCATGGAGCCTCCATGTCTAAGATTTCCTTGACCATTGCTAGATCTATTTTGATACCTCTCATTAACACAATATGTCCCAAGAGCTTTCTTGAAGTTATGTTGAAGACACATTTTTTGGGATTTAGCCATACCTTATATTCTTCGAGCCTGTCAAATATTGGGCCCAATGTTGATATATGGTCTTTGATGTTTCCTTCATTTGGATAGTATGTCATCCACATAGTCCTCTACAGTTATGTGGATCATGTCATGAAAGATCAAAGTCATAGCACTTTGATATGTAGTTCCAACATTCTTTAGTCCGAATGGCATTATATTCCAACAGTAGGTGCCCCATGGGCATGTGAAGGTTGTTTTATGTTGGTCATCCTTCGCAATCATAATCTTGTTGTATCCTAAAAAATCTATCCATTAATGATCCTTCTTCATACTGTGATGTCAGATCTACAATCATATCTATGTTGGGGAGGGGGAAATCAACCTTAGGACATTCTTTATTTATGTCCCTAAAGTCGATGTAGATCCTAATGCCTCTAGTGGGCTTGGAAACTGAGACTAGGTTACAAACCCATTATGGATAATCATGGGTTGGATGAAGTCGACGTCAAGGAGTTTATGCAGCTCAAATTTGATGAGTAGGGTGATCTGCGTATGTATATGTCTTAATTTTTTTCTTACAGGTTTTCCTCAAGATATACTACTAGATGATGAATGACCACCTCAGGGTCAAGGCTTGTCATATCTGCATATGACCATGCAAATTTAATTTTCTTGTATTTTAGGAATTCTCCTAAGTATAATTGTTCCTCAGTCATAAGTGATTCTACATAAAAGGTGATTTGTGGTACCTCCTATGTCCCCAAGTTCACTGGGTTGCACTTATCTGCTAGGACTACTGATTTCTCTTGATGGATGGTGCTAAGGGGAATTTCGAATTCCTCATCCTTTGACACCTCAGAGAGGTTTTCACTATTAGATATATTCTTTATTTTTACTATTTTGGGATCAAAAAGTGCCACAATGTGGTTTTAACTTAAAGATCAAGATGTTACTCTTAGATTTTCAATTTTGTGACTAAGAGATTCAATTGTTTCCCCATAGTATGCATGTGTATCTAGCTCGATGTCAAACCCTACATTGTGATGTCCATGTGGTAGATTACCCATTAGTCCCATGAATTTTGAGAGAGCCTCATCATTTTCGAATGTATCTATGATTGGTGGTCCTCATTGGTCACAATTGATGAGCTGGGGGTAAATGAGCTTGAGCTCAGTGACTTGGTTACTTGACTTGAATGACATGGAGGTGATCATAAAAATAGAGGAATCCTCAAATAACATTGGTAGGTCAGAGATGGGATCCTCAAAGAGACTACTAAGAGGGATAGGGATCGAAGAGGAAGCTTTGACCGTTTTAATAGGTGCACCTTTGCCAAGTATGGTTATCTTTATAGGGGTACATCCAAGGCCAAGATTCTTAGGGTGATTCTTAGGAATGATAGGTTTTAATAGGCGGTTGTCATTTTTCCCAAGCTTTTCATTTTTGTTGTAACCCTAGCCAAACATTAACTATAGACCCTTGTTGTCCTAGTTCATCGGGAGGACGGTTGCAGGTCAGTTATCTTGATATAGGAGACTTGAGACATCTGCTTCATCCACAACTTCTTTGCTCAAATCCCCCCAGTTTATGAAGGTGGTAGGAGATGTGAATTTTTGGGATGTGCGCTCACTAGGTTGTGGTCTTCCATGAGATTTAGGAGATTGAGGTAACTCTCCTACCACATATGCACCTTTCTGCAAGTTATAGTCCCCATAGCCATTGTCTCTGATTACGGGTTTGATATATGAGATGTCCTGGATGCTAGGTGTATTTTTCTCAGAAGTGGATGCCAAAGTAGATGGGTTGATGTAGGAAGATGTGGGTCCTTCATCATTTTTTGGAACTTGGGGGATCTTGTAATATTTTGCTTCCAGATTCTTGCAATAATAGAAAGGTACGAGATCACCGTGGATCATGAATTCTTGATTTTGGTAAGGGAATTTTACACATTGGTGGAATGCATATGTGATAGCTTGCATCCCATGAATCCATGGATTCCCTAGGAGAATATTGTAGGGAAGCTCAAGGTCAGGGACCTGGTAAGTGGTTTCCATGATTGCCAACCCTACTTGGATGTGGAGTTGGATGGTACTTTGGGACACTTGTTCTTTGTCATCGTAGGCCTTGATGGTGATACTTTTTCCTTTTTCAATGGCATCGTCTGAGAATCCTAGATTCTTTATTGGCTCTAGGGTACAAATATTCAATCCTGCACCTCCATCCACCAAGACCTATTTGACTTTGTTCTTATGGACCAGGACCTTAAGGTGGAGTGCACGGTTATGTGATGGTTGCATTGGGAGGTCTTGCTCAAAAAATGTATCAATATGTGGTGTAGTGATGTGTCCAACCATAGCTTGAAATTGTCTTGCATCAATTTTTGTGGGAATGTACAATGCAGACAAGGCTTTCTCTAGAATATCCCTATGTGCAGGTGATATTTTAAGCAATTCCACTATGGAGATTTGGGTGGGGGTATTTTTCAATTGTTCCAAGATGCTATAGCTACTAGGGTTAGATTTTGAATTGGTAGGTGGTGCCCTAGGTGATGGTGATGGTCCTAGGATAGATATCTTTCTGGTATATGTGGTGAATCCACACTCTGCTCTAGGCCCTATGATGTTGATGACCATTACAAAATCATCCAATGATGTTACAAAATGGTCATAGACATGGTTTACATCGGTGTAATTCTTCCCTTTGCCTTTGTTGTGATCTAGCATTAGATTTGTGTATATCTTGAGATCTTGGTTTCCTGCTGGTTGGTTGATTGTTATAGTCTTATCATCGATGAGATCCTGGATAAGATTATTTAGCCTCATGTAGCTAGCTGTTGTGTGTCCCTTGATCTTGTGAAAATCACAAAGGTGTTTCTTGCTATACCAGGGCGGTTTAACTTGAGGTTCTTGGTAATTTTCATAGACAGAAAGTGTAATGAGGTTTTCTTGCACTAGATATTAGCATGACATATTCAATGGGTTCCCCTAGTGGTGTATACTTGCATTTTGATGGATATTTGTTCCTCGGGGGCGGTCCTCCTTGAGCATTCACATTGTTGACTGTTTGATTATTCGGTTGTTGTTGTGATGGGTTCGTTTGTGGTGCTTTTTGATAGATGGGTTGTTGTGTGTTGATTTTTGGTTGATGAGTGTTATGTTGTGGGTATGTTTGTTATTGCGTGTTTTTCCTTGGAGCACTAATAACAAATTTGGCATCAACAAAACCATCATTGGTAACATTTTTTTTTCAGACCAAGTGTGAGGTTTTTCAGTATAGCTTGTCAATGGTATATTATCTTGGTATATAGGTGTACGCCCTTGTGTTGTGAGGGCTCTTTCAATGTTGAGAGTTTTGGGGATTAGTTGGTCGTATGTTGTGATGCATTACATTTTCAGATGGAAAGATAAATCCCCTTCGAGGTTAGAGATGAGGGTTCCAATTTGTTATTCCTCTAGCATGGACCATTTTCTTTTGTTGGCTCTAGATCTCCATCATTGTAAGAAAGGCACAAATTTCTCTCCCTTAGCTTGTTTGAGGCCGGATAGTTCCTCCAGGTTTACATCCATGTCTAGGTTAAATGAGTAGTTTTCTATGAATAGCTATATGACTTCTTGGAACTTTCTGATTCTAGGGGGTAAGCGGGAGAACCATTCCATTGCGAGACCAACCCATATTTAGGGAAAGATTCATATTAGATAGGAATCGTCATATGCTACACCCATGCAATGTACATGAAATTCTCTGATATGGTCCTCAGGATTACCTTTTCCTTAGTATTTGTCAAATTTTGGTATTTTGAATCTTGGTGGGAATGGAACCATAGTGATATTCTTATTGAATGGATAGGGGAACAAATCCTGTTGGGTGTATAATTTTTTTGCTTTTACATATTGAATGACTTGTATTTGTTGCGAGAGAAATTTGATCTATGTGGAAAGATCGGTTTGGGGATTGGGTGGTGGAATGTATGTGTTTTAGGATGGTATGGTTTCTTGGGTAAATGATAGGGTGGCATGTGTTTCTTGCATGTTAAGGTTCAAGGAATTTTTCTGTGTGTTCATGAAGGGTTACTGAAAACCTTGTTGTGCAAGAAATTCTTGTTGGTATGCCTATTTTTTGTTGTTGTTCGAACTATGCATGTTGTTGGGCTTTTTGTTTTTGTTGTTCTAATAGTGCCTATTGCTAGGTCTTTTGTTGTGCTACTTGTTGTTGTTGCGCTATCAACAATTGTTGCTATGTGTGTTGTTGTAGGGCTTGTTAAGCTTTTCTTGTAACAAGGCTTGCACTTGCACTTTTTGTGCTTGGTATTGAGCCTGTGCTTGAGCTTGTGCTTGGGCTTGTGTGTGAGCTTGCACTTGATCTTGTTGTTGTGCCTACTATGTTGGTTTTTTCTGTTGTAGCAAAGCTTGCACTTATGCTTGGGCTTGTGCTTGAGCTTGTTGGGCTTGTAATTGCTGCAAGGCCTGTTTGTAAGCTTGTTGCACTACTTGCAATGTGATACTATATTGATTTGCTGCATTTGGATTCAGAGGTGGAGGTGGGGGTTTTTGAGGGATGGTGTGAGATGATGTGACAAGAGGTTGTTGTTGAGGTGTTTGAGTGATGACGAGGGGTTGAGAGGTGGATGGAAGATTCAAAATTATATTAGATGTTCTTAGCCCTTGTGAGATTAGACTTTGGGATGTCTGAGGTGTTGTAGATGATGTGATTAGTGGTTGAGATATTTGGGATGATGCCACTTGGTGTTTCAATACTAGTGGCACACGTGGAGGATTCAATGTGATAGATGTGTTGATTTGATTTGTGCTTGAGGGGTTGACTTGATTCGGTTAATTGTGCATTGATGTGTTCAATGAAGCGATTTGTCCTATACCTTGAATTAGTGTGGGTGATGGTGTCAAGATAGGGAATGGTGGGTAAATTTGTGATGTGTTCCCTTGTGGAAGTGAAGATGAAGCATTGAAGGTACCCACTTGTCTGAATATGTCAACTTGTCCTTATGAGATGGTTGGGGTGTAACCTTGTGTATCAAGGGTGGGTGTGGCATGGAAAGTGGATGAATTATTTGTATCATGGAAGACAAGTGTTACATATGGTTGTTGAGGGTCTTGTGAGATGGTGATAGGAATTCCCAAGATCGTGTTGGCCTCTATGTTTTGAGTATTTACAAGTGGGTTTTTCTTGAAGTAGTGAGCTTCCCTTGGTGATCATGGGTTGACTTGGTGCATGAGATAATGATGGTTGAGAGATGGGTTGGATTATGCTTGGGAATGAGGGTGTGAATGATGTTTGTGGTATGTTCACTAAAGGTTTCTCCATAATGGTTCTTACATCACAATTGGAAGGGAGTTTAGCTCATTCTTTGGCCAATGCCAACATGTATTGGGTGGGATTTAGTTTCATGAATATGTTGACAAGTTTGTGGGTTTTTGGGTTTTGTACTAATTCAAGCAATTCATCTTGGGACATCTCTTTGTAATTGGTTGTGACATCCTCCACATGGAAAACTCCCTCTTGAAGATCTTGTGGTAGTTGAGGGGGATTAGGTGGAGGGTTGGTAGATATCCTAGGGTCGAATTTTGTTTGGATTAAATCACTTGTGGTTGATGTTTCTTTGTTTTTATCCATGATCTTCTTATGTTGTGACCTTGTTTGAACCATAAAATTGGGATCAAATTTTAGGAATATGTGGGATGAAACTTTAACTCCTTTGGTTGATCTAAATTTTAGGTACAAATATAAATTCTATGATGTTTTAGGATCAAATGATGATGATGAAAGATGGGTGATGATGGGTGGTATGGATGTTTGAAATTTTGAGAACTTTGGATCAATATTAGACCTTAGGATTTTTTATTTTGATTTGGATGATGAACTTGTAGATCACAAGATGTTAGATGTGATCTTTGGATGGACTTGTCCAAAAGGGATTGCTAATTTATCTAAGTGTGTGTGAAAGGATTCATTCCCACACACCTAACTAAACAATATGATTTTGATTTGGTCTTTGATGATTTACCAAAATTATAGCATGAGGATGTTTCTAAAGTTTTAGAAAGTTTTTTGTGAGATGGATTTTGATAAATGTTTTGGGGATGGATGATTTTTTTGTTTTGACCTTAGATGATCCTAGAAGAACTTTATTTATAATACCAAGGTGTTTAAGAACATGCTTTAACCTATAAATGACTCAAGATCAATAGCTTAAATGAGGGGCTCATATTGGACATACAAGTCTGGATCATTCCTCATAGAAGCACGTCTATAAAAATTCCTTACCAAGATGTTCCTATTGTGGTAGAGCTTCACAATGTGTTTCTTGATAGCCTTTGGGCTATGATGTTTAAGTTTGAAGTGACGACATGTGGACCTTCATTTAGGAATTTTGACTTTGTGAGAAATCATGGAGACAAGCACATATGTGGGGTTCAATTATGATCTTTATCTTGATTAATGGATTATTTTTACCACATCAACCTCTCTTGCTTAAATTTCAAACTTAATGTCTATGTCTAAGCTCCTTTTCATTCCACAAGGTCCATTATGTGAAAGTCTAAGAGCCAAGGCCATAGTTTCCCTAGGTTGAATTTGAAGAGAGTGAATTGAGATATGAGCCCAAGTATTTAGAACCCTCTAAAGATGAGATCCTTAGGGACAAGTAGTAATAATTGGACTCTTCAAAGGTATTCACTCTTTTTGAAGGGTTTGAAATTTTGGTGATTGTTAAATATTTGTTTCAATGTTTTGGAACCAAGAAATGTGTTCAACTGACTTGCAAAGAGCATAATCCTAGGCTGAAGAGATACTACTTGCTGAGTCCCCACTTAGATTGCTCCAAAAACTAAGACAAAGTGAACAAATAGAGATTTGGTGGCACTAGCTCCCCCTTACACGACACACACTTCTTTGGTCACACCTTTTGGCAATCTTGGGTGATGAAAAACATCTTGATTCTTTTTGCACATTTGTTTTCATGTAAAAGTATTACCTTGAGATGGGCTTTCCTCCTAGCTTGAGAAAGGGAATGACCCAAAGTGGTGCTTTCAAATTTGGTTTGCTATATAAATGAAACGGCAATGATTAAATTCATCAACTAGCTGGTGTTGTTATCTCATACCGACAAGTTCCACCCCTAGTATTTGTTCGATACATTAAAATATATTCTTAAGAAGGGATTGAGAGGCCTCTTAATTGTGCTAATCTTGATGCGTGTGTGACACTAGTGTTTTATCTTGAATATTTGAGCTAAGAACCAACTTGTTGTAGTGACCATAAACCTTTATGCTTACTAGTGCAAGAACTATCATTCTAAATCTGCCCCACATTCCACTATTCATTGTAGAAACAAAAAATCCTTCAGATCTTTGGGGTTTGAGATTTGGTGTGCCCAAGAAGTATGTGCCATGTAAGGGGGAGCTAGTGGCACCAAATGTCTAGATTTTTGCTTTGTCTTAGTGTTTGGAGCAATCTGAGTGGGGAATCAACAAGTAGCATATCTTCAGAAGTGCAAGGGGAGAGGATAAACACTCAAAGAGTGTCAAAGACAAGATCACTCACTTCAAGCACTTGTTCATTTTAACCTTCAAATCAATAGCGAGTTCCTTTCAATGTACCAAACTAAATGTGAGTTTTCCTTGTTCAATTTTATCTCACATAGCAATGCCTAGTAAATTTCTAAGTTCAATTTTAACCAACTTGAAAAGATCAAATCAATGATTAATTTTAAACCCAAAATAAAGCTAGTTGGTCTAAAACAAAAAATGAAAGCAACAAATGGATTCCCTAAGCTATTATAATGAGCATTTAAAAATGATTTTTCAATTCAAATGCTCAATTCTCCAACTCAAATCTGCTTTTTATTTTTTTGGAATTCTCCGCCTTGCTACACCATCGTATTAGTGATCCCAATGTGAGAGAGACCGCCACTGGTTCCTTATGCAAGCATGCGATCAAGTAGTTTCAGATAAACGGTGGGTGCCAGAATGTAAATTCTTGAATCTGCACTTGATCAAACATAAATATCAGAATATTAGTCAATTTAAACAAATGAAATAAAATAATTCCCTATGAAATAGTTGAGCATGCAAAAAAATGGAAACATTTGTCAAACTAACATGAAACCACAAGAAAATGAACAATGAAATCCTATTCTATGCTACTCAAACCATCATCTCATAGGGGGATTGGTGCTACTTTGATGTGGAAACTAGCCCTGTCTCAACCCCTTTGATAAGCTTCCAAGATGTACATGATTCCAAATATGAGATTGATGCAAAGTGATAATAAAAAAAAGCTAAAATGTGATGAACATGAGTCATGAATGTGCATATAGTAAGATTGCATAAAGTTGTGGATCCATTTCAAGTAGAAGAGGTCTCTACTTATAGGAGTGAAGGGTTGAAGAATGGAGTTAAATTGGTGGATGTGGGACTAAAATGAGATTCAATAAAGTTATGACACTTGTCACAAGGCTAATGAAAGCCATGGAGATATGTGCTCACACATGTGTGAGCACATCTCGGAAGAAGGGATGTGTAAGAGGAGTAAATTCTTAGGTGGCTTGTGTAGGAGGGGTGTAAGAGGCTATTGAATGAATTTGGTTGAGATGTAAGAGGGACAATATGACATGTAAGAGGCCATTTAAGGCGTTATGTAAGAGAAAGGTGGCTATTAAAGACCTTGTAAGAGGCATTAATATTTGGTCAAGAAAGTCAAATAATTGGAGTTATTGCAGGAATATTCTCATAGAATATGCCTTTGTGAGGAAAATAGGCTATTTAGTTAATTAGAAGAATTGTTTTTCATGTGCAAGTTGGTTAGTTGATCAGGGGCTTAGTTGACTAAGGTTGAGTGAAAAGCTAGAGAAATGGGTAATGGGGATTAGGAGGAGATTAGATTTAATTAATTCAAAATTAAATCAACTCAAGTGGGTTAGGGGATTTATAAAATTTGATTTAAATAATTTGATTTATTTAATCAAATGAGAGGACTTTAGGGTTTTAATTAGATAATTAGAGTTATTTAATTAAATATGGTGAACATTAGTGAGTAGGAAGTGAATTAATCTAATAATTTTAATTACTTGATTAATAGTAGAAATTGATGATTTGAGTGTCTACAATTATTCCCAAGGTTAAGGTTACTCTATGGTGAAGGGTATAGCCTATGCATAGGTTATGAATCATCAATAAAAATTGAGCTACGAATGTGCATGAATTATATGCCATCCACTCGAAGTAATAGGTGATGAATACTTTGGCCAAATTAGTGGAATTTTCCACTGTTTACACGGCTAGTCACTATGATCCAGGTTTACATACTACGCAAAGAATGTCATATGTGTAGGTTGTAGCCATAGTGTGATAGATCTATATATTTAGGATGGAACACCAAGTTCAAGGAAGGTCATTATTATTATGAGGATACCAAACCAGTCTCTTCGTCAAAGGGAGGGCCATCTTACCAGTAAGGTAGATGAGCGGGGGACTATAGTGAGTCTTTGGCTGGCATAAAAACACTCGAGTGATGCTTCTCCTCATTAGTAGGTGACCAAGATTTTATGGAGGAAACTTGGACCATTTATATACCTTGTTCTAGTGAGCTCATGGAAGCTATGTAAGTATTTATGTATCTATTTCTATGGAAGATTGTAAGAGACAAAATGGTATCATGAAAGTATGTAATATTAAATCAATACTTTGGAAAGTTGTAATACTTTTTTTTAATGTAATTGAAACATTTGGAATGATTTTTATTTCAAATATGCATGCTATCTTTATAATTGAAAATAAAAAATTTATCGCTTAAAGGTGTTTTCTTCATTTCATATTCACTTGAGGTTAAAACAAAGGAAAGTTATTGAGTAGAACAATGGGAATGCTACATGTGGTATCAGAGCTACCGTGTTTAGCTCTAGAGCGTATGAGCTCATTATGTAAGTGATGTGTAAACCCTATCAGAAGTTAATGGTCAAAAAGTTCTTATGCCAATATGGCAAGAAGAAAAGAACAAAGGGGAAACAAAAAGGGAAGTTAAGAGTCTTGAGAACTTGTTTAAGTTTGGGACCAGGAAAGAATCATCCTTGGAGTTGTAAAATCCTAAACCAACAACTCATTAAGATATACCTTTTGAATTGTGAAAGATTATGCAACTAGGTTTGGTAGGAAGGATTATGGAGGAATACCAAAGAGTACCTTTACCTTATGAAATAGTTTAGATGATTCTAAGAAGAGAAAGGATTGAAGTAATCTCCCTTATTAATAACAACCTGTAAATGTGAAAAATCAAGGAATTTTGATTAAGGGTACTATGAATCTATGAGTACATGCTTAATTGGAGAAGAACTAATTGATAGCATAAATCAGAAACTTAGTCAAAACAAAAAGTCAACATTTTGTGAATTAAAATCAGCTAGAGAGGTATCCAGGAGAGACCTAAATTAGTATAAGGTTAAATATTGCAATGATAATTGGATCCAAGAGTGAAAGTTGTCACTTTTAGAATAAAGACCGGTTTGGTTAGTAAAATGAAACAACTTAAAAAGGAGAAGATGAAAGCCGACATGATTCCACCAACTAGAATAGGAAAGGTCAATTTGGAGATTCTAATTGAAAAGGGAAAAATAATACAAACAACCTTAGAGTGTCTAAAGTTATGAGAAAGTGGAGATACCAAGAACTTGGACAAAATTACTTTGAAAGATGATCACAAGGTAAAAATATTGGAAATAAAATCAAACAAACCAGACAAAGGGCTTAGTAGAGCATAATTTGGTTGAAGTACATATTGAACTCACCAACTTGTCAATGAAAGTAAACTTATGTTTAGATTTTCCAAAAGGAAATTGGATAAGGAGGGATACTATGTGTCAAATCAAAAGAATAATTTGGAAACAACGCACTAAGGAGAAGACACTTTTTTCATAGGGATCCTTAGGCAAGCTCATTTAACACATCAAAAAAATGGGCTTTACGAATATGGGATAGTCTTCTACTATGGTTAAATGATATTAGTATACATGGAAGAGAGAATTGGAATAAAACACTAGAGTATCGCTTAGCTTGTAAAGTTGCTGATTATTCATTAGATGTTGTTATGGTGGATCTGACTGTTATTTCTGAGAGATTAGAACGAAATGATGAATCCAATTTTTGAACCAAAAATTATATTCAAGGAATATCGTGGAGGGTAAGAAAGGCAAGAAGTAGATAATCAACTTTCAAAAGCCAAAAATAAGGAATGATAAATCAATTCAATTGGGAAAAAGAGGATGATTGTTAAGATTTCAACTTTGAGATGATCTAAATGTCTTAGAAACACTAAGGGGAAAAGAGGGAGAGTAGATGAACTCAGATAAGTGCCCTTTTTCAACGAGGTTTAATGTTGTATCTCTAGTGGGAGTGAAATTTTAAACTAAATTATTGTACTCAATAACTACAACAAAGTTCATAAAGTTAAGAGGTTAAGGTATTGGAATTATTGGTGAAAGGTAGTGGAAAGGTCAAGGCTTATGACCAATGAGAAAGAAATATTTACAACACAATTATATGCATATTGTTTTCGAAAATAAATTTGTTATTATCAATAATCTTTGAAAGAGGTAGATGAAATACTAGATCATGAAAGACAAGATTATCACCTATGAATTAGAGAAGGTAAGATTTATGTACTTGTGATTTTGAGTTATTGTGAAATGTTCATGCTTGGAAAATATGTATGCAATAATTGTTGAGAACTTTTGGAAGATAATATCAAACTAACATGATGTAATGGGGATTTTTATTCAACCAATATAAAATGCTCATTGGAAAAATAGATTGAGCCAAAAATTAGATTACAACTTTGGAAATGATTAGAGGATGGAAGAAATCCAAGATATGGATGTCCTAAGAGGAAGGAGTTTAGTTCCACAATCAATATAAAATATTATTTTTTGAAAATTGAATATGGAATAAGTCCATGAAAGAGGTTTCACTTAGTTGGGATGGACTATTATGAATCAGAGAAGGAACCTATGTACCAAATTTTGGGAGATTAAAAGAATGAATGAGGTAAATTGATGTCAAACTTAGGATGTACATAGTGATTAATTTTTTTTTTTTTATGAATGGGAAACACTATAATCTGGAATAGGATAGAGTAAGATGCTACAAGGTATGTATAAATTTGTTGTCTAGTATTCTCGAGAATGAAGACATGATATAATCATCAGAAAGACTTGTATACTCTTTTGAAATTCCAGTGAGGAAGTGGTAGATCATTAGAACAATTTGATCTTTCTATGTCGATGAAAATGACATAATGTTATGGTGGATAGACTCACCAAGATATCTAATTTCAATTGGGAAAATTTGATTATAGGATATAATTCCTAAATAACATATTGTGTGAAGCAGTTGCTCAATGTTCCTGAGAAGGTGATCTCAAATGGGAACAAGCAAGTAATGTTAAGGTTTTGTGTAAACCATGATCATCCTATGAAGAATTCAATTGAATGAAAGCCCAATTTATTACTTTAAGTTAGCCAGTTAGGCAAAAGGGATAAACCAAATATTGGAGGATTTTTGGAGTACTTTAAGATAACTTCTATCATTTAAATAAGATTCTTGAAAACATTATACAGAAGGAAGGGTTGAAATCCTAAAATCTAGGAGAAGCTAGGGAATAGGATTAACCTTAGACCAAAAATATTGACATAAATGGAATAAAAGATCAAAGGATCAAGGAAAGCCTGCTGATACAAAGCTTAAAGGAATAAGTGGTAATAATAATATGCTCGGAATTGACAATAGTCAAGGTTAGTGTTAATAAAAGGTAAATGTTTATGTAAGTGATGGACAGTCTCAAATTTTGATTTGTTTAATGGTGTAAGAACCAAATGGAAGGATGGGACCCATAATGTAGTGTACAATACACCAACATTCCTTATCTATTTGCGTTACACTAAGGATAATTGCATTACGTGTTTTCCAATCACTAGGGTATAGGTGTCATTTAAGATATGGTCACTATTGTACTTATGAAGTAAAACGAAGTTAATATAATTATGTAGTATAGTTGTTTAAATTGAAGGTATGCATGATGTTGGTAATTTTTATGGTAACCAAGCTGATCTTCAGAATTACCTATGGATCTTGCCATTTCCAATAATCAACAATCTAAAGGGATTGGCCAATGAATGAGTAAAAACTAGAAAACTTTTACTCTTGTACTTCGGGCTCTATGAAACCTAGGAGGGTGATCCCACAATGTATATTCAAGAATTTATATGACCAATATTAAATACATTGTCAATGATAGATAATTCTCATATAACCACTCAACAACATAATATATTGAAAAGTTAGGCAATTCTTTTAACAATGCACTACACTTGGAGCATGAGAACAATGGAACTCGACATAACTATAATGGTAACTCATTCAAAATATTTGTAAATAAAGAGTGATTTGTTGATGAATTGACCCAAAAACTATATTGAATACTTTACTTGGACCAATACCTTATCCTAAACATGGAGTCAATGATAACCTATGAAACCTGATAACAATCCTTCACATAACAATATATGAGTTTCAAGAAACAATGCATTAAAATAATCCCATATTATTTTCTTGACCACCACTTCTTACAGATATCCTAGCATATAATTCTTATGAATCAATTTCACTCAAGCATGTATACTAGTTCCTTGAACTAAATAGCAAGAATGAGACCACACAACCACTGGAGCAATGGAGATGAATAGAACAACCCTTGATTATATTATTCATAATTCATAAAACACATACAAAGGAGAGAAAATGGTCATGAAATTAGAACTACTCTGCTTCATATTTTCTATCTTGTTATCAAAATTACATACACTATTACAGACTCAGAACCTAAGACAAAATAAAACTTTTAAAATATATTCCGTATTCTTTCTACAATTCACTGTTTCAATTGCAATGCAATGAACCCCACTTTTTGGTCTTTGTTGATTCCAAAAATTGACAAGGTAACAACCTTATGGGAAACTCATTTAATGGGGGAACCAATTGCGCTAAATTGAGTGACCTTCAGGTTTTTAAAGAAGTCGAATTCTTCTATAATTGGGCGGTTGAAAAGGGTAGAAGGAAACAAATGTAAAAATGAAATATAATCTAAGGCGATGCACCAAGAAGTAGATATAGGCACGATAAACCTATTTGTTAGATATGATTTAAGGGTTGTTCAACAATATACTATATCCCAGAACAACAAAAATCATAGATGAAAGCCTAAGTAATTTATCAAATAACATAAAATAATTCCCATATGCATTTACCAAAAAGAAGAGTACAAGACATGGTCTGAATCAACAAAATTATATTGAAATTATGGAAGTTATACAAGTAAACTACCCAGTACAATAATGGCACAATATAGTTCTTTATCAAATAGCTAAGAAACATAAAGGCCAAACAATGGCACAGTCTGTAAGTTCATATACAATAATCTAAAATAATACGAAAGGCCTGATGTCTTTCCCTATTTTTTTTGTAAGTTCTGAATCCCTTCTTTGAAAGAAGAAGCAATATTTATAGATAAAAATCCCACCACTTGGCGGGCCAATAACAAAAAGGATCCCTTGATCATGAGCAATGATGCCCATAGAAATGATTACCTCAAGCCGTTATAACAAAAAGATTTTGACCATGGAACATGGTCGTTTCGAAATAGATGCATCCCCTCCGAATGATGGTAGTGGTCCTAGCGTAGAAGAAACACTTTCCAATAGACATGTGTCACTAATCCATGAAGTTGGTTAGGACACATGGCAATGTGGCACAACCCATTTCTTGTTCCATCCTTCCCTTTAATAGAATCCTCGTGAAGGGGACACATGGTGGTAGGTCGGAGCTTGCGGTTCATTTGTCCCTCCTTGCGATGAAAACCTGCACAGTGAAGACACATGGAGGTATCCTCCACCAAAAAGTGAACGCAGATAGATGCTACATGGCACACAAATGAGGCTCGATAGGGAAGTGAAGGGAAGAAAACTTGAAGTGTGTGCGGTGCTCACACGTGGACGAATAATAGGAGCTACTAGAAGAGTGAAGGAAGAAAATTCTATGAAGAGTTCCTGGCGGACGTGTGGCAACAACGGTCAAAGCTTTGCAAAAAAGGAGCCCGATGATGTTCAAATGTATGGGACGTGGGCCATACTTTAGCAAAAATAAGAACAACCTAGAGGGAGCTTGAGGAAATTTATGTCCACATATTTTGGTGACTACCAGGAGCATTTCACTTGTGGAATGAGGAACCCAAAATTTATGGTTCACAGACCAGAGTCCTATCCATGGGGTGACGCAATCAAATATTGGAGAGAGCGGTCTGCAAAGGCAGCTAGTCAGTCTCAAATAGCAAAGATATGTCGTGCAAATTCTCTTGCACTTCATGCAGATCAATCATTTCTTTGTATGGTAGCATTGTGGATATATCGACCTAGGACTTGAGTTGGAATAACAGTCACACTATCGGATGGGTGACACCCTCAATACCTTATACAGTGAGGGGATGATTGAAGCTCTGTAAAATGGATGCGTCTTGCTGTCTCTCTTCAATCTTCACCATGATCTAGTTAGTTGTGGCCAATGATTCATCCACAATATATGGGGAGGGTAAGCCCATCTGAGTTAGTTTGTAGAACCTAGCCCGCATACTATTCATGGTTTAGTTTAGTGTGGCAGTGCACTTGCTAGCATGGAGGATGGTTGCATGGCAATGGATGAACCTGTTCATTGTCTTAGCAACATCTTTCTGGTCCTCGATCCCTGCATTTTCTAAGTCCTCATCTGGGACCATGTATAGCTTATCCAATAATTTTTTTTCCTCAGGAACCCTTTCCTCGATAGATTGTAGGAACCGTTCAATTCCTCCACGAACCTCCCTACCTAAACTTGTTACCTCCGCCATTAATTGGAGTGTTGGCTAGAGAGTTAGAAAGAAGGCCTTAACCTTTTCCCAGTATGAAACATATAGTTGCTAGGCTACTTGAAGGAGGTCTGATTAGGTAGCATTGATCTTCACATCCTTTGAACCAACATTTTGTGTGAGTTCCATAATCCTTGTGTTTGTGGTCGAATGTTATCCCTACAGGGTTCTTGATTCTGTGAGCCAATTTTCTTCAACCTGTTCTTTGTTTGTTGATTCCCTCTTGAGGGAAGACTTCATTTCTTGGGACTCATTCTCCAATTGAGTCCGTCGGGCCTCAAAGTCTACATCCTTTCTCTGCATCTACTGTTCTAATTGAGTGTGTTGATGGTTAAAATCCTCATTTTTTCGTTGCCTCTCCTACTTTTCTTGAGCCAACTAGTTCTGTAACTCTTGGTTTTTTTGCTGTAGCTTGACGAACAGGTTGGTATCATAGGATTGGAACTTTGAAAGTTCCTCCTAGAGTTTAGCCTATTTTGTTTCTTCAATTGGCGATTAGACTTGAGGAAGTCAGTGGTCACCACTCCCTGCGTCTCCTCCATGAGCTCAAATTTGTCTTGTGGTTGGGCTATGCTCAGATCGAGTCCCATGGCATACATGTTGTAATCATCAAGTTGCATCTCTCCTTGCGGTTTGATGATGGTCAGGTACATGGTTGCAAAATGCAGTGATTTCTGAGCCTCATTAAAAATAGTCAGTACCTTTGGTTTTGCTAGTTTTTTAGCATCCTTAGCCTTTTTATTCTGGACCTTGATAGCCCATGCCTACTTTTTTTTATTGCCTTCCGAAAAACATTATGTCAGTGACCTAATGAGTCCACCTACGAAAGATGCACCGAGAGGAAGGGCGAAAGGGAACGAGAGGGTAGTGGCTCTGGGTGATTTCTTCCTCGGAAGATTGAGTGTTTGTGGGGAGAAAGGAGGAATATGCCAAAACCTTGTTTGTGAACCAGTGGGAGGACTCAAGGGAAGTGGTGGTGGAAGTGAAATGATGGATTCCATTTGCTGGTCAGACTGGGTCAGGGTTGACACAGTAGTAGCAAGAGTGGTATCAATGGTGATCGTGGAGGCAAAATTTGAAGTAGTAGCAGACATGAACTGGGTCAAGGTGAAAGGTAGAAAGTTCTGTAGAGGAGTAAAGGAAAATTGTGTTGCCTAGGAGAATTGTGCAAAACCTCCCACGACCATTGTAGCAAAAGTGGAGAAGGAAGGGCCAACACTTGAAGTGAGGGGCACCACAGACATAGTAGGAGAAACTAAGGATTGTGAAGCAAGAGAAGGAGGAATGAAAAATACCTATAGTGTAGATGATTGTGATTCTTGGCTTGTTGCAGGCTCTTGGCTTACCCCAAGCTCCTATGAACCCTCTCCAAAAGCCTCCTCTATATGCTACCATTTGATAGGTGGTGAGTCTTCCACATCAATAGCTTCTAACTATTGTTGCGAGGTTGTTCTGGTTCTTTTCGCGGTCCAAGTGTGAGTTAGCGAGGCCCTCGCACACAATATGTTCACTCGCACATTTGAAGAAACCTTGATAGGCTACTTTTTTGCCTTCTCTTTCGGCTGTGCTAGGGCCGTTAGTGATTCAATTTCCTTCTCCTTTCCTTTCCTTGTATTTTTCTCAGCTTCCTCCGGGTTGGCCTCGACATCATCACTTGTGTTGAAATTAGTATGCGCATTGTTCCATAGTTTATCAAACCTTTCATCCATCTCTACATTCTCATAAGGGGCATCAAGGCGTTGGATTTCTTGTCGGTAAATCTAGAAATCCTTAATTTTTTCCTCGCTCCAGTTGCAATTCCTTATCAAATTATTGCGAAGAGTGGCCCCGATTTGACGCATCTCATTGTACTTTGCTAATCATAAGTGGAACTTGAGCCATGGAGGCTAACTATCCTCATTTGGAATATGGACTAGGTCAATCAATAGATCATCTTGATCCATCAGTGGGTTCCAATGCTTCTCCCAGTAAGGTTGGGCACTGTGCGTTACCTTGAATTTTTTATTTGGTAAGTCACAATCGGGGTTGTAATTCCATTTGTTGCCAATCCATACTAGCCCCAAGTGAGCTAGCTTTGCCTCCAGTAGCTTATGCATTCACTTCTTGGCCATACTCACTATTTTAAAGCTTAGTGGGTAGGTGAAAAATCCTTTCTTCTTGGCCGATCCTCTGCAGAAATTATAGTCAATAATTGATACTTGTTGGAACATTTCAAGGGCCAACACTCAATTTGTGAGACACGCCAGAAGCCAGAATGGTTCCCCAGTAAAGCCATGTATCCGAATGAATGTGAAATCTTCTCTGAGAAACCAGTCGCATTTTGGAGTGAAATTTTGCATATACTCTGTCTGGTCTGAGGTGAGCCAATAAAGATCGCCATCTTCACTCAAATCTTGTTGAATCAGACTCAGGAAATAATCCAAAGATGGATAATAATCATAAGTTGAGGAGAGCATAGGAGTCCATATAGAAAATAGTCTTCTCCTCCCCTCTTCATCAAATATAGCCAACCTCACATGTGTTTTGTTTAGTCAGGGTTCTGATGCAAAAACATATGGGTGAGGAAAGACGGAAACCTGAACCTCTACTGTGTTATGTATTCCCTTAGCTGGCTCAACATCTATTTGATGATGAATTCTGTGAAGTCATACCAGAAAAGGGAATTTTGCCTACGCAAATGGAACCCCAAGCCGAATTGAAATTCCTAAACATATATGTCGGTGTCTAGGCCAAAAACAAATGTCATCATTGAGAAGGCATCCTGCATGTCTGCGGGGAAATCATTGTGCGTTGACGAAATCTACGGTGGATTTTTTTGATCTTCCTTGGACCTTTTGGTTTCTTTGTTATAAAATTCCAAAGCAAAATCTCTAGTTTTCCACATTTTCTCCCCTTTTGTTGGAGTGAATGACTACATCTTGTCCACTTTGGAGCTTTGTTTAGGGATGCATAGCATGTTCTAGATAACTTTTGCACATATATTAACCCTCAACTCCCAACCCTCGATGGTGTTGGTATCTAGGATGAAATGATTGATGGCCTTGTTGAATAGCTCTAGGAAGTAGTGCACACATTGGACCATATACTATGGAAGCCCATTGAACCATAACTTTTGTTCCAACGAATCTGGGTTGCTATTTTTCTTCATCCTCGCGTAGGCCGCTTCCCTAAAAGTCTTAGGGTTTTTTCGAGGATGGGATCATGAATGTTATTCCAAATTTCCTTTATTTGGCTCTTGTCTTTGTGGGTTTTTTGATTTTTTGAGGCCTTTGTATTTACCCACTCTGGCTTCTTTGGTATCCCATGCGAAGCATAAGAGACGTCTTCAAAGATATAGGCGGTTGGTACTTCACGCATGGTGTCAAAATTTGTGTTGCCTCTCCTTGCGTTTCTATTTGTGAACTTTGGAATGCTTCCATTATTTGCAAGCTTCTCCTCAGAAATCACAATGGTCTGGTATGAATGGAACCTAAAACACTATGCAAGGCTCTATGACGAACGTAAACCTAGATGAATTCTTTCCTTTCGCTTTGGTTTCAATCCACACCCGAGCAGTGAATCTCCTGTAGCTATTTCTTTGTACTTAGCTGCTTTATTGCTATTTCACACCACACTTGGGTTTCTTAGCAATTTTTTACTCAAAATTATTTTGCATAATCAAGAAGCGTTCAACACCACTTAGCTTTTGGATGCAACACTTATCCTTTTCTTTGATTTTTTTCCTTAAAGCGGTAGACAATGGTTGCCTTTTTGCGTTAAATTTGACACGTACTGCCAAATTCCTTGCCCATGCAAAATGTATTACTTGCCCTTTCAAAAATACAAAAAAATCATAATATCATTAGTAATCACATCCTTTGGCATGATTTTCCTAGGAAATTGAGCTGACGATTGAAAGCATATAAACCCTTCGCATGATTTGGTAATTAATATCTTGAAAGGATGATTAAGCCCAAAGATGTAATGAGTACTTAAAAAGATTTGTGTTCTGCCTTGGAGTTTGAAAATGCCTACATCATGACACATCAACACCCATTTGTATGAGTGATCACTTGGGATTGCCACCAACTTACACTAATTAATTACCACTCCTTAATCTTGCACGCTACAATTCATACCTGTAGACACAAATGGGTGGGAATGTCAAGCTAGCCCTTGGTGGGATTTTTGAGTTAACACTCGATTAGCATCATGCTTACGACATGCAACTACCTTAGATATTTCTATAAATATCCCTTAAGATAGCAACAAAATCACACTTAGTGATTAGCAAGAATTGGTATTAGGTGATTGGCTAGGATTAGTATTAGGTAGTTGAGTAGAGTTTGCATTTGCATAGAGCTAGACTTAGGCAGTTGTGCAAATATTTGTACCATGAATACTCCCATTAGCCTAGTTTGCAACAAGTTCTAGATAGCATTCTTAGGTGAAATTTCTAATAGGTGATTGAAGAGAATGACCAAGAATAAGCATTCACTAGCTATCATAGCCATGAAGTGGGTGCTGAGGTGAGATTGCATTGAATAGGAAGATAAGTATAGGGTGAAAAAAGACATATGCTCTCACTTCATTGCTTCACTTCTTGACATTCAGGTACCGAAAGGTGTGATTTTGTGCTTGACACTCCAAATCTCTCTGAAGAAGTACCTTGGCGGCCTCAGATAAGTTGTGCCAAATGTTGTGTATGGTCTGGGCCTTCCTATGGCAAGTGACCTTCGAAGGAATATTGAAGAGGATTTCATGGTACCCTAGGTGTCGGTCCTGAGTAGGTTCCACATCCAGTCACAAGCTGAGCACCACCAAAAGGCCACTCGTGCTTGCTAATTTCTATTGCACTGCTACAACATGGTGCTATTTTACGATGTGGACTGGTACACCGACTTCAGGAACCTTGTGTTCCCTTCACCGCTTGTCGTTGGTGTTGTTGATGTTGCTGCTGCTCCTGGCCCCATTGCTATTGATAACAACCCTCCTATTGATAACAACAATCTTGATGCTACCAACAATCCTGATGCTGACTGAGACTGAAAATAGTTTATGTTTTAAGTAATCAACACTCTTTTAATTTGTTTTGTATATATGCCTGAAAAAAGGCCTTATCGTACATATATATGAAGAATCCACATAATATGTACATATATACTTTTAAACTTATGGCCTCAGAGCCATTTTGAAAATGTATTTATCGAAGCATATATATATATAATGAATATACCACTTATACTAAACTTCTTGTCTCTTTTTCATGCGGTTCTGCAATATGGGTTCTCTTCTTTTTCGTATACTAGATCGTACAACAAATTTTTGTGAGCTTGTTTGGGAGTTATGTGGTCTACCCAGAGTGCTGCTTGAAGGTTCTTGTGCCACTCCTTCTGATGATCCGACTTGATTCTTTTAATGAGTCATACTAAATTTTTATTAGTCGACTCGGCCAAGCCATTCTCCCGAGGGTAGTAATTTGATGATGTTTTCAAGAATGTCATGTATGAGTGCGAATTGACATACCTTAGAGCCTAGGAAAGCCTTGGCATTGTCATAAATGATGGTTTTTGGTGGGATGAATCTCGTTACTAGCCCCTCAAGAAAGTCCAAAATCTCTGCCTCCATCAGATTCTTTAGGGGCATGGCTTCAGTCCATTTGGTGATGTAGTCTATGGCCATGAGCATCCATTTATGTCTGGTACTAGAGGCAGGATTGATCATCCTGATGAAATCAAGGCCCCATTGTGTGAATGGTTCATCCACTACTATGGGATTGAGAGGCATTGCAAAAAAAAATCTTCTTCCTATGAAGAATTGGCATTCTTTGTAGGATTTTATCAAGGAGTATGAGTCATTGAATAGCGTAGGCTACAAGTACCCAAAACACATGATTTTTATGGTCGTAGTCTTCGCAGCGAAGTGTTTTCCCATAGGAATACTATGGAAAATGTCGAGAATTCTCTTTGCTTGCTTTGTGGTGATACACCATAGTAAAATTCCATTGAAATTCCTTTTGAAGAGGACTCCTTTAATAAGTGCATATTCGTTATTCTGTAGCTGGTAGAATCTTCTCCTTTGAGAAGGAAGTGTAGGCTGATATTTTCCGATGTGCATGAAAATCACTCTATCAGCCAACCAACAACCTTTAGGTTTGGACTCATTTGTTAGAACCAACTTTTCTTTCTCTTCTTCAGTCGCCATTTCCTCATCGTTTGCCAAATATTTGCATAGCCCCCTTCCTCGAATGGTATTTGTAGGCTTGACCTCAATCTCATATTCAAGGATCTTAGTGATCCAGTTGGCCCTTTTTTTGGTGATTTATCCTTCCATGATGTATTCATGCACACTAGAATGTGTGATATAAATAATCACCTTATTGCAAGATATATGATATCAAAACTTCTTGAATCCCTTTAAAATTGAGAATGCTTACCTCTTGATGAAGTTGTAGTTCATCTCATAATCCTTTAAGGTCTGAGAGTGAAATTCTATCAGATGATTTCCCTTTCCTTCATTGTCTTTTTGAGTCAAAATAGTAGCGATGCTTGACTTGCTACTAAATACATACATTATGAAGTCCTTCGATAGGTTTGGATTTACCAGCATAAGAGCTAAAGAAATAACATCCTTAAACTTCTTGAAGGATTCTCTAGCTTCTTTCATTCATTTGAATAATTGGTCCTTTTTCAACATCAGGGTGATTGGTTTAATTATTCCTGCAAAATCAGAAATAATTTTTCTTATAAAGTCAACCTTCGCTAAAAAATAATGGAATCCCTTTTTGTTGACTGGTAGGGGAAGTTCCCTGATTGCTTTCATCTGCTCTGGATCAATTATGACTCCTTCTTTGGACACTACATGTCCCAATAAATAGCCTTGCAGTACTCCGAAGATATATTTTTTCGGGTTTAGGGATACCCCGAACTCCTGGAATTTTTTGAAAACCACCTCTAGGTGATCAAAATGATCATCCTTAGACTTGGAGAAGATAGTTAGATCATCCAAATAGATTAGGATAATCTTGTTGATCAACTCACTGAAACCTATATCCATTGTCCGCTGGAAAGTGGCTCCTACATTTGAGAGGCCGAAAGTAATTTTAGCATATGTAAACCTTCCCCACTTGGTAGTGAATGTTGTTTTGTGTTGGTCTTCTTCTTTGACCCAGATCTGGTTGTACCCAGAGAAACTTTCCAATAGAGAAAAAATTTCTGATCCTGCCACTGTTTGCAAGATTGACTCCATAGAAGGCTGCAGGTAGTGGTCCTTTAGGGATGCTCTATTTAGGTCCAAAAAATCAACACATAGGTGGATGTATCCATTCTTCTTTTAGATTAGGACCAGGTTGGATACCCATGTGCTATGTTTGATCGAGAAGATGATCTGGGACTGAATTAGGTTTGTTAGCTCTTGCACCATCAAGGCTTCAATCTTCGGATTTACTGGCCTCTGCTTTTGACTAACAGGTTTCATACCTTTTGTCAACTCTATTGTATGTTGGATGATGTCGGGATCATATCCCTTAAGGTCATCATATGACCAAGGCACTACTCCTTCATTCTTCTCATAGAATTTGATGAGCCTTTCTTTATCATGATGCATGCCATCCTTCCCAACTTTGAGATTTCTTCCATCTCAGACTTGAAGGTCCGCATAGTCACTTTTTCCCATCACAAACCTCCTCTTATCATTCCTCGCATCGTCAAAATCTAACAGGTTCTCAAGAGTGACTAGTCCCTTTGGATGCTTGTTGGACCTCATCTAAATGATTTGTTCATCATAGGCTTCAATAATCTTCTGTTGGAGTTGGTCAGAAAATTGTCTTGACTGTTGGATGAATGAGGTAATGTGTTCATCAATTTCAAACACTTGCCAGTTCTAATCATTATCTAGTATTTCCAGTTGGACTATCACTTGTATAAAGTGTATGTTATGAATTAGGTTGGAGGTAGGATCAAACTGAGATCCGATTATGGCCATGTGATCTGCATTAAAATTTTATTCTTGGGGCATTGTTTGGATGTTGAAGGCTTTGAAAACCTCAATTAGGTCCTAGAATCTATGTCTATAGGACCTTATGCAAACATTCTTTGCATCAAATATCTCTCAAAGTTGATTGACCACTAGTTCGGAGTCTTCGAACGCCATTATTTTCTTGATGCCCATCTACTCTGCAAGGCTTAGAACTTGCACTAGACCCTCATACTCAGCTTCATTATTTGAACAAGTGAACTAGAAGCAGAAAGATTGAAGCATCTTTTCATTTTGTGGGGATGTAAAACATATCCCATCTCCCGTACCAACCTTGCACATTGCACCGTCAAAGTGCAATGTCCATAGCTTTGAGGCTTGATCGACCACAAGGTATTTTACCACCTTTGGGATCTCTTGATCCTTGTCATAGATGACATAGGTGCCTAACCCGGTAGCATGATATTTTTTGAAAGGATCAACATCTATGTATTCACTCAAGAGGACCTCTTCTCGATTGGTCTGAACTCCATTCACCTTCTAATCCTCAAGTAACTCAGTACCATATGTTTCTTCTTTGGTAAAAGAGGTATGCGCCACTTCAAATTTGACCATAGCTTCATCAGCCACATGTTCCAAATGCAGAGGTTTAGATACTATCTTCATTTTAGCTCCATGCTTGGTCCTTAGGATCAGGTGAGACCAGTCCAAAGAAAGATACCCACCTATCTTTGAAGTGAATTCTAGGGATAGGTAGAGGCCGAACATGGGAGGAACATCTATGATCATGTAGTATCTTGCAGAATTGTAATGCTAGGGCAGGAGAATAAGGTCAATGGGAGGTCTTTGATGACACCTACAGTTTTAACTTTGTTCCCATTGAGTTGCATAACCCCCCATTTTAAAGGTTCATAGCTAAGTCCTAAGGCTTCAAATATTTGCTTGGGCATTACTGTGTTGCTAGTGCTAGAGTCAATCATGGCATTATGCAGTAGTTTCTTCCCCATAATAAGAGTTAAGAAAAAGGGCTTTAGTTTCAGCTTTTCTCGAACTTTAGTAGAGGCCTCCTCTACACTATTTGTGAGAACTTTGGTAGGAGGTGATGGATTGATGACATTTTCTTTAGATCATTGCTCTGTTGGCTCAATAACTGTGTCTTCTTGGAGGTCCTTCTGCAACAATGAATTCTACTCTAGAATAGCTAAGATATCCCAAAGGGATACGTTAGCAAAACATTTCTTCAATTGTTCCACTACATTGAATGGTGGAAAATTTGAAGGCTTGTATTCTTTGGCCCCGGTTATAAGAATCTCCTTGCATAGCTATGGTTGTAGAGAAATTGTGGAAGGACCTAGATTCTGGTTGGAGGCACTTGGAGGTAACAGAGTGACTGGTTCACTCATGAATCTTCTTTTTGAGTGATTGTTGCATTCAGGCTACAATTGTGGGGTTTCCGATGTGGATGCCTCATATGTGAACACCGCCTCTTCTCCTTCCACCCATGAGAAAAGTGCGTGGTCTAGAGCTACGTCAATTTCTTATTCCAAGGACTTTCCTTGTATTTGAGCGATAAGAACTGCATTTTCCATTTTTTGAGAGGCATATCTATAACCTCTTGAACTTGATGCCACACCTTGATTGTGTTGTTCTAACACCTTCTACTGTAAATTCCAACATAGACAATTTCAGGGCATATGTGCATCGCTATAGGGGAAGCATTAGGGGTTGATATCTTTGGCGAGGTTGTTCTATCCCGTAGTCAGCTCTCTGCTTTCTACTTGGTTGAAAAACTTCCAGCGGGGTAGGAACTAGCATGATTTGATGATTTGGTTGAGTATACAGACTCGTGCGGGTGTCTCCTTGATATTTATTTTGTTGGTAGGAGGGTCTTCTGCCTTGATAATATTGATAGGTCACCTTTGGAGGTGTAGACTGGTTCCGCTTAATGATAGTTATTTTGTTGGCGATGGTCTGCAACATTTCCTTAATGTCGCTCATCTCATCCTTTGAAGATCTGGATGTACGAGAAACATTTTGTGGTGCTCCTAGATATGTGTACATTGATTGAGGAGAAGTGGACACACTAGTAGGTGGAATCTCCTGAGTGGGAACTAATATTTGAAGAAGTATAGGCATGATGGGATGAGGTGGAAACTTCTTGGCTTCTATTAGATTGTTCTCTGCCTTGACAAATACGTTGTATGTGTCTAGTAGAGTGGTTCCTCCAAGAGAATAGATCATCATCAAGATGTTGGCGTTGATGGATTTCAAGTAGAACATGAACACCAACTCGGTCGACAGACGGAAAATAGCCTGAATTCTCTGCCAAGTTGTGGGAAATCGGGCATTGAATTCATTCATGGCTTCATGAGGAGCCCGCTTTATGGTCACCAACTAATGGTAAAGTGAAGACCAATCTCCATCATTTGAGAATATTTCATAGAAAGGATGTTTGAGCTGATCCCAGGTACCGATGGTATTAGCTTGTAGAGTGTGGTACCAATCCAATGCTTTACCCCTGAAAAAGGCTATGAGCAACCTTAACACTATTTTTTGGTTTGTAACTCCAAGCACCAAACACATGTCTGCCACATCTTGTATATGTTCAAATGGTATTCTTGATCCATCTCCGGTAAATTTAGGTATAGATTTTAAAGTGGAGAGTGGGATAGAGGCCCAAACAATGGGTGATATCGGTGCTACAAGTGTTCTTCCACCATCCCACACCACATAGTTTCTGTTAGCGATTGGAAACATGGCTACCGGAGGGGGGATTGTTCACTATATGGGTTTTGGCTTGCACAGTTCCTAGTGGTAGTACTTACAAACCAGGGTTATTCATTGTTTGGGATCTAGTAACAGGCCGATGGCTCATACACCTACTTTAGATTTAGGTACATTTAAGTAGTCCCACTAGGCGTGCCCGAAAAAAGAAACTATTGATGCCAAAAATTGACAAGGTAACAACCTTATGGGAAACTCAGTTAATGGGGGGACCAATTGTGCTAAATTGAGTGACCTCCAGGTTTTTAAAGAAGCTGAATTCTTCTATAATTGGGGGGTTGAAAAGGGTAGAAGGAAACAAATATAAAAATGAAATCTAATATAAGGAAATGCACCAAGAAGTCGATATGGGTATAGTAAACCTATCTGTTAGATATGATTTAAGGGTCATTTAGCAATTTTCTGTGTCCCAGAACAATAGAAATCATAGATGAAAGCCTGAGTAATTTATCAAATAACATAAAATAATTCCCATATGCATTTACTGAAAAGAAGAGTACAAGACATGGTCTGAATCAACAAAATTATATTGAAATTATGGAAGTTCTACAAATAAACTACCTAGTACAATAGTGGCACAATATAGTGCTTTATCAAATAGCTAAGAAACAAAAAGGCCGAACAATGGCATAGTTTGTAAGTTCTTATGCAATAATCTAAAACAATACAAAAGGCCTAGTGTCTTTCCCTATTCTTTTTGTAAGTTCTGAACCCCTTCTTTGAAAGAAGAAGCAGTATTTATAGATAAAAATCCCATCGCTTGGTGGGCCAATAACATAAAAGATCCCTTGATCATGAGCAATGATGCCCACAAAAATGATTACCTCAGGCTGTTATAAAAAAAATATTTTGAGCATGGAACATGGTCACTTCGCCACATATGCATCCCCTCTAAATGGTGGCAGTGGTCCCAACGTAGAAGCAACACTTTCTATTAGACATGTGTTGCTAATCCATGAAGTCAGTTAGGACACGTGGAAATGTGGTGCAACAAAGGAGCAAAACAAGCTTCAGACCAAAAACCACACATGTTACTTTTCTATTGGACCACTGTAACATATATTCGCTTTTCAATTACACTCGAGCTCTTAGGTGGTGGGAATAAACATGAAGAAAGAGTATTCTTCATTTGTTTTTGGAGATCTAGTCCCACCATCAAAATGAATCTTTTGATGTTACAACAACTTAAAAATATCTCCCACATGCTCAAAAAGTGTTTCCACAGGTAGACCCAGTCAACAAAATTTAAAAATATGAAAAGCATGTAAAAATATAAAACTGATTTATCCACATTAGCACTTATGCCACCATCTTTCAAGTTGAGGAAAAAACAATATTTTTGCACTACTTCATCAAAAGCCTAATCTGTACTATTTTTTAGGCTATGCATTATTGTTCTCCTATCCATTATTCATCATATCCATCACCCTCTTACAAGCTTACTCAATATACTTTTCCAACCATGTGATGTACTCTTCTTCAGTTGGCCATTTTGCATCCAGGAGCCTCTGCACCTTCACACTGTGCTGAGTCTACCTAGCATCAATTAAGGCCTTGGCTTCCTTGACAAAAGCATCCATCCTTGTTTCAATCTCCACCATTATATGAATATGTGGATTCAACATGGTGTAATTGCTTACAATCAATGCCATTTTAGCTGATGTGAGCATCTCTCCCAAATCACTCCTCAATTCATTAAACAATTTCAATTCACCCTTTTGATTCAATATCTCAGGCATATGACACTTCTCCATTTCTTTGAATGCATTTAGCTTGCTCTAGAGCTACATCCCTAGCTTCCCATGAATTTTTTTATTTCATTTACCAAATCAATCACTTGCAATATTTTAGGGATGTTTGTAGGTGCCTCAGGATCTTCTTCCATTTTAAGTATCATTTATTTTAAAGCACCTACCCTGGTGCTCCACTTTCTTCATTCATTCTGGAAAGCCTCCTAAACCTACAAATACTTTATGTTTTCTCCATGGATGCTCTTATAACTAGCCCATACATCATCAATTGTATTGACTAGTTTGGTCACTCTATATCTTAATACATCTTCAAAAATGCCATTGGCCACCTTAACAGTTTCAACTTTTTTTTTCTTGAAAATTTCCTTTTCTGTCTTTAACTGCTTATTTAAATCATCTATCCTCAAAGCCAAGGTCTCCCTGTCTTGCATAGACAAATCAAAAGAAGAAGAGCATGGCACATAGATCTTCTTTACTGGTTGGTTAGCCTAAAAAGTGGCTCTCATTTTTTTCATTTCATCTAAGGCCTTGTTATATTCCTTCACGAAGGTATCATACTTCTTCTGATTTATTTTCTACAATGTCTACACTGAGCATTGTAGCATGAGAAATTAATTTAGCAGCCTTGACATGTGTTACATATGTGGCCCCTTTTCACCACCAACGAACCCATGATCTCTTCTATAGGTTGAGCCACCTCATGTTTTCCAATATTGGGTGCCATGGACCAAATTGCAAGAGTATGCAACTTTGAACTATATCTAGGTCCAAACACCTTATCTTCCATTTGTTCCTCAAATATTGAAGCCCGAGGATCTTGTTCTATAATATCAAGTGCAATAGTTGAAGTGATAGTGCATCCTAGTAACATAACTATTCCACTATCTACGACAATTTTCCTAGCTTCACCAGGAGTGATAGCTGCAATCTCAGCCTCTTCTTGTTGAGAAGGCTCAACATTAGCCCTAGCTTGTTCAAGCCTTTCTTTTATCTCTTTGCTCCTCTGCTAAATCATGAATTCCTGGAATTCCTTAGATTGTACAAACTTATCATTTGCAATGAATTGATTACAATATTTAATCCTAAGATCATCATCATTCTTCTCATCATAATGCCACTGGATCATCTTATATTGGGGAACCTTAGAATTAGTGGTATCTTTAGTATTAGGGGGAGGGAATTTATTCTCCACCTCTCCATAACCAGGCACATGTTGAACCATTTGCTCTACCTTAATTTCTTGTACATTCTCCCTTTGTACATCTGTAGACTGCTCTGGAATATCTATAGTCTAGGGTTGTTGTGCTAAGGGAGCTTTTGCTCTCTCAGTAGCCTCTTTCACCTTTTCTTTGAAGTCACCATTTTGGTAATCCCTCAGCTTTGCAAAAGCTCTTTCAAAAGGATCTTCAATTTCATCATAAGGACTTACATAGAAGGCATTCCTCTTCCTAATTCTCTCTTCAATGTCCATTATGAATGTCCATTCCCTCTTTCTGGATATAACAACCTCATCACTTGTCAATATCCTCAATACATCATCTAAGTACAAGAATTGATGACGAAACCCTCTGCCCAGGTCAAAAAACCTAACCTCGTCAACAGGCAGTCTAAGGTTATTTACCATGATTCCAAAATTTTCATATCCTTCCTGAGAAGTAACTAAAAAGTAAGAAAAAGAGCATTGAGGGGTTTACCACAGTACCCTTCTTGGGTTTTTTGAACATTTCATAATCCATAAAATCAATTTTCCACATCAACTCCATAAAAGCTAATCAGTCAAAAACGCCCAGAGGCAAGTGGTGTGGTGCCACCTTGGAGCCATAAGCTCTAATTAGAGTATAATCTAAGTGCAAAAACCAATTTGTCCAATTATGATGCTTATCTAGCCCTGTCACATCCCTTGGATGCATAACATGCCCGATTGCTGGGGAAAACCTATAAAAAGGTGCAACACCTAAACTTTCCAGAATACCATACCTGATAATGTGAACCCCTAAACCTGCAAATGCACAAGAGAAACAAAACACGTTAAATTGTTAGATCAAATGCATGCAAACAAGTATGAGGGATTCCCCATGAAATCCATCTATTCAAACTAAAACTAGGAAATGAAGAACACAATACAAGAAATGAAGCTAAATCCTAATTAAGCCAATAGATTAATAATCCCATGGGGGAATTGGTGCCAATGAAGTGTTGCAATTGGCCCTTTCCCAATTCCTAAGTTGCAATGTTGAATGATTGAGAAATGGTCAAATCTCCAAAGAGATTTGAGCATAACCTTGTTACAAATTGTGAAAATGGTGATAGGTTGAGTGAAATGAGCAAAATTAGCTCTCAACGTGAAGAGAGTAACTTTGCATGCAATTGTGGATGAGGATGAAGTTGAGTATAGTAAGTTTACTCAAATTGGGGATGATAGAATGAGAGGAAGAGTCTCTCATTTATAGATTTCAAATTAGAAGAATGAGTGAAATTGAGCAATGTGGGATCATTCAACATCCAATGGCCAAGTGCCACTTGTCAAGATGTGAATGGTTGAAGAATGAACACATTTTGGTCAATGTGCATGATAAATGCCATGAGATTCAAATTGAAATTTGAATGTGACATGTGAGAGGCATTGAATGCCTTGTTGGAAGAACCCTTCCCACTCAAATTTGAATTCAACTTTGAGGGAATATTCCTTCTTTATTCCATGTTGAGAGAAAATAGGCAATTAAATAAATCAAAGTAATTGATTTATTGTGCAAGTTGCATTCTCTAGATGATGTGACATAGATTAAGATTAAATTAATCAAAATTTAATTAATTTAATGAAGAATTTAGGAGATGTGACAATTTAGACTTAAATTTATGAATTGATTTAAATCAAATTGAGAGGAAGGGTTTAATTAAATAAATGATTTTGATTTATTTAACTAAAGGGGATACTGTTAGATTAAATCAAATAATGTTTAATTTATTCAATTTAATAAGAGGACTTTAGAGATTTAATTTAAATAAAATGAATTATTTAAATGACCAAAGATAGAGGATCAATTGAATTTAATTGATTAATTTAATCAACAAGAAAGAAAGACCTAATTAAATAAATAATGATTTATTTAATTAAGAGATGAAATACTGAGAGTGTGATTCAGGAAGAAATGTTGTTAGTAATCAGGATTAAGTGTACCAGATCAAAAATGTACATTTTCCATGTCTACATCTTGCCCCTCTTTGAAGAAATGTACTTGTTGCATTGATTCAAAGAATAAATTGCTGTGATCAAAGTTCAAAATTTCTCAATTTTTTCAGATGCCCCACTGTTGCCCCAGCAAGAAGGATTACACTAGTATACTGCCCCCTCGAAAGATCGAGGGGAAATGTTCGATTTTTCGATCGAGATCGCAATAAAATGCGAGAGGAGTGGTTCTATTGATCAGAGGACGAAAGATAATTCTTTGATGTAGACAATTCTGATGATGTATAGACAGTCATCAGCCATGGGTAGCCTCATGTATATTTTGATACAACACACTGATTTTAGATAGAAATGTTAGTAAAGATAGAAGAATAAGAAGAATAAGATGGATGGAAGGAGGATCCACAAAAGTTCACATTATTATCGATGATGATGATGTATTGTTTACCAGGAGTTGGGATTTTCAAAGGGCCAATTACTTTATGTTTGATAACACACATAGGTACGATGCATCAAGGTATAAAGGACTAGGATGGCGTTGTACCTAGTGTGATGGACTTTGACTCATCAATCAGATAGGAGTATTCTTGTTCACACTTGACATACAAAAACCTTGCTAGGACGGACCTAACAAAGAAAGTTTTTTCCAAGTTATTTTACATGAATATCCAACAAGCACATCAGATAAAAAAGATAACGATCGTTGCCCCATTCCTTTCTCTCTAAACCTATTTTGTTTAGGCATCATTGAGAGGTCCTTGGAGTGAGCGCAAAATAAGATAAATAAAAAAAAGACTAAGACAAAGTAAACAAACAAGCTAATGTTCTTCATACCGCTAGCCAAGGCTAAACTACTACGGGGTACCTGATGCTTATGTCCATCATAGGAAAGCTTCATCCTAAGACATGTTGTGATCAAGGTTTTGGTGAGACTGATTGGGTGATAAGCTATTGATACTTTGAGTTGACCAAATTGCTTACTTACTGACTTAGACTTTCGAGACTGACGATTTGGGTGTTCACTTTTGAAACTGCTAGACTTGATCCTAACCAACTCACTAAAGGGTGAAGGCGATGATTGATTTTATTAGGAATGAGACAAACGTGGATGAAAGCGAGATGAGATGGATGAACCATTTTGGATTTTTTAGATATTTTGAGGTTGTTTTTGGTATTTTTAGATTTTTCACTGTTTTTGGTATTTTGTGTCTCGGGGGCCAATCAAGGATGGCCTTGCCTATGTTCCAGCTCAGAGACAACGCAGTTCAGACGACAATTGAATTGACTGCTGATGAGATAGATGGGAAAACAAATTTCCATTTTATTGCGACAGACGCTTAAGGACTCACCTAAATGTGAAATAAATGGGAAAACGGATTGCCAATGCAACGAACGCCTAAAGGACTGACCTAAAATGTAAAATACATGGGCAAATGGATTGCCAATGCGATGGACGCCTAAAGGACTGACCTAAAATGTCTCAGGGGATGATCAAAGATCAACCTTTCCTACGTTCAAGCTCAGAGATGACGTAGTTCGACAAGATAACTCAATTTTTTTGATTTTGAGATTTTTGACATGTTTTGGATGTTTTTTATTTTCAGATTGATTTTTTGAGTGTTTTTGAGTTTTTTCACATGATTTTGACGATTTGGATATAGATATGTGATGATATCAGTGCTCTATTTTGAGATTTTGATGAAAACCAAGCTTAATGTTGATCAATCGGATTGATGGATTGATAGTTTGACTAAGTGTGTTAAGTCAAACAAAACTGATAATGCACTTGTAAATTCCAGGAAGTTGTGTTATCCCAGAGTAAACTCATACAAAAAGGATAATTTGGCTAGGTGTGTTAAGCCAAAGAGGTGATTATGGATTTGATAATTTGGCTAGGTGTGTTAAGGAAAACAAGATGATAATGGACTTGAAAACCCAAGGAAGTTGTGTTATCCTAGAGTAAACTTGTGCAAAAAGATGATAGTATGACTAAGTGTGTTAATTCAAACAAGGTGATGATTGATTGGATTCGATTGATCAAGATTGATGAAGCTTGATTTGGAACAAAATTATTTTGATGATTTAATGTGACGCTAACGTGCAAGTTAGATGTAACTGATATTGATTGTTTGGATTGATGTTCGATGAAAGATAATGCTTGATAAGGAACATCGTCTTGTCAAAATATGCCATGGGCTAAGGATTTGGATTTTTGGCTCACAAATGCTTTACCAATTTGATTTTATGTTTTCCAATGTTCGGATCGCCACATAAGTAGGAGGATATATATCAAGATTTATTCTCAAAGCAAGATGCAAATATCTACCCCCAGTGTCTAGCAATGTTTGAACAACCATGGGTGGATTCTTGGATAGATGTATAGATGGATGGATATGAATTATCTTGCGATAAGATAAGGGTGCTCAAAATAGAGGATGCTCATTCAGATATTGCTCAGATATCGTTGGGTAGGATGGGATCAATGAAAATGACCCATGTCAAGATGTCTACCATAAACAAGTGTAAAAGAGTGCACCAAACCTTCATCAAGATCAAGATAAGGGTTGGATAAATGGCAATGTGTTGGATAAACGGTTCATGGATGAACAGATGATATGGCTGAAATGTTGGCTTTATTATGGATGTGATAAGATGCTTTCTCTTGAACTGGCACACGTAGATGCTCGATTCTACACATGACACTTGTTTACTAGGTTTTCATCATGGTACTTGTCCAAAGCGCCACCAAAATGGTTTTTTCTAGAGGACAATTTTTATTTCTTTACTGTTTTCAATCCCTTTTCTGATTTTTTATGGATTTTTATATTTTTTGGATTTTGTTTTTTGATTTTCTGAGAGATTTTAAGTTGATGCTGAACCACCTAGTGGTGTTGATGTAGATGCTTCTGTCATAACGTTCCATCGGTATCCTACTTGAAGAAGCTGCTTTGCCAAGATACGTGCACTTGAATGCAACTTTTGAGATCCCTGATCTACTTTGCTGATACCGGAGTTAACTCTGTCTTTGTGCACACATCATGATAGAGTGCCTTCTGAATCCTTATGATGAAGGGTCACTGGCAATGCATAGTCAATGTGAGAATTGGATATCATGCATGGAGGCATGGATGGCAGAATGTGTTTAGAAATAAAATATGGATTGGTTGATAGTTTGGAACCTTTGACTCTCCAAACTTGGGAAGATGACTAATGATGGATGGATATGGAAGTGTGCATGGAATTAGGACCAACTACTGGATACACTTTATATGTTGCTTGAGAAGCTTGATTTTTCCTTTGTGGACATCTTGGATGGATACTTTTCCCTTTTTTATTTTTCCCCATATTTTCTTCGACTAATGGAGTTTGATAGGGATAATCTTTCTTTGTATTCTTCGTTATCCATATGTATTTGATTTGTCCAATATGCTTCTTAGCTTCTTTTTATTTGATGACATTCTTCATCTTTTGATTCAAATATCCCTTATTTTGATGTTGGTCCCAATTGGTGGATGGGGTGATGGGTGGATGAAGATTCATGGTGTGGCGGGTTGTAGTATTGGCATAGGTTTCATCATAAGGATTCTTCATTCTCCCTATGTTGATGTTTGCTTGAGACGAAGTTTCCCCTAGTATAGTGATAGTAGCACCTTTGTTCTTTGATTCTCCTTGTTTTGAGATGTCTTGTTCCAAATGCATTCTCTGACAAATGACCACTGCAGATGACGTTATTCCAATTTGCTGCTCTGTTGACTCTGGAATATCTTGTTCATTCTGACCTGTTTCCTTGAGTGGATAATGTTGGATATTTGCATACATGATGTCCTCAGTCTAAATTTGGGATATATTTGATCCTGATGTTGACAATATAGTTTGACTGTAGGAATCAATAACCTACTCTTTTTGTGTAATAATGTCAAGAGTAAAGGAATGTTGTTTTGAATGAAAATCATCTATGTGTCCATCCAAGGAAAGCATCTCATGGGTAGATGGAGGAGTATGTTCTATGTGGATGTGATCATCCCGTATAGATATGAGAGTGTCCATTATATCATTGTAGTATCTTGGAGATGTAAATTCTTGATCTTGAATGATTTCATAATTACTTTCGACATGCTTTGGGTCAAGTTCTTGACATGGGTCAATTTCAAAGAATGGATTGCATTCTTGGATATCTTCGCTAGGCATAGGAAGTTTCTCAAATGTCATGAGGTCAAAGGATGTCCATATGTTTTGGAAAGGATCATTGCTAGACCTTTGTAAAAGATGTTGATCATGCTTTGGAATAAGTTCTTGAGATATGTCCTCTAGCTCATTAGGTGGTGTAGAGACATTGTCAACACGATCATTGGTGGATGGATCTTGGTTTATGTCGATAGGATCAAATAACATCAACACTCCTTGAAATAGATTTTTGTAGGAGCGGTCTTGATTATGACTAAAAAATGGCTCTTGATGTATGTTGATTTGATCATCAAATGAGGTGGAAACATCTTCAAGGTGTTCATTGATGGATAGATCTTGATTATTATTTTCAGCAATTGTGGTGGGAGTTTGTTGCAAACTCTGTTGTGGGAGTAAGGCTTGTGTTTGCTACTGAGCCAACAATGTTTGTTGGTCATGTTGTTGTTGTTCCAACAAAGCTTGTTGTTCTAAAAAAACTTGTTGTTGGGCTTGTTGTTGTGCTACTTGTTGATGGATTGCTTGCAATAGTGCCCAAAATTGTGCTTGCGCTTGTCGAGCTTGGTGTTGGGCTTGAACTTGTGTTGCTTGCGCAACTTTTGCAGATTGTGTAGCTTGAGTGGCTTGTGCAACTTGTTGGTTTCAGAGCACCTTTTGATGAGCAGCTTGCAACATGATAGAGAATGAATTTGTCATGTTGTGTTTTGGTGGTGGTAGCGGTGGATTGAGAATGGTGTTTATTATTGGGGTTGCTTGGATGGTTGCCATTTGTTGTTGCGATATCGATGGAAAAATGGGAGGATTTGATATGATGTTTTGCTATATGATTGGAGTATTGTTTGAAAGACTCATACCTTGATTGTTTGGTTGATAGATTTGTAAGTTTTTTCTTTGATTTAAATCTACCTAGGGGAAAGGTATTCCAAAATTTAGATTGGGTATGCTCACATTTGTACCATTGATGTTTGGAGGAGATAATGATCCCATGTATGGATTGTACAAATGCAAGTTTTTAAAATCAATTGGCATTGCAAGACTTGGATAGTTTGGTTGAATTGGATTACTCATGATCTATGAGTCGAGTTTGAATTCCATGTTCTTCTTTTGTTTTGAACTTGTTGACCTCCAAGGGGTTTAGGACCAATGATGAGATGGAGGATGAAAGGCGTGAATGATACAGGTGCTTTGGATCAATGCTAGACTTTAGGAGTTGGTTTGATTCGATAGTTTGGCTAGGTGTGTTAAGCCAAACAAGATGATGGTGAACTTGTAAACCCTAGGAAGTTGTGTTATCCTAGGGAAAACTTGCACAAGAGAATGAATTGGCTAAGTGTATTAAGCCAATCAAAGTTATCATGAACTAGTAGACCTTAGGAAGTTGTGTTATCCTAAAGGTAAATTTGTTCAAGAGGATTGATAACTTGACTAGGTGTATTAAGTCAAATGTAATGATGTTGATTTTTCAAAAGTCTAGCATAAGTGATATTTTCAAAGTTTCCAAAAGTTGTTGGTGAGATGGGATTTTATTGATGTTTGGATGAATGAAGTGTTTGGACTTGATCCTAGATGACCCTATGAGGACTTACTTACAAGACCAAGGTAATGAATAACATGTTTTTCCCTAGGAGTGGTTCAAACCAAAAGATCAATGTTTGCATGAAAACTAAATGACTCAAAAGAGACCAAGCACATGTGTGGTTCAGTTGTTTGTTTATCTTGCTTAGGTTTGGTTCTTTTTACCACAAACACTTTCTTGATTATGCTTTTCAAACTAAATATCCAATACCCTAATTTTATTTTATCCCACAAAGTGCATCATGTGGAACTCAAGGAAATCAAGGCAAAGGTTTCCTAGTGTTTGACCTTATCGAAAACAAATGATGATAGAATCCAAGCACCTAGAAACCTCTAAGGATATGATCCCTAGGGAAAGCAAGAGTACTTAAATTTGTCAAAAGGTATTTGTTTCCTCCAAGGGGTTTGAAATTCAAGGTTCTTTGTGTATGTTTGTTTTCAAAAGTTTTTGAGGACCAAGCAATGTATATTTCCAAGCAATGTTTTACAACCCTAGGATGATGAGGCAATATTTTGTTGGGTTCCCACTTGGAGGAATCCAGCTGTGCATATTTTGTGCGAATGGATAAATGATTGACCACACTGACTCCCCTCCATGACACACACTTCTCGGGTCAGCCAAGCATTAGTACCCATGAATCTCCCATGGCATACTTTCCATTTCTACAACAAAACCGCATGTATAATGTGGGGCAGTTTCAAAGGAAATGACCTTTTGCACGAACAAAATAGACAAGGTTTTGGCCTTTTTCTAAACAAAGGGTTTTAATTTGGGCATTCCGTTCATGGGGGATTATCCAACATCGACGAGAGTCCATTTTTGTCCATCTCATCAGAATAATCCTCGTGATTCTTGAACTTTTCTCAAGAACTCACACTTATATACCGGTTGGAAGTCGCTTGGCTTTAGCGTGTTCCCGGTTGGGTCGTTCCCTTGGGTGATTAATTTTTCCGACAAGGTAGGCCCTCTAAGATAAACAAAAGTGAGTAAACATATTCGTAGTTCGATCAACCTTCATTTAGAAACAAAGGGAGAACAGTCGCAATAAGTTTACTTACACTCACATGTTATGTTCAACTGTTAGGTACCCAAATTGAAATGTGGAGGCAATATTTTATGCAACTTAGTGTCACCAAAAAGACTTTTGATTCTTAAGATTTTCGTGAAACGCGAGAGAAATGCATACCCTTTTCAAATGACACTACTTCGCAAAAAAGATTACAAGGCACAAAAAACACATGTTCATTTTAAATCCCTCAAAACAATAATGGGTTATTTTTAAGCACCAAAGGAAATGTGAGATTGCCTTGTTCAATTGTTAACCTTTAAAAAAAAACTAGTATGTTGTTCCTAAGGTTCTTTTTAGCCTTTTGCAAACTTTTGGAAAGAAAAACTATGTTGTTCTTTTTAGAGCCCAAAAGAAATTTAGTGTTCCTAAAAGCATAAGGTAAATAAATCCTTTTGAAAGGGATTATAAGTTCTCCCAAAAGTTTTTAAAAATACTTAACACAATTCATAAAGAATCCTTGGCCTTCATTTTTCCTTCCTTCACTTTTGATCAAAAAATTTCCGTTTTAGGCAAATTTCAACAATTTTTTTATTTTTCCATTTTTGGTAATTTTGCATCTATGACTTTGAGAGTCCTATTTTTTTCCAAAAACTTTATAAAACTAATATGGAATGAATTGCCAACTAACATCCTAAATTTGAAACATGGACTTCGACTTATTAATAAATTTTTTTTTCAAAAAACTAAGAAAAAACTTTAAGATGTCATTTTGAAGGCCAAGATGAAAGTTTGAAGTCTCGGAAATGTGCCACAATGGCATCCAATCCAAATAATTTGCCAAACCACTTGCCTCATAAAGAAACCACCTGTAAAATTTTAGACAAAACCCACATCCGAGCCAAAAGTTATGACCTCGGGAAGTTCCTGAATCACAAAAAAAGTTATATAAAAAAAAAAACTCAGGAGCGTCACAGTTTGTAGAAGCGGTGCTATATAGCACCGCACGATTGAATGTGGGCAGCACTCTATAGGAACATAGACCCAATATGTGGCGCAATATGGCTAAGCGACGCAGTTTGAAAAGCGACTAGGTTTGAATTTTTGAAATTTCCTGAGGTGGAAACAGAGCGGCGCAATTTGGAAAAACGTGGTGCAATATTGAGCCAATTTTTGAAAAGCAGTGCGATATAGTGCCGAGGGACTGTGCGTGGCACGGTTTAAATATTTTCCATAGTTTGGTATGGCACCACGCCTCTTAAGGCGGTGCAGTATAGCATCGCGCCTCTGGAAGCAGTGTAGTATAGTGCCGCACCTCCAGTAGCGGCGCAATATAGCGCCGCACATACTGTCAGCGACACAGTTTTCTGTGTACACAAAAAAGTTAGAGAAAAGCGTGATGAAATCCTTCAGATTTCCCTTCCTTCTAGTGCCAAATTGTGAACCCCTAAACCTACAAATGCACAAGAGAAACAAAACACGTTAAATTGTTAGATCAAATGCATGCAAATAAGTATGAAAGATTCCCCATGAAATCCATCTATTCAAACTAAAACTAAGAAATGAAGAACACAATTTAATTACAACATGTAAATCCTAATTAAGCAAATAGCATTATGATCCCATGGAGAATTGGTGCCAATGAAGTGTTGCAATTGGCTCTTTCCCAATTCCTAAGTTGTAATGTTGAGTGGTTTGAGAAAATGGTCAAATCTCCAAAGAGATTTGAGCATAACCTTGTTACAAATTGTGAAAATGGTGATAGGTTGAGTGAAATGGGCAAAATTAGCTCTCAATGTGAAGAGAGTAACTTTGCATGCAATTGTGGATGAGGATGAAGTTGAGTATAGTATGTTTACTCAAATTGTAGATGATAGAATGAGAGGAAGAGTCTCTCATTTATAGATTTCAAATTGGAAGAATGAGTGAAATTGAGCAATGTGAGATCATTCAACATCCAATGGCCAAGTGCCACTTGTCAAGATGTGAATGGTTGAGGAATGAACACATTTTGGTCAATGTGCATGATAAATGCCATGAGATTCAAATTTGAAATTTGAATGTGACATGTGAGAGTGAAAGAGAAATGGAGTTAATGTCACTTGGCTCAAGGCCAAGGACATGTAAGAGGCATTGAATGTCTTGTTGGAAGAACCTTTCCCATTCAAATTTGAATTCAAATTTGAGGGAATATTCCTTCTTTATTCCATGTTGAGAGAAAACAGACAATTAAATAAATCAAAGTAATTGATATATTGTGCAAGTTGCATTCTCTAGAGGATGTGACATAGATTAAGATTAAATTAATCAAAGTTTAATTAATTTAATGAAGAATTTAGGAGATGTGACAATTTAGACTTAAATTATGAATTGATTTAAATCAAATTGAGATGAATGGTTTAATTAAATAAATGATTTTGATTTATTTAACTAAAGGGGATACTGTTAGATTAAATCAAATAATGTTTAATTTATTCAATTTAATAAGAGGACTTTAGAGATTTAATTTAAATAAAATGAATTATTTAAATGACCAAAGATAGAGGATCAATTGAATTAAATTGATTAATTTAATCAACAAGGAAGAAAGACCCAATTAAATAAATAATGATTTATTTAATTAAGAGATGAAATATTGAGAGTGTGATTGAAGAAGAAATGTTGTTAGTAAAGGATTAAGTGTACCAGATCGAAAATGTACATTTTCCATGTCTACAGATAATATTAGCAAACATTAAATAATTGGAATTGGGACAATCCTGGTCCCAAATATATGTCCATATTTGGAAAAGAAAAACATTATTTTCATTGTCCCTCATCCTCAATTTCAACTTCATTTTTCCAATTATAATCACCTTGAAACAACAACATATGCATTAACAAAGAATAGTGTAGAAAATGTAAAGGGAGAACCTCCTTCTATGAATTGATGAAATCCTGATGGATTTGATCTACAACAAAAGTAGCATAATCAAAACCAGTCTTCTGATTGTGGCCCTATATATTTGCAACCACTACCAAAAGGTCAAGAGCTATCTTTGCCTCAAAACTTCGAGCTAGAACTTGATTTAGGCAATAATATGTGTTCTTAAAATAATTCAAAAACTCCTCACATTCAAAGGGCTCAATATCTTTGGGGATAAATTTCTCCTTTCTTTTTCTATGCCGAACCAATAGTCTATTTCTATATGCAAATTTGTTACTCTCATATTCACCATAAAGATTCACACGCTTGATTTCTACAATAAAATTGGGATTCAACCCAAATATCTCTATCATTTTATCCCTTGTTACTTCAAGGATTACATTTCCATTTTCACTTTTGTTTTTTCTATCTGTAGGATCATAATGCTTGGCCAATTCCATCATTACATCCACCTTTATAAACACATTTGGTACCACCAAAATTCCAAGGTTGAGGCCCCATAAGTAACATGCCGACTTTCTAGAATACCTCCTATTAAAGGCATATGTGAAAAACTACCACCCACTTTGGGGCTGTGCTAACTCTCCAATTTCACCAAGGGTGTTCCCACAATATTGGTTTACAAATTTTTGGCAAACTGGACATTGAACTAGTTTTTTTAACTAAATCTTCACTTTCAGGCTCCTATAGCAGCTAAATCGTGAGGAATTTGAAGATGATGAAAACTAGTGATTTGTGACGTTTTGTCTATAGATTATGAATATATATATTTGAATCAGATTGCACTTATTTTTCCATCTCCTTTGAAAACTAGTTTTTTTTTTAAAACAACATATTTTTTTAAAAACAACATTTTTAAGGAGTGATGCTCACCATATACAACATAACTTTTTTTGTATGAAGGATAAAATTATGATTTTTTTGAATTTAGATTTGTAACTATGATATCTAGCACTTTCATTTGGTCTTATAGTGTTTTATTGAATATTTTTTCCTTAATCAAAATTCAAAGTCAAACCAATTACAGACATAGGTGGACCGTATACAACATAACGATTTCTATATGTATCAAAATTTAATTTAATTTTTTTAGTGGATAAGGTACATGAATACCCAACCCGAACATATTTTTCAAAATTTTATTTTGATAATCTGCTATTTTACCACATGTGCAGAATAGAGAGTTTGATTTTCGGTGAAAAACCTATGTTTAATAAAACTAAAAAAAACACATACATAATAAAACTAAAACATATTAAAATTATATTCGTCAGATAGCTCATTCCAAGGACTACCATCTTCTAGTTGGGTCTATGAATTCTCCTCCATTTTCATCCTCAACCCAAGTTTTAGAGGGAAATAATCTGGAGTCTTTTTGTGTTGGAGGGTGGGAAGGTGGGAAAATGGGGGTTCAAACAAACCCCAAAAATGGGGGTTCGAGCGAACCTAAGGGGTTCACTCGAACCCCCAAGAGTTCGCTCAAACCCTGGTTCACTCGAACCAGGGTTCAAGTGAACCCCCTTTCCACAATGAGAAATGTGGGTTCCCACATGTAAAGGGGTTCGTTTGAACCTTGAGTTCACTCAAACCCCCTAAAACGATTTTTTTTGCATGGGTGAGTTTTTTGGAAGTTTTCCTTCCTCACTCAAATTGTAAACCACTTTTGTGGGTTCACCCCCAATAGTGTCAATTAGTCGGCTTGTCACAATGGCATGGCTCGTGGTTCTCTTAACAATTCGTGACCCACCCACTTTTACTTCTCCAACGACATTTTCCATAAATCTTTCGAGTATTCTTTGCACCTCTTGACATTGTAGACACAACAGGGGTAGTTGGTCTAGGGTTTGTCACTACAGGTGGCTTGGACTTAGTCATGGATAAAACATCTTGAGTTTTGAGCCTCTTAAATCTCTTCTTCTTTGGTTTTCTCTCTGGCCTAATGCTAGATTCACTAGACTCTAGCTCACTTAGATTTGTAGGGTGGTGGGACTAGGGTTTATAATTTTCTTAATTGAAAAGACCCACCTAGTTTCCTTAAAAGCCAAGCCACAAATTACAAAGAAAAATACTCTCAAACCTTCTATAATATATATATATATATATATATATATATATCACCCCAATTGAAGATGCTCAACTAAATAAGTTGTAAGAAAATTATCTCCTAGAATTCCTTATGATAATTTAGGAAGCACAATTCAACACTTTTGTCATGAATTGATACACAATTTTCTTACCTAAGTGAATGATTGATACCAATGCTACTGCAATTGCCTCACTAGAGTTCTTTGCACCATTTCTTTAGCTTCTAGTTTCCATCCCCACTCTTAAGGAGCTTTGAATGTGTGGGAGACAAGCCAACCACCTTCTTTATGGCCGGGAAATGAAACGTATCTCCATAAATGTTTGATAGAAAGCTCACTTGAGCGAATTGACATTTAGTCGTTCATTTTTAAAACTTGGTTGTTGATCATTGTATTTTAAAACCACATCAACAATTCTCCTCCACCTCTCTACTTTATTTTCTACCTTAAACGATGTCCTCAGGATGCTACCAAGTTGTCCCTCATTTGGAAGCCATCGCCCATTTCCAATACATTTTATCATATACAAATCCTATTAGAGATGTGAAAATCCATGGGATGAGATCTCAATCGTCGGATCTAAGACCCATCCTTGATCATGTTCCTCCTTTCCATTGTGCATCGCTGGTTCATGCTTCGTTCTTTAGATCACATCAATGATGAGCGATAAGGCGATGGAGCAAGATTAAGACATGTGCAACTGCATGAAAATCAAAGGCACAAGATACATTGCTCACAAGAGCAACACAGATCAACGAAAGAAAGTTTGAACAAAAGACTTTATCACTCATTGCCAATTCAAATAGAACAATTGCACAACCATCCACAATGAGCGATGAAACAAACATTAAAGAGCATTGAGGTTATTTATCATCACCCATTTGAAACTCAAACCTCAAAATGGATCCGTAATGAGATAAATGAGAAAAAACAAAGAGCACCAAAGGCCATCACGTATCGCTAATACATATTACAAAATATATGAGCAATTAGTGATACAAGAGATACCAGTGATAACATGTAGAACAAGTCCATCACTTATCGCTAATACAACTTTGAACATCCAAAACAAATCCACGATGCACAAAATCAAAGAAACATCGTTCATCGCTCATCACTCACTTGAATTCTCAACTTAAAAGCTATCAACGATAAGTGATAAAGGAGACAGTGAACGAGACTTTAATTAAAAAATGTAGCATGTGCCTATAAGTTGTTTTGAAAAGGGGAACCACCTAGGATGATGAAAAAAAGGCTTCAGTGAACATTTAAAACATATTTTCAAAGGATGCAAAGGCCAAATAAGGTCAATCACCTAATAAAAGAAATTCAGACCTAAGCACACGGGGCTGGTAAATTCATGAATTTGAATGACATAAGATATTTTAATATGACCGGGGATGGGAAATAGGAGGTCAAAAATGATTTAGAACCATGGCCAGGATACAAACTTGAGAGTTATTGAAGAAGGGTTTAAGGCAACACAAAACCTTATAATAGTATAACTATGAAAATAGACAAAACCCTAACCTTCGAGGATAGATACATTAAATTTTTTCAAGATAATAAATTAAACCAGAACAAAATTCAGGGGTTACATTACATGAAGCACACATGTTCTCCTTGTATGTTAGCACAGTCACTCGGTGCAAGGTCTGGGAAGGAAAAGAATGCAAGAATTCATGTTATGAGGCCCGAAGATTAGTTGGAAATATACTTATTTCTTACATGATGTGAAAATTGAAGGTAAGCCCTTTATTTGACTTTATCTATATGAGTAAGTGCTTTAAATCATCAGAGATGATGATTTACAAGGGGATAAGTATGTTATACCCCATTTCCTAGTTACCAAGTTACTTTTACCTTCAAGAGTGAAAGTGTTGATAAATGCAAATTGTGACTTTAATATGTTTAGTAGGAAAATTAATACTGAAATATGCATTAGGATCTTATTGCTTTAAAATGAATTAATATGTTTATATTGATGAATTACGATGAATGTGTGTATTGAAATATGATTACTTTAATGCTTGGATGATGCAAATGATTTATGATGCTAATGTATTTCATGAGGACAGTTAACTATTGTGCTAAGATGAATGTAGGAATAGGTTCTAGCCTCTAGAAAAAGAGGGGAAGTATCACTCAAGAGATGAGCTTGGTTTGGTAACCCTTAATAAGCCTGATTGAGCTTACACACACTCATGTCCTAGAATGGGTGAATTGATTTAATAGCTTGGGAAGTGGTAAGTAACCCTTAGTCTAAGCCTTGGATTAATTTGGGAGTTTCTTGCTTGTCTTTGATTGGTTATGGTTTCAATCTTTATTTTCGTGATTATTCTTTGGATGAATTGCATGTTTGAATTTCGGTTATGGGTTTGAGTCCTTTGTGTATTTACCAATCAATGATTATATATATGTAATGAATATATATATACATATGTGTGTGTAAAAATTATAAACCATGCACAAGTACATTTCATGCATAGGGAAGTCAAATGGACAAATACCACACACATATATATGTATGCATACATTCGATATATATATATCGATTAGGGAAAACATAATTATATGTATTATATATATAAGTGAGTGTGTCTATCAATGAAAATATTTAAGTATTTGTGATAAATAAGGAATAATAAATATGATATATATGAATATATATATATATATATATATATATTAAAATATATGTATATATATGTTTGTAACAATAATGAGTACATATATATAAACATATATAATACATATATATATATTGGTTAATATGTATTCAATTGACAATAACGATTAAATAAGAAAGTATATATATATACTATAGCAATCAATGTTATATACATATATATATTAATAATATGTATGTTTATATATATATATATACGAGTAATTTGAAATAACTATAAGTAAATATAGCGCTGATATAAGTGCGGGCTTAATAAACCATTCCTTATACATTTAAGTATGCTAAGGAATTATATGGATATCACATATAATAATGTGTTTGTAATATTGGTAAAGCATTCCATGTATACCTATGAGCATATGGCACTACCTTGTAACAATGCTTCGCAAGTCTAACGTCTATGCTTAAAGCATAATGAAACTAAGCCAATACTCGCATAGCATAAAAAGGTGGAAGATGCAATTCATAGTAAATCAAATTCCAAGGAAATGTATTGCATAAAGCACATAAGTATGAAACAAAGCATTGGATATAGTATGGGGATTAAATGAAGGGCTTAGGGATAATAAAGGCAGTGATAAAGGTATATTAAAGCATTCATTGGGAAGAGTTTAGCACAAGATATATAGCATAGTATTTATGATATAAAATGAGGTGACACAAGTAAAGGAACCACATAGATTTAGAAGGATTTACATTATAATTTAAAGTGTTGTGTAATATAAAACATAGGCAACACATGAAGTCACAAGCAAACCAACGTGAGATATTCTACCAAGACTAAGTCAAAATGCAAGGGCAAAGTGAATACTCATGTACATGAAGCTTTAACTTGGTCTTTATCAGTAGCAACCCAAAAGAATAGGGGTGTATGATGTTTTGGTGGCATCAATATATGAAAATTATGAACTAGATAGAAGTCTAATATAATAACAAATTCTAGCATGTGAAGAAAATTGAAATGTAAAAAGTGGTCAAATGTGAAGATGGCCAAAATGTGTTGACCGGTAGAAGACATTAACTTTGCATTTCTGATTGTTATTCGTGTTGTCTATTTGAATAGCGACATTCACTATGACAAAATCTAGTTGAGCATGTGTTTATTGTGCAATGTTTATTTCTGCTACCTTTTCTTCTTCTTGTTGAGTCGAACCTTTGGATTGAGAAGTGTCATATTTAATAGATTGTTTCTAGTCTGCAATTGCTTACATTTGTGTAAAACTAGAGGTTCTTTCTCCCTCAAATAGAACACATTATGCACTCTTGATGCTTATTTTCTAAGTTGTTACTCAGACTTTCTGTGAGTGAGAGCTTGTGAGAGGTTTTTAAGAGTTTGTGAGAGGTTTTGAGAGTAATTTTTTGGTAAGTGGAAGAGAGATAGTTAGGAATTGCTTGCTGATTTTGGGAAGGCTGAGCTAGGAATCTAGTTTGATCAATTGGAGCTTTGCATAACTTGGGATGTTGATTTCTATTCTTTTATGCTTTATATGTTTTTGAAAATATTATATGTATTTGGTTACCTTGTTTTAGAAAATATGTTTAATTGTTTATTAAGGAAAGATTCTTGATGAGTCTAGTTGTTAATAAACTCCGTTATTAGGATAAATGTATATACTTTATATAATAGATTATGAATGTTTAAGTTATTATCTTATAATGCTAAGCAAACCGTTGTGGACGATGACATTAGTAAACACAATAGGAAAGGTGGCATGATAAAAATGCCATTATCCTTAGGTTGTGATGTTATGTAAACCTTGATTGATAATCTTATCTGATTGATTACTTATTCGTCCTAGAAAGTAGGAAATAATCTTGACCTTGGGTAAGGGTATAAAATTAGTGGATATATTGTTATTCAATAATAGGGTTGATAAAATGTATTTTGTGGTTATGTTATTTTCTTATTTTGAATTAGTGTCTACTCCTATTCAAGAAATTCTAAAAGAGGACACATGTTTCGGTAACCCAAAATCATATTGTGAGAGGACTATGGGTGTAAAAGCACCAACTCCTCTCAAGTTGATTATGTCCTCTAGATCATATACAAATATGGTACATATGTGAGTGTATGCGGTATTTGAAAGAGAGGTTTTATGATTAGTTTATGTACACTTGATCATTACTTTGATTGAAACCCTAGGTTGAGAATAACCTATTTGGTTGCGTTATTTATTGATTAGTGATTGAAGCTCATAGGTTGGAATTAGCCTTTATGATAGATAGTTGATCATTCGATTGTTGATTATATCTTTGTTTGAAGTCATTTATTGTTGAAGATTATACTTTTGATTGAGGTCATTTATTGATGAGATTATACCTTTTGATTGGAGTCATTTATTGTTGAGATTACACTCTTGTATGGGAAATTTTATTGATGTGAATGTACTTGTGAAATAGAGGCATTTAATGATGTGATGTTATGTTTATCTATATACTTTATTGGTAAGATAGGGTTACTTTGAATTACTTAGAGGAAGTGTCATGGTGTACTTAAAAGGTTATAGGTTATTCCCGGGGTTAAGGTTACTCCATGGCGAAGGGGATAGCCTATGCATATGTTATGAACGGTCAATACAAATCGAGCTAGGAAGGTGGGTGAATTATATTACATCCACTCGAAATACTAGGTGATGAATATTCTGGCCAAAGTAGTGTAATTTTCCACTGTTTACACTATTAGTCACTATGATCTAGGTTTACATACTAGGCAGTGAATTTCATGTGTAGGTTGCAGCCATTGTGTGATAGATCTAGATATGTAGGACACAACACCAAGCTCAAGGAAGGTCATTATTATTATGAGGATACCAAACCAATCTCTTTGTCGAATGGATGGCCATATTAGTAGTAAGGTAGATGTGTAGGGGACCACAATGAGTCTATGGTTGGTGGACAAACACTTGAATGATGCTTCTCCTCATCTATAGGTGACCAAGATTTGATGGAGGACACCTGGACCATTCGTATACCTTGTGCTAGTTAGTTCATGGAAGTTATATACGTATTTATGTATCCATTTTTATGGAAGATTGTAAAAGATAAAATGGTATCATGGAAGTATTTAATATGTGTAGACATGGAAAATGTGCAATTTCAGTCCGACACACTTGATCTTGATTATTAACAACATTTCTTCCTGAATCATACTCTCATCTTTTCATCATATTTTGTCTCTTAATTTAATAAATCACTGTTTATTCGATTAAGTCTTTCTCCTTCTTTGATTAAATTAATCAATTTAATTTAATTAATCTTATGTCTATGCTTAATTAAATAAATAATTTTATTTGATTAAAGCCTCTAAAGTCCTCTTATTAAATTAAATAAATTAAACCTTATTTGATTTAATCTAACATTTTCCCACTTAGTTAAATAAATCAAAATCATTTATTAATCAATTCCTCTCAATTCTGATTTAAATTAATTCATCAATTTAAGTCTAAATTGTCACATCTCCTAAATTCCTCATTAAATTAATTAAGCTTTGATTAACTTAATCTTAATTTATGTCACATTCTCTAGAGAATGCAACTTGCACAAATAAATCAATTTAATTGATTTATTAATTCTCTCTATTTTCCCTCACATGGCATAAAAGAAGAATGTTCCCTCAAATTTGAATTCAAATTCAAATGGGCTTGGTCCTTCCAACAAGGCATTTTATGCCTCTTACATGTACTTGGCCTTGAGCCAAGTGACATTAACTCCATTCTTCTCTCCCTCCAACTTTCAAATTTGAATTTCAAATCTCCCCCTCTTTGACACATTGACCAAAATTTGCACAACCATCAACCATTCACATCTTGAAAAGTGGCACTTCACCATTGGATGTTGAATGATCCCACATTGCTCAATTTCACTCATTCTTCCAGTTTTGAAATCTATAAATGAGAGACCCTTCCTCTCATTTGATCATCCACAATTCAAGCAAGTATACTATACTTCATTTCATCCACAACTTTGAGTAAGCTTACTATGCTCAAATTCATCTGTATTTCACAGATTTCATGCAAGCTAACTCTCTTGGATTGAGAGCTAATTTTATTCATTTCATTCAAGCAGCTAATCTCACCATCAACAATCATCAAGCTTACAGATAGGAATTTGGAAAGGGTTGATTTCAACATACCAATCATCACCAATTCCCCCATCGGATTGATAGTTGTTCATTAAAATAGGATCTCTTTACTTCCATTTATATTGCTCCTCACTTGTTTTCCTATGTTAATGTTGCAATCTAATTTCATGGGGAACCTTGATTCTCTCTAGCATTTGATCTACCATTATGCTATGTTTGTTGTGTTTGTGCAGGTTTGAATTCCGGGTTCACATTCTGGCGCTAGAAGAAGGGCACTCCTGAATTTTTTTTTTTTATAATTTTACTCATATCTCTGTTGCAGGAAAATTTCGTTCGATGTGTTCAACTTTTCTGATAACAGTCGTTTCTGCTGTTATTTATTTCATTCCATTCGTTTCTGTTGTTACTGATAATAGTTGTTTGTGCTGTTATTCATTCCATTCCATTCGTTTTTTTTGTTACTGATAACAGTCATTTCTGCTATTATTCATTCCATTCCATTCGTTTTTGTTGTTACAGATAACAGTCGTTTCTGTTGTTATTCATTCCATTCCATTCATTTCTATTGTTACTAATAATAGTCGTTTTTGCTATTATTCATTCCATTCCATTTGTTTTTGTTGTTACTGATAACAGTCATTTATGCTATTATTCATTCCATTCCATTCGTTTTTGTTGTTTCTGATTTTTTTTTTAACATTTTTTTTTCTGGTGCAGAAACTTCCTGAGGTCATAACTTTGGACTCAGATGTGGGTTTTTGCTGAAATTTTACATGTGGTTTCCTTATGAAGTGGTATGTGGATTTCCAACCTATGCCAATTTTGACACATTTTTGGGGCTTGAAACTTTCATCTTGACCCTCAAAATGACATTTTAGTGTTTTTTCCTAATTTTTTGAAAGTTGTTTTTATTAATAACTCAAAACACATGTTTCCAATTTCATATGTTAGTTGGCAATTCATCTTATCTTAGCTTTATAAAGTTTTTGGGAAAAAATAGGACTCTCAAAGTTATGTATGCAAAATTACCAAAAATGGAAAAATCTAACAATTGTTGAAATTTGCCTAAAAAAGAATTGTTTTGATCAAAAGTGAAGGAAGGAAAATGAAGGCCAAAGGTTCTTGATGATTCTATCCTCTCATTGTATTAAGTGTTTTTAAACACTTTTGGGAGAACTTATAATCCCTTTCTAAGGAATTGTTTACTTTCATGCTCTTAGGAAACATTAAATTTCTTTTGGGGCTTTAAAAAGAACAACTCAAATTTCTTTTTCAAAAGTTTGCAAAAGAGCTTGAAAAGAACTTTAGAACAACTTACTAGATTTGGTTTAAGGTTTAACAATTGAACAAAGAAAATTCTCACACTTCAAAGTTGGTGCTTTAAAAAGAACTCATTTCTTGCTTTGAGGATTAAAATGAACATGTGTACTTGATATTTTGATATCTTTTTCACAAAGTAATATCATTTAAAAAGCATATGTGCTTCTCTTGCACCTCATGGCGATCTTGATAATCAAAAGTCTTTTTGTGGTATTAATTTGTCAAAAAAATTACCTCCACACTTCATTTTGGGTTTAAAATTGAACAAAACATTTTGCGAGTGTGAGTAGGCGTATTGCGTGTGTTCTCCCTTTGTTTCTAAACAAAGGTTGTTCGAACTACGAATATGTTTACTTGCTTTTGTTTATCTTAGTGGGCCTGCCTTATGGGAAATATTACTCACCCAAGGGAACGACCCAACCGGTAACACACTAAGGACAAGTGTATTTCCAGCTAGGATATAAAAGTGGGTACTGGAAAAAAAACTAGTATCATGCAGTTGGCTCCGACGAGAAGGGAAACAATGGTCTCTCGCCACATGGGCCAGCCTCCATGAATGGAAAATCCAAATTAAAACCATTTTTTAGAAGTCCAAATCCTTATCTATTTTGTTGGTGCAAAAGGTCATGTCCTTTGAAGCCGCCCCACATTATACATGCGGTTTTGTTGTAGAGATGAAAAGTATGCCATGGGAGATTCATGGGTACTGATGCTTGGCTGACCCGAGAAGTGTGTGCATTGTAAGGGGGAGCCTGTGTGGTCAAACATCTAGTCATTCGCACAGAATATGCGCATCTGGATTCATCGAAGTGGGAACCCAACAAAATATTGTCTCTTCATCCTAGGGTTGTACATGTGCTTGGAAGTGGAAAATACATTGCTTGGTTCTCAAAACAATTGAAAAACAAAAATTCACAACAAACTCAAAATTTCAAACCCCTTGGAGGAAACAAATATCCTTTGACAAATTTAAGTACTCTTTCTTTCCTTAAGGATCATATCCTTAGAGGTTTCTAAGTGCTTGGATTTTATCATAATTTGTTTTCACTAAGGTTAAACCTAGGAAAATTTTGCCCTAATTTCCTTGATTCCCACATAATGGACCTTGTGGGATGAAAAAAAAGTGGGACATTAGACATGCAGTTTGAAACATAATCAAGCAAGTGCTTTTGGTAAAAAGAATTCACTAAGGCAAGATAAAAGACAAATTGGACCTCATATGTGTTGCCTCAAATGATTTCCCAAAAGTTCAAAATCCCAAAACCAAGATTCAAAAGGATAAGTCTAAAAGCCCACGAACAACGTCTTGAAATTCTCCTTAAAGTCAGAGAAAGACTAGTTTACAACTTCTATAAGAAGGCTTCAAGAAACAACCCAACTTTGTATGCATTCTACTATCAACAGAATTCTGAGCTTTTTGAAATATTTTCTTTCCTCACATAATAAGTGCAACATGTTCTTCAATACCGAGGTTTTGTAAAAAAGAGTCATGTCTAGGTCAAGGTCTAGGATCAAAGTCTTCACTCTTTTCCATCTCTCCATCAATCAAATCTCATCCCATCAACAAAATTTTGAGAAACTTTGGAAAATCATTCATGCTAAACTAAAAGGCTAAGTCAATGTCACTCTATTTTGGCTTAACACACCTAGCCAAATAGTCACATCCCTTGAACAAATTTGCCTCTAGGATAACGCAACTTCCTGAGGTCTATTATTTCATGATCACCTTGGTTGGCTTAACACACCTAGCCAATCCATCCTCTTGTGTGCGAGATTTCCCTAGGATAACACAACTTCCTAAGGTTTGCAAGTCACTACAATCTTGTTTGACTTAATACACCTAGTCAAACCATCACAATCCAAGCCCTAAAGAAGTTTAGCATAAACCCTACAAATTTCTTCAAAAGTTTCACTCATTCACTTCATCCATTTTTCTCATCATCACCACCACCCCCTTTTGATCCTGTGCATTCCCTAGTTCTTCTCTTTTGGGCCTAAAGTTTAATATTAGACGATCCCTATTTTTATGGTTAAAAAAAGATCACAACACAAGAGGAACATGAAAAAGATCAACGAGATATCAACTTCTAGTGATTTGGATCAAGTAACCATTAAAGTAAACCTTGCTAGATCAAGAAATCCACCAAAAATCTCTTCTCTACCATGACAAAATCCTCAAGAGGAAAGCTATGAAGAGGACATCACAAATGAGGACTTGGGGATGACACAATTAGAAATGCTAGAAATGGTTCAAAATCCAGAGAATCATAAAATTGTCAATGCCATGTTTAAATACTTACGCACGTTAAAGGAAGGAGGGATCCAGATTCCTTTTGACCTTGACATAGACACTAGTATGGACTGGCCTCTTACAAGCACATCCCCAATGTTAACTCTAGATATCACTCAAGAAATGCCTCAAACCATATCGACAATCACACCAACCTCACCAGTTATGAACAAGGGAAGTGCAATGTTTCATGAGTTACAACAACATTACCTTATAAACAACAAAGAGGTAAGTGTCATCACCACAATGGAAAACTCTATTTCAATGAATCCATCACACCCATACGTCCCACTCACCTTCCATAATCATGCAGAATCATCCTCATTTTGTGCAACACCTACTTATTCGTTAGACATACAAACTTCTCTATCGCAAGGAGAAGGTGGTTTGTTTGGAACAACAGGAGTCACTGACTCTTTCTCCTTCTTGGGGAGCATATCATCATTCTCTCCATTACCATTCACATCTACATCACCCTTAGGGTTGGGTCTTCCCCCCCTTACCCCTCACCAGTTTCTCAAATCAAGACAATTGGAACATCACATTGAATCCTCTCCTCTTGCCAACAACATCACAACAACAAGTGGCAACCACTCAAGCCACCATGGTTAACACATCAATCGGTCCTCAAATCTCCCAAAGCATGCCTTCCCAAGGACCGAGCATCTGAACCACACCACCAATGACCCAAATCCCGACCACCAACACCACCAACTCGCCTGTCACAATGGTTGACATCATTCACAATCCACCACCAATCCCACCAAAAGCTAACGAGGCGAATTCATTCATCACCATGATCCAAGCCATCCAAAAGGTCAATCATCAGAGGGTACTAAAGCAAAACCAACAAGCTGAACAACAGGTTGCTCAATAAGCACAAGCACAACTAGCTGCCCAACAAGCTGCACAAGCCCAACAAGCCACACAAGTTGCGCAAGCGGCTCAAGAAGCCCAACAAGCACAAGCTCAAGCTCAAGCCCAACACCGGGCTCAACAAGCACAAGCGCAATACCAAGCGCAACTGCAAGCAATCCATCGACAAACATACCAACAAGCCCAACAAGACTTTCAAGCACAACAACAAGCTTTATTGGCGCAACAACAGCTCGACCAACAACAAGCTTTGTTGGTGCAACATAAGCTCAACCAATAAAAAGCTTTGTTGGTGCAACAATAGCTAGACCAACAACATCCTTTATGGGAACAACAATAGATGGACGAACACCAAGCTTTGTTGGAACAACAACAACAAGATCAACAACAAGCGTTGTTGGTGCAAATGCAAGCATATAAACAGGCCTTGAAAGCACAACAAAGCTTGCAAAAAACTTTCACCAATACCTCTCCCACCAATCAAACACCCCAAACACCTCAGAACATATTCATCCCACCTCCCGATCTGCACAACGATGTCGCAACACAAATCAAATTGCTCTCACAACAAGTGTTGGACCTCCAATTAGGGAAGACAACCAGAACACTAGGCAAATTATGTCCCTATCCATTTGACAGAGATCTCACAATGGTACCGTTCCCAAAGGGATTTGAAATCCCCAAATTCAATAAGTATAATGGGACGAAAAAACCTGAAAATCACATCAGGGAATTTTAGATGCATTGCATGGAGGTTGCATACGATGAAACATATCTAATGCGACTTTTCCCTTGAAGTTTGACTGGTCCTATCATTGAATGGCTTTCTTGCCTACCCATAGGCATCAAAACATTTCAGTTAATTGTGGAAGCATTCCTCAAAAATTATGCCTTCAACATGGGTGTAGATGTTAGTTTGGAAGAACTATCAACACTCAAACAAAGAAAAGGAGAGCTATTCACATCCTTCTTGCAAAGATGGCAATCCAATGCCAATCAAAGCAAGTGGACCATGCCAAAAGAACAAGTTTGCACAATCATATCCAATCTAGATGAAAACTTGGCATTCTAATTAAAAATCAAATGCATCACATCATATGATCAATTAATCCCAAAGGCGCTCAACATAGAAAGAGCCCTTACTACGCGAGGAGGTGCACCAAAATTCACTCCACCATAGGATAACCACCTGTCCAACAATTATAACGATAAACCTCGAACATGGTCGAGGAACAAAACATCACAAATGATGGTGTGGTCGATGCTAAAGTGGTCATCAGTGCCCCTAAGCAGAACGTCCAGACCCATCATCAACCGCAAAATCATAACCACAATAATGTGCAAAATAATGCAGTAGTAGCACAACATCAACCACTTCCTAGCAATCAAATCAACAATCTAAGCAATCAAGGAGGACCACCTTCTCAAGGTAAATACCCTCCCAAGCGGAAGTTCATGGCTCTTGGAGAATGAATTGAATCTATAATGAAGAAATTGGTCAAGGAAAACCCAATCAAAGTCTCTAACTCCGAGAAATATGCGGAACCCATGACCAAAATGCCATGGTACAATGAAAACCTCCTTTGTGATTTTCACAAGGTTAAAGGACATACCACCACAAATTGCATGAGGCTAAAGAATATCATCCAAGACCTAATCGAGGATAAGATCATCAATGTCGAGCAACCAACCGCTAATCAAGATCTGAAAAATATGCACAAATCCGATACCGAACCAAAATCAAGGAAATGGTCATGGAAACAACAAAGGCAAGCAAAAATATGCTAGTGCTAACCTAGTATATGAAGAGATAGTCGCATGCGTCGATGAAATGGTCAATCATTAATGTCAAAGGATCCAACACTGACTGTGGGGTCACCACACATGGTAGAAAGGTCACCATTGCAAGGGCACTATCTAAGACCTCCACTTCAAATAAAAAAGCCATCCCCTATGACTATAATGTCATTGACTAGTTGAAAAGAAGTCCCGCATAGATCTCCATCATGGAATTGTTAAAAATCTTCGTTGCCCACAGGAAAATTCTTGATGAAGCATTAGCAGGATCCATTGTTTCTGCCACCCTTGACACAGAACAATTTCAGGCTATGGTTGGTAATATCATTACCCCGAATCTCCTTACATTCTTTGACCAAGACTTCCCTTCGCAGCCATCCCATAACCGCGCACTTCACCTACAATTGTTGGTCCATTAAAATAAAGTTAAAAGAGTCTTGGTGGATGGAGGTGCAGGCTTAAATATTTGCTCTCTCAAGCTTATAAAGAACTTGGGGTTTGCTGAGGATTCCATTAACAAGAACAAGAGTATCACAATAAGGGCATATGATGATCAAGAAAGAGTGGCTTAGGGCACTATTAAAATCCCAATCCAAGTGGGACCAACAACCATGGAGACTACCTATTAGGTCCTCAACCTTGAATTACCATATAACATCCTCTTAGGACATCCATGGATCCACAAAATGAAAGCAGTGGCCTCAACATATCACCAATGCATCAAGTTCTTGCACCAAAATGAGGAGGTCACTATATACGGGGATCCCGAACCATTCGACTACTGCAAAAACTTGGAATCCAAGTTTTATAAAATCCCCCAAGTACCAAAAAATGATGAAGGCCCATCCACTACATACATAGACCCAAATAACCTCACCTCCACCTCTGCGACAGAGACACCCTCCATCCCTGACATATCTGACATCAAAAACATGATCTAGGACAATGGATGCGTTGACTATGGAATGAAAAGGAATGCATTTGTTGTAGGAGAGTTACCACAATCTCCTAGGTTGCACGGGCAACCTTGATCAACCGAAACACCCGTCCATACCCTTAGGGTCGAATCTTCTAGATTCTGCGATTGGGAAGATCTTAGTCGAGAGAAGGTTGACAATGAATATATTTCAAGAACAATATACTGTGATGCAGAACCCACACCCACATTACCTATGGAGGAAACCAACAAAGGGCTATGTAAATAATGTTCGACATGGGCTATAATAGAAACCAAAACCTTGGAAGGAACAATGATGGATGGCTGGAGCCCATCATTGTAGAAAGAAGAATGCAGAACCTTGGCCTTGTATGTAGTCCTCTGAGTATAACTTTACATGGAAAAGATAATCCTAGTAAAGCAGTTAGGTCCCTTCCTCAAGTATAAACAACCACCCTTAGACTACCTATATCCACATGCCTACCCCTTGACAACTTCACATTTGGAATAAATGAGGTTTGTAGTAGTAGTGATGACGAGGATGCCACAACGGACCTTCCTAGGCTTTTTGAGAATTCTACTTTACTCATGATTAGTGCCTCACCCGCTGAGTCAAACCAAGGAACCCACCAAATCACTTTAGTATACCCTCAACTCATCGATCACAACCAATGAGGACCACCAATTCTAGACTCATTCGAAAATAATGAGGCACTCTCAGAATTCATGGCACTAAGGGATACAATTCCGTCTGAAGATCACAAAGCAAGATTTGACATCACTTTAAATGCCCAAGCATATTACAAAGAGACGATTGAATCCTTCAATCGCAAAAGAAAAATATTGAGAGTAAGCTCGAAGTTATTGAGTGAAAACCACACTGTGGCACTCGCTAACCAGAAAATAGTAAAAATAAAGGATGTATCCAATGGTGAAAACCTCTCTGAGGCGCCAGAGGATGAAGGATTCAATCTGGCCCCTACTGCACTACATCAAGAAAATTCAGCATTCCTGGAAAAATAGTGTAATCCTGTTAACTTGGGAACGGAGGTGGCACCAAAAATCACCTTTTATGTCGAATCGTTGCTAACAGAAGAACAAGAACTATTGGCGGCATTTCTAAAGGAAAGAAAGGTAAATTTTCCATGGACCTATGCTGACATGCCAGGTCTGGATTCAGAAGTGGTGGTTCATCATTTAGCTGTTTACCCTAGAGCGAAGCTGGTTAGACAAAAGTTGAGAAAAGTGCATCCCCAGTGCTAGTCAAGGTAGAGCTACAAAAGCTCCAGGATGTTGGTTCATACGCCCGATTGACTATCTAGAATGGGTATCTAATCTTGTACCAGTCTGAAAACCAAATGGGGGCATTCGCATCTGCACTGACTTCAGAGACCTCAAAAAAGCATGTCCTAAGGATGATTTTCCACTACCTAACATCGATATGATAGTGGACATGACAGCCGAACATGAGATGCTATCATTGATGGATGGCTTCTCGGGGTATAACCAAATAATGATTGCAAAAGAAGACCAGGATAAGATGACATTCACATATCCGTGGGGCACCTACTGTTGGAATATGATGTCATTTGTGATAAAGAATGTAGGGGCAACATACCAAAGAGCCATGACACTAATATTTCATGACATGATCCATAAAACAGTCGAATATTATGTGGATGACATATTAGAAAAATCAAAGAAGAGACAAAAACACATAGCAGCCCTAAGTGACATATTTGATAGACTGGAAAAGTATAAGGTCAGGCTCAACCCAAAGAAATGTGTCTTTGGGGTACAATTTGGAAAACTTCTAAGCTACATAGTGTCAATGAGAGGGATAGAGGTGGATCCCACAAAGGTTAAGGAAATCCTTGATATGGAAGCACCAAGAACACTGAAACAACTCAGAGGATTACAAGGCAAACTCTAGTCCATTCAGAGGTTCATAGCAAAGTTGGCGGACAAACAAATTGCCTATTTACATCTACTCCACAAGGGAGTAGCATACAAGTGGGATGAAAAATGCGATCAAACATTTAGAAAATCAAAGAATATTTGCTCACACCACCTGTATTGATGCCACCCACTGTAGGAAAACCATTGATCTTGTACATCTCAGCAATAGCAGTAGCCCTAGGTGCTCTTTTTGCTCAACACGATGAGAATGGAACTAAAAGGGTTATCTATTACATCAGTAGGACAATGGTTGGCCATGAGTTAAGTTACACATTCATTGAGAAATCTTGACTGGAAATAGTATTTGCTTCATGGAAATTCTGACACTACATGCTGGCACATAAAATCAAGCTCATTGCCAAGATAGATCCCTTAAAATATCTACTTTCAAAAGATATGCTCACAAGAAGGATGGCTAAATGGGTCATGATACTATCAGAGTATGACATTGAGTATGTGGAGTGAAAGACAATCAAATGACAAGTCATTGTAGACCAGTTGGCAGAAGCTCCCATCTATGCAGAGAACCCACTCATATCAGAATTTCCAGATGAGTCTATCTTCAATCTCAGCATAGCTGATCACTGGAAACTATACTTCGATGGTTCCCACACACAACATGGATCGGGAGCTGGTGTGTTCTTCATCACCCCACAAGGGGATTGCATACCAAGATCTTACAAATTGGCATTCCCCTATACCAACAATATTGCAGAGTACGAGGCTTTAACCATAGGTCTCAAAATTACGGCACAGTGGCAAATCATGGCATTAAAATTTTATGAAGACTCACAGCTTATTATCAACCAAGTTAATGGCGAATACCAAACTAAGGATGATAAGCTTTCACCTTACAAGAAATTAGTAGATAGCCTCAAAGAATCATTTATTGAAATCACCTTTGAGCAGATACCGAGGGCATATAATAGAGCAACTGATGCCATGGAAACGATTGGATCCTTGCTAGATATCCCTCGTAATATCTCGAAACATGAATTCTTGATAGAGCAGATTCTCATACCCACATTAGAGGTACCAGAGTCGGAATATGTATGTGAACTCATTGGTCCCGATGATCTTTGGTATCATGACATTTACACCTACTTGAGATTAGGAATCCTCCCAGCCGAAATTACCCCGAACCTCAAGCGAACCTTTGTCAGGAGATCCTTATGTTTTGTCATCCTAGGGGAAACTCTCTTCTGTAGAAGCATTGATGGAGCCCTATTACATTGTTTAAAACCTGAGGAAGCCCTGACTGCTCTGACTGAGGTACATAATGGCACTTGCGGTTCACACTCAAGTGGCATGACCTTGGCCAAGAAGTTACTAAGAACTGGATACTACTGGCCGACAATGGAAAGAGAGGTACATGATTTTGTCAGAAGGTGTCTACAGTACCAACAACATGGAGATCTCATTCATGTACCAACTCAAGAATTACATCCTATTGTTACACCTTGTCCCTTTTCGCGATGGGGGCTCGATCTCATAGGTAAAATCACACCCACCTCATCCAACGGCCATAAGTTCATTATCACCACCACAAAGTATTTCACAAAGTGGGTCGAAGCAATTCCAATGACCTACATAACCGAAAAACAGATATCCAAGTTCATCCTGAACTATCTCATTTGTCGATATGGTGTCCCCCAATCCATTATCTCTAATAATGGGACACCTTTCAAGAATCAGGATGTCCATGACTTGTGCAAAAAATTCAAAATCCAACATCGCTTTTCCACTGCATACTACCCGCAAGAAAATGGCCAAGCAGAAGCTACCAACAAAACCATTCTGAAGATCTTTAAGAAAATAGTTAATGACTCCGATCATGACTGGCATTTGCAGTTAAATCCCACCTTATTGGCCTACCGCACCAGCATCTGCATGCCAACAGGCACCACCCCATTCTCCCTGGTCTACAGATCATAAGCCATCGTCCAAATCGAGATCGAGCTCTTGTCACTAAGGATATCATTGTAAAATCTCATTACAAATGAGGAATACAGGGTTGCAAGACTAAATGAGTTGGAGTTACTAGATGAACGACACATGGACGCCGTAAATCATCTATAGGTCTACCAAAATCGCTTGAAATGAAGCTACAAAAAGAAGATCAGGCAACACACCTTCCAGGTCGGTGAACTTGTGATGAAAGAGAACCAAAAGAATGTGCCAAATCTAGAGAGCAAAGGAAAATTCGAGCCCAACTAGCTGGGACCTTTCGTCATCATAGCCAGCTATAAATCAGGAGCATATCAATTAGCAACACCAGAAGGCGAGCCTTTGCAAGAGCCTCTGAACAACTCTCATCTCAAAAAGTTTTATGCCTAAATCTTGCAAGGTATAGAACCGAAAAATGCAAAAAAATTAGAAAATGTCCTGAAAAATGGTTACCTTGATGAAAACTTGGCAAACAGGCGTCTTGGTGACAACAAAAAAATCAAAAAATCCAAAAAATTCGAAAAAAGATTGAAGAAAAGAAAAGTGAAAAAAAACGTCCTCTAGTGAAAACCACTTCGGTGGCGCTTTGGACAAGTACCTTGGTGAAAACTTGGAAAATAGGCATCAAGTGTAAATAAAGCACTCCTCATCCATCAGGGTCTGCGCGACTCACTCATATATTCCATCGCATTTCATTAATCCTCCATCCACCCATCGAATCACATCCATACCATAGCCTGAGCTGGTGACCATATCATATTCCACCATAGTACTACTTGGCATATTCCTAAGGTCAATTTGTCCTGCCTTTATCGAAGTATTATATTGCTTAAACGTTGGGGGCATGTCCTTAAAACTGGCAGTGGATCGAATTTGTGTATATCTTTTGTGCTCTTCCCAAATTCATCAGCAAAAAGAAAAAACATCCAAATCATAAAAATCCAAAAACATGTCAAAATATTAGAAAATCTTAAGAAAAAATTCATCATCGAGTCTTGTCAGTCTTTCACCTTGTCCGAACTACGTCGTCTCTAAGCTTGAATGTAGGCAAGGTTGATCTTTGATCATCCCTCAAGACATTTAGGTCAGTCCTTTAGGTGTCCATCGCATTGGCATTCGTTTGACCATCTAGTTTACATTTAGGTCAGTCCTTTAGGCACCCGTCGCATTGACATTCGTTTTCCTGTCTAGTTTACCTTTAGGTCATTCCTTAGGCATCCATCACAATAAAATGGCAATCTGCTTGCCCATCTTATCATCATCAAGTCTTCCGTCAGTCGAACTACTTCATCTTTGCATGTATAACGTAGGCAAGGCTAATCTATGGATCAGCTCCCGAGACCCCTAAGATAAGTCTTTTAGTTAGTCTCTGCGACTGAAATATGAAAATACCAAAAACAACGTCAAAATATTTGAAAAATCCATAATGGTGCATCCATTTCATCTCGCTTTCACCTATGATAAGCATCGCTCATAATAAGTCATCCTTGCCTTCACCCTTTGGTGAGTCAATCTGAAGCAAGTCTAGTAGGTTCCAAAGTGAACACCTAAATCATCAGAGTCTTAAGCCTAAGTTGGTAAGCAAGCAATTTGGTCAACTTGGAGTATCAATAACTTATCACCCAAATCAGTCTCATCAAAACTCCAATCACTACATGTCCTAGGATGAATTCTTCCCATGATGGACATAAGCATTAGGTATCCTGCAGTAATTTAGCCTTGGCTAGCGGTATAAATAACATTAGCTTGTTTGTTTACTTTATTTGGTCTTTGTTGACTTATCTTATTTCACGCTCATTTCAAGGATCTCTCGATGATACCTAAACAAAATAGGTTTAGAGAGAAATGAATGGGGCAAAGATCATTATCCTTTTTATCTACTGCGCTTGTGGGATACACTTGTAAAATAACTTAGTCATATAGGCTTTGTTCGGTTTGTGGAGAGGATTTTTTAGATATCTTGTTGACCACATAAGAAAGCTCGCTTTCCTATGTTTTGGCCCGAGATGCTTAGAATGTGTGAACTACATCATGAACGAAGTATGTACATTAAGTGTGAACAAGAATACTCCTATCTAATTGTCGAGTCAAAGTCCATCGCACTAGGTACAATACCATCCTGGTCCTTTATACCTTGATGCATCGTACCTATGTGTATTATCAAACATAAAGTAATTAACCCTTTGAAAATCCCAACTCCTGGTAAGCAAATCATCATCATAACATACGCTTGTTGGATCCTTCTTCTGTCCATCTTATTCTTCTTATTCCTCTATCTTTACTGTCATTTCTATCTAAAATCGGTGTATTGAATCAAGGTATACACGAGACAATCCATAGTCGATGACTGTCTAAACATCATCAGATTTGTCTACTTAAAAAAAAATTAGAAAAATTATCTTTCATCATGTGATCAATAGGACCACTCCCTTCGCATTTTATCGCGATGGGTAAGTGCAAGAAGTTGGGTCCACGAAGAGGGGAAGTTTCGGCCAAAAAAAAAATCTCGCAGAAAACGCGTATGCGTTATTAAAAAACGCGTACGTGTTATTAAAAAACATGTATGCGTTATGCATTGGGTACCTGAGCCTAAAAAATGCGTATGCGTTATAAAACGCGTACGCGTTACAAAACGCGTATGCATTTTTGAGTGCATACAAATAATTTATTTTTAAAAAAATGCTTTTTAGAAACGCGTACGCGTTTTAAAACGCGTATGCGTTTTGCTTTAAAAAATAATCAAACAAATAAAGAGCGCATATGCGTTTTGTAATGCGTACGCATTTTTAAAAACGCATACGCGTTATTAAAAACTTGAATCTCCAACCCACTTGTAGCCTTGGTTTTAGGCTCGGGAAAGGCTTGGCAATCCGAGCCTTAGCCTTTGACCTGCAACTAAAAAACTGACCTGCAACTAAAAAACTGACCTGCAACTAAAAAACTAAGGCAGATTGAAGAAGAATGTCCATCTTTGACAATATGGTTGATGGACTTTTTTTTTTAATCAGTCTATAAAATTAAAACCCATTACAGAACACGATTTCTAGTTTCCAAATATATAATTTTTATTAATATTGGATTATATTTGATATTTTTAAATTAATTTCAAAGAAAACTAGTCCTTAAACATGAAATATCAGACTTTTTTTGTTTTTTAATAACTTTTTTTTGGTGAAGTTTCTTGTAAAAAAAATTATATGACATCAATCTTTAGAAAATTCTTTACAGAATGAAAAAAAAAAGTTTCAAAAAATGTTTAGTTTAGGTCAAATTATGTTGTCCATACACGTTGATTTTTATAAACAACAATTAAGGCCAATAAAAATTTAATAAAAAAAAAAATATTCAACAAAAAATTACAAAAAAAATTCCTCATCAATCTTCATGTTGTTAGCTCTCTTTCCTCAAAAGGAATTAGCAAAATACTTTTATTTGGGTCAAAAAGTGGTGTCCGTACACGTGCATGGTATGGTAAAAAAACAGGGACTTTTAAAAAGTGGTTTTTATAGATCCCTATCAAAATTTAATTTCTACAATTTGGGTATTTGAATAATTTACATATTTAGAAACTAGATTCAAAATTCAAACTTTCATATTACTGATTTTTTTAAAAATTCATTGTGTAAGTGCCTCAAATTTTCAGTCCAAGTGTGACAAATTATGAAAAACAACAAAAACACTTCCACTTTTTGAGCTTTTTGTGGACCCAACTTCTTGCATCAGCCCTGATATCGATTGGAAAATTAGCATTTCCACTCAATCTCTCGAGGGGGCAATATACCAGCATAATCCTTCCATTGGGGCAACAGTGGGGCATTCAAAAAAATCAAGAATTTTTTTACTTTGATTACAACAGTTTATTCTTTGAATCAATGCAACAAGTACATTGCTTCAAAGAGGGGCAAAATGTAGACATGGAAAATGTGCAATTTCAGCCCAACACACTTGATCTTGATTATTAACAACATTTCTTCCTGAATCATACTCTCAACTTTTCATCATATTCTCTCTCCTAATTTAATAAATAATTGTTTATTCGATTAAGCCTTTCTCCTCCTTTGATTAAATTAATCAATTTAATTTAATTAATCTTATGTCTCTGTTTAATTAAATAAATAATTTTATTTGATTAAAGCCTCTAAAGTCCTCTTATTAAATTAAATAAATTAAACCTTATTTGATTTAATCTAACATTTTCCCACTTAGTTAAATAAATCAAAATCATTTATTAATCAATTCCTCTCAATTCTGATTTAAATTAATTCATCAATTTAAGTCTAAATTGTCACATCTCCTAAATTCCTCATTAAATTAATTAAGCTTTGATTAACTTAATCTTAATTTATGTCACATTCTCTAGAGAATGCAACTTGCACCAATAAATCAAGTTAATTGATTTATTAATTCTCTCTATTTTCCCTCACATGGCATAAAAGAGGAATATTCCCTCAAATTTGAATTCAAATTCAAATGGGCTTGGTACTTCCAACAAGACATTTAATGCCTCTTACATGTACTTGGCATTGGGCCAAGTGACATTAACTCCATTCTTCTCTCCCTCCAACTTTCAAATTCGAATTTCAAATCTCCGCCTCTTTGGCACATTGACCAAAACTTGCACAACCATCAACCATTCACATTCTGACAAATGGCACTTGGCCATTGGATGTTGAATGATCCCACATTGCTTAATTTCACTCATTCTTCAAGTTTTGAAATCTATAAATGAGAGACTCTTCCTCTCATTTGATCATCCACAATTCAAGCAGGTATACTATACTTCATTTCATCCACAACTTTGAGTAAACTTACTATGCTCAAATTCATCTTTATTTCACAAATTTCATGCAAGGTTATTCTCTTGGATTGAGAGCTAATCTTATTCATTTCACTCAAGCAACTAATCCCACCATCAATAATCATCAAGCTTACAGACAAGAATTGGGAAAGGGTTGATTTCGACATACCAATCAACACCAATTCCCCCATGGGATTAATAGTTGTTCATTAAAATAGGATCTCTTTACTTCCATTTATATTTCTCCTCACTTGTTTTCCTATGTTAATGTTGCAATCTAATTTCATGGGGAACCTTGATTCTCTCTTGCATTTGATCTAACGGTATGCTATGTTTGTTGTGTTTGTGTAGGTTTGAATTTCGGGTTCACAATATGAAATCAATACTTTGGAAAAGTTGTAATACTTTGTTGTAATGTGATGGAAAAAATTGGATATGCATGATATCTTTATATTTGAAAAGAAATTTTTTATCACTTAAAGCTGTTGTCTTCACTTCATATTCATTTGAGGTTAAAACATAGGAAAGTTACTAAGTAGAACAATGGGCATGTTACAGCTTCCAAAACAACAAGCATCCCATTAAAAAAAAGGATTTGTCAAACTATGCATTGTCAAGGAAAATGGTTAGGGCTTCATGAGCAAGGCATCTTAGAACCCCTTAATATCAAAGAAAATCCAAAATATCATGGCCTTGGATACAAAGCTCAATATTTTGGTATATCTCTCATCCATTCCAAATCCAAAATCCATCCATCTAAACCCAAATATCTACATTACCCATATTCAAAATCTATCTTGAGCCCTTATGTTACAAATCCAAAATCCTCACCCCTTCCATTTATTTTGGGTCCGTATATCCCAAAAAAAAGGTCCTTCATCCCCTCCATCCATATTGGGTCCTTACATTCCACCACCTAACATTCCTATTCCAAAATACCATCACCTCATATCCAAAATCAAGACCAACTAAGGCACACATCTTTGAAATCCTTCCAACATACTACTTAAACCAACCCATCCATATTATATCCACATCATTCATATACATTATCCAATCCCATTGCTCTTGGAAGCAATTTGGGTGCCAAATATAAAATGCATTAAGCCAAAAATCCACAAAAATCAAAGGATCAACATGTCCCCTCAAAAAGACATGCAAAAACAAATAAAAATATGATCCAAAATCAAAAATCCTAAAGGCCAGAAAGGCCCATGAAGAAAAAATCAGTCAAATACCATGTGGATTCCAAAAATACTCATAGAGTTAATGTAGCCCAAAGAAAAATCAAAATTGGCATCCAAACTTGCTTATCCAAAATTTTCATCTAGTTCTAAGTCCTCCATCCCATCTCTTAATCCTTCATCACCTCCATCTATTTTGGGTCCTTATGTCCAAAAATATACATCTACTCCTCCATCTAAACTTTGAAATACAAAATCCACTTCACTTACAAAATTCTACCACCCTTCAAGGTGTGTGACAATGTTGATCTTGCTAACATTCCCATCAACTCAACAACATGTCTTCTACCAACCTAACCATTATCCAACATCCATTTTCCATCCTTCCATCCCTATTATCCAATCCTTTGCATAAAGTTATATCCTTCTCCATCTTCCAATCCATTGCATCCCCCTTACCATTATTTTACCAAAATGTGTGAGCATACATCCAATTACCATGGTCTATTATAGCAAATAATCAAGGAATACCGTCTATAGAACTAGATGTTTGAGTCCTTCCCAATCCTCTTGCACTCTACACTTGGAGGCAAGCTTCATCCCTACATCTTATCCACATCCTCCACTATCATTCATCATTTATCCATCATCCTATCTAAATCCATCCTCGTTTCTTCTTCCTTTGATCTTGACAAGTTTAAGGATCTACATGAGCATCACATATCCTACCTCCCTTATGCTATCCATATCACATATCCCTCATCTTATCCAAGTCCATATTTTCTTCCCATCTTTGATCTTGATGAAGAGCGTAGGGGTCAAATATCCATGCATCCATATAGTATCCAGTTAACCTTGATCATCCTAGCCATATCCTCCATCCGACATCTCTTATCCTATATCCATCCCCCCATCCTATCAAATTAACCCATTCTTTTCACCATTGATCTTCATAAAGATAGGGGGAAAATATCCATGTATGCTTTGCATGATGCAATCCTTACTTTTATTTCCATCCATGTCCTTCATGCATTACTCCTGTATCTGATGCTGCTATTCTTGTGTCCATGATTGCACTACCTCTAATATGGGGCATCTTAGTCCTTTGCAACTATTCCTTAGGGATCCATCCTCCTCTTCATCCACCATCCTCTAATCTCCCATCATCTATCTTCCATCCAATCTATCCATTTATATCCTATCCACATAATCCATTTTCCAATCCTTGGTTCTCCCTTGTCATTAGATCACATCCATTCCTCTATCTTAATCATCCTATCCTCCATCCAATCATATATTATCTAATCCCTCTATCCTTCCAATTCAACCATCCCCATCCAAACTATCCAATGCAATCAATCCTAATCCATGCAATCCAATATTGTAGGCTAGTGCATCATCATAAAAGCAGTCCATGATTTTGTTCCAAATAGGATAATAATCCATTGATCCACTTTAATCATCATCATAGGGATGTATCCTTCCCAGTCTATGTTTTTTTCTTAAGTTAACAACACAATCCTTGGTGTACACACTGTTCTTATTGTAATATTTTCTATGCTTATCATCATCATCACTAATCCATCAATCCATCCATCCATCGGCTTTTAGCTTGACTTGGAGCATAGCCCTTGTTTGATTTTGGTTTATGTGCATACTTGCTTGTTGCTTGTGTGTTTTATCAATGTTTTTATTTATCTTGTTATTTTGCACTCTATTGCAATATAGGGGCATCAGGGTCTTCCATATCATGGTATCATAAGGCATATGTTTGCACTTGGCCCTTTTGATCACGTACTTGGCATATTTCCATGTCTTGGTTCATTATACCTTGGTGCATAATGTCAAGTACAATACCAAATATAGGTTGCTCTTATCATTGTAGCATGCTAATCATCCATCCTCCCTCTCCATCCATATTTTCATCATTCTTATCTTCTCCCATCCATACTTATTCTCATCCTTTCATCCGTCTAGTCCTTTCATCCATTTCTAGAGCACACTTGTGTTCTTTGAACCCACTTGTCCTCTCAAGGGGGCACACAACTACCTCCTCATCATCCTTCCTCATCGTCCCTAGTGACTGGGGCATCTTGCCACTAGTCTTTATCCCTTTCCTAGCCACTATGTTTTATTCTTCTTTGAAATAATGCTACTTCTCTTAGTCGCGACATCATCTCAAAGAGGGGAAAAATGTAGACACCTAAATAATAAATACTTGTTATTTATTTAATTAATTTAACCCATTCCTTTATCCTAATAATTAATTAAATAAATATTTATTATTTATTTAATTAATTTCCCCATTACCTTTATCCACCATCCTTAATTAAATAAATCTCACATTTATTTAATTAATCCCACATTTTTTCACTTTTCTCTAAAAATCCCCTAACCTTTCTTAAGTTAATTAATCCTTGATTAATTAACTTTATCTCCATCCTAATATTTATTATTCCATTCTCCATGTTTTAACTCCACCGAAGTCAATAAACATATGGTTTTTTAACTTAACCCTTCCTCGTTAAATCAATTAATCCATGATTAATTGATTTAATCCCTAAGCCTAACCCTCATTACCATTATTTTATAATTTTGAATTCCTACACCTCTCCCCAAACTTTCCACCAAATGACAAGTGTCCTAAGCCTATCCTCTCATCTTCTCTCACACGTGTGTGAGATCTCACCTACCAACACTAACCTCTTACACAATCTCACTAACTCTTCCCAATGTGTGCTAACACATCCTCGCCTCTTACCCCATTTCCCTTTTGTGACACTTGTCACAATGCTAATATCCCATCCAACCTTGATCCAAACTCTACCTCACAATCAATCCTAGACATTCATCAAACAATCAATCTTGGCCCTTGGTTTATCCCCTCCCATTTTCATCACTTCTATTCTACTAAGGTTATGCTACTAGAATTTCTACTAAGTCCATTATCATGCTATTGGAGTAAGAGCAACCACATCCAAATCAATTCAACACATCTACTTGCTACTCTTACTCATATATGTTTGCATTTTCTTTTGATTTGATTTAGCCTATGTTTTATGTCTATTTCTATAATATCATTTGCATTGCATTCAAGTTGAACATATAGAAATACATAAACCTAAGCCATCCCTATGGCACCGTGTTAGAACTTAAAGTTAATGTTCAGGTGTAATCATATTAAGGGCCTATCCTTACTCACATGTTCTCCATAAGACCTTCCCTAATGTTTACCCCAACATTTCAATGGTCATACAATAGCTTTCATATTGTAGCCTATTTGTGTTCAATGTATTAGGATCTAGAGCTACAAGTGGTGTTTTCAGTCACTGTCAAGTGAGATGCCAATTTTGAATACAAGATTTCGTTTATCTAATACGACGATATTATTTTTTCCATTGATATTGCATGTTCAACAAGGTGTGCAACTGTACCCCCTTGAGACACCAATTTGTTTTGCGAGACTCCTGATGTAGGGGCTCAAGAAGATTGTTTTTCTATTTACTATATATATCTTGTTCAACATGTACAAACATACCTCCCTTTATATTTGAACATGTGACCTTTGTGGTCAATAAAAAGTTTTCACGATCAATCCCACTTTGGTTGTGCAAAATAATATTCAAAATATTCTCTTGTTTCATGGGCTTAGATGTAAATTTTTTTGAACTACTTAGTTAATAAAATAACTCCTTGCATTTTTAAAGATTTTTTAATGATTTTTTGTTATTTAATGTAATTTTTTTAATAAAAATAAATGTAAAGGGTGAACTTAAATCCACATTTATGAACATAATAGATGATTCATGTGCAAATTTTCTTTATTAGGGTAAGGCATCAATGGTTTTGCTTTTATTGTTTCCACAATAGAGAAAGGGATTGCAACAATAATTGATTTTACTCCATTGGAGTGGTGTCAAATTAATTAATGCCTCTATAAAAGGCTAGTAATACATCTTAATAGCTATCAATATAATCAAATGTACCACATAGAGTTTTTATGGTTGTGGCTTCTCTTCTATGTAAAAGTTTGCAAAATTTGATGTGTTCTTAAATATCCTATAATATCAATCTTGAAGGCATCAACAAAGTGTTAAATTTTGTAACCAATACACCTGTCATTTTATTAAACTAGCACATGCACCTTAAGGAGGTGCAATGTTTATTCCAACAACAAGTTTCATGTTGAGTAAATTAAATTGTATTAAAAAGACTCAATAAATGATACTAGGTATAATGTGTAACAAGATCTATATTAAATGCTAATACGCCAAGAATTACACAAAAAATTGTGAATTAACTTGAAGATGAACAACATAAAAACTAGAATACTATACAAAAGGATCCAATAAATAAATAAATAAAACTAAATAATAATATATGGTTTTACTTCCAAATTTTTAAGATGGCTAAAATTTGAATGATACTTAGGGACTCAAAGAAAGCAATTATCATGTAATAGTAAAAACCATGTCATATTTACTCACATAAGTGAATCTACCAATAATGTGATGGTTTTCATTTAAAAATATTCACTTCTTGCAAAAGAATCAAAATAGATTCATTTTTTATATGAGAATTCAAAGGATGGGTTGAGAATTTGGGACATGAGTGTTATCCCACAGCGCAAATCATTTGGGAAAATATTCTAGGTAAATTAAAGGGGCATATTGTAGGAAAATAGTGTGCAAAACGATATCCAATATAATTAAATTCTATTTTTTCTTCTTTTTATTATTTCCTATATGGAATAGGATGTGCAATAAGAAGCCAAAAATGATTTCAATAAGATGTTTATGTATCTAACTTAAACTAGGCACATTCCATCCTAGGTTATAGGATTGATAAATTCAGTTAAAAACAAGAAAACAAATGAATCTAAGATGTAAAAGCTACACAATAGCATATCTACCTATAACACTATAACATTTGTAATATTCTATTTACAAAAGAAAATAAGAAAAAACTATTGAATATATCTCAATTAAAAAAATAGTTGACAACAAAAGGCCTTGTTCCCATTAATTGTTAGGACAACTAACCTTAAACTTGAAATAAAACATTCTATATTAATTATAAATATGATGCCTAAATTTGGAAGAAGTATAATAGGGCATGTAGGATGTGGTGGATATGTTCATTCCTATAAATTTGAGTCCCTCATTTTCACTAGTTTTGAGTTTAGGGGGTTGACCTTGATAAAAACAGTGTGAGGATTAGAGTCAAGCATGATGAAGTTGATCAAGGAAGTGACTAATATCCATGAGCTTGAAAATATGCAAAGCTTAATCCATTCCCACATTAGTATAGTTAGTTTAAAACCTTAGCAAATCAACCACTCTTATGAAATAAACCAACATGCTAAACAAAACTATCAAATGATCCAATCAACTGATTGAAAACATAACAAGCATGAAGGATACCTATTCCATATTGGATTGGTGCAACCTTGAGTATGTGCAGGAGCCCTTTCCCAATCCTTTCCAAGCTAAATGATGAAGATATATTGCTGTGATAATGGACAAAATTAGTTCTCAAATGAAGATAGTAACTTTGCATGAGATTGTGTGTATAAATGTTGAAGAAAGGTCTTGGATTTATAGGTGAGATTGAGGAGAGAAGAGGCAAGATTGAGGAATGTGGGACTAATCCTCAACCAATAAGAAGGAGCCACTTGTAACCATGTGAATGGGCCATGGTTGTGCAAGTTCTGGTCAATGTGCCCATTAATGGCATTAGGTGGCCTTTTCAAATTTCAAATTTGACTTGTTGGAGGGAGAGAAAAGGGTCTTAAATGGAAAGTGGGGGACATGTAAGAGGGGAGTTAATGCCATGTTGGAAGGGACAAGCCATTTGAGAGGGAAATTCAAATGGGAGAAGTATTCCCCATTATGCCATGTTGAGGGAAATTAATTGATTTAATAAATTAATTAAATGATTTATTTGTGCAAGTGGGAAAAGATAGAGGATGGGACATGGGTTAGTCTTAGCATTAATCAGGGATTTGATTAATTAAGCTAGTTATTAGTTGATTTTGACACTTTGAGTTAGACTTGTGGGTTAGAATAAATCAAAATGAGAGGATAATTATTATTAGTCATTTAATTAAATACATTTGATTCAACTAAATGAAGAGACTTTAGGAGGTTAATTAATTAATTTGATTTAATTAATTAAGAAGAAAATGATCAAATATGATGTTAATCAATAATGTTAATTTTGCATGTCTACATTTTGCCCCTCTTTGAAGCAATGTACTTGTTGCATTGATTCAAAGAATGGTGCCGCTGACATCGAGATTAAAAAAAAATTCTAATTTTTTTGGATGCCCCAGCGAAAAGAAGTACGTTAGTACATTGCCTCCTCGAGAGATTGAGCGAAAAGATTCGATTTGAGGTTGATCTTGAGAAAAAAGACTTGTTCAAAATGGATGTATGGATGGCTATGACTTACTGATCTATATGATAATGATGATGTAAATGAGATGTTTTTAAGATGCTTAGAATAACAAATCTATATTATTCTAAACAACTTAAATGATTATGCAAATGAGATGTCTAGAAGATTCTTAGAATAATGAATCTATATTATTTTAAACATCTTAAATGATTATGCAATGCATCTGAGATTGATGAGATGGATGATGTTGTCCTATGATGATATGATATGATTATGCAGGATGCAGGATGGATGCATTGTTAGCGTGAAAGAGGATAGAAGAATGAGAGGGATCAACCCTTAAATCCAAGAAGATGCAGAAGTCCAATAAGTCCATTAGTCATCAAGAATTTATTGGATATGATGATGAATGATGATGATGTATTGCCTATCCAAGGATGGGAGAGATAAAGAGCATACCCTTCTTTATGTTTGATAACACACATAGGTGTGATGCATCAAGGTATTAAGAACCAGGATGGTGTTGCGCTTAGTGTGATGGACTTTGACTCATCAAACAAATAGAAGTACTCTTGTTCACACTTGAAAAACGAAACCTTATTTGGAATGCAGTTCAAATATTCTAAACATCTCAAGCCAAAACATGAAAAGGAAAGCCTTCTTATGTGGTCAACAAGATGCCTAAAACATCCTCCCTACAAACAAAACAAAGCACGCATGACAAAGTTATTTTACAAAAATATCCAACAAGCATAACAGATAAAAAGACAATGATCGTTACCCCATTCCTTTCTCTCTAAATCTTTATGTTTAGTCATCATTGAGAGGTCCTTGGAATGAGCGTAAAATAAGATAAGTCTAAACAAGACCAAGATAAAGTAAACAAACAAGCTAATATTCTTTGTACTGTTATCCAAAGACTAAACTATGGTGATACCTGATGTTGATGTCCATCGTCAAAAGGTCACATTCCTAGGACATGTTGTGATCAAGGTTTTGATGAGATTGATTGGATGATAAGCTATTCATACTCTGAGTTGACCAATTTGTTGACTCATTGATCTAGAATTGAGACTTTGACGATTGAGCATTCACTTTTGAACTTGCTAGACTTGCCTCTGACTGACTTACCAAAGGATGAAAGCGACGATGCTTTATTATGAGCGATGATTATTTCGGGTGAAAGCAAGATGAGATGGATGCGCCATTTTGGGTTTTTCAAATGTTTGGATGTTTTTTATGTTTTGAGGATTTTTTTAGAATTTTGAGATATTTTACAAATATTTTTGGTATTTTCGATATTTATGACCAAGAGAATGACTTAAGAACCTATCCTAGGGGTCTCGGGAGTTGATCCATAGATTAGCTTTTCCTACATTATACACGTAGAGACTACATAGTTCGACTGAAGATAGAATTGACTCAATGATGAGATAGATGGGAAAATGGATTGCCATTGTGACGAACGCCTAAAGGACTGACCTAAAATGTCTCAGGGGATGATCAAAGATCAACCTTGCCTACGTTCAAGCTCATAGATGATGTAGTTTGGTCGATGAATCTATTTTGATTTTTTAGACTTTTTGGATGTTGACATGATTTAGATTTTGAATGAGTTTTTGGATTTTGATTTTTTTTGATGTTTTTGAATTTTTGATTTTTTGAATGTTTTTGGATTTTTTGACATTTAGGAAGATCACAAGAATATACACGAATTTGATCCGATGCAAGTACAAGAACATGCCCCAACGTGGTGTGATAGACTACTTCGATGAAGGCAGGACAAACTGACCTTAGGAATATGCCAAGTAGTACTATTGTGGAATATGATACGAGCACAAGATCAGGCTATGGTATAGATCCAAACGGATGATGGAAGGATAAATGGAATGTAATGGATAAGTGGGTGCACAAAATAGACCATGAAGATCCTGGTCGATGAAGAGTGCTTTATTTATGCTTGGTGCCTATTTTCCAAGTTTTCACCAAGGTACTTGTCTAGAGTGCCACCAAAGTGGTTTTCACTAGAGGACGATTTTTTTCTTTACTGTTTTCAATCTTTTTTTTTTAGTTTTTTGGATTTTTGTATTTTTGTTGTTGTTATGAAGACACCTGTTTGCCAGGTTTTCATCAAGGTAACCATTTTTTCAAGATATTTTTTGATTTTTTTGTATTTTTCGGTTCTATACCTTGCAAGTTCTTAGGCATAAGAATTTTTGAGATGACAATTGTTCATGGGCTCCTATAGAGGCTTGCCCTCTGGTGTTGACAATTGATATGCCCCTGATTTATAGCTTGTTGTGAAGATGAAAGGTCCCAACTAGTTGGGTTCAAATTTGTCTTTGCTTTATGAATTTGGCACATTCTTCTGGTTTTCTTTTAGCACAAGTTCACCAACTTGGAAGATGCATCTCCTGATCTTCTTGTTGTAGCTGCGCTTTAGGTGGTTCTGATAGACTTGTAGATGGTTGAGGGCATCCATGCATCGTTCATCTAATAGCTCTAGCTCATTCAGTCGTGAGACTCGATATTCCTCATTTGTAATGAGGTTTTGCAGTGATATCCTTAATGATGGGAGCTCGATCTCGATTGGGAGGATGGCTTATGATCCGTAGACTAGGGAGAATGGGGTGGCGCCTGTTGGTGTGCAGATGCTGGTGCGGTAGGCCCATAAGGTGGGATTTAGCTGTAGATGCCAATCACAACCAGAGTCATTGACTATTTTCTTAAGGATTTTTAGGATAGTTTTATTAGTCGCTTCTACTTGGCCATTGCCTTGGGGATAATATAGAGTGGAAAAGCGATGTTGGATATTGAATTTGTGGGAAGGGTCGTGCACATCCTGATTCTTGAAAGGTGTCCCATTATCAAAGATAATGGATTGAGGGACACCATATTGGCAAATGAGATAGTTCAGGATGAACTTGGATATTTTCTTTCCCGTTATGTAGATCATGGGAATTTCTTCAACCCACTTTGTGAAGTACTCTCTGGTAGTGATGATGAATTTGTGGCCATTGGATGAGTTGGGTGTGATTTTGCTAATGATATCGAGCCCCCATTGTGGGAATGGCCATGGTGTAACAATAGGATGGATCTCTTGAGTTGGTGCATGAATAAGGTCTCCATGCTACTAGCACTATAAACACTTTATGAAAAAGTTGTGTGCCTCTCTTTCCATTGTTGGCTAGTAGTACCCGGTCCTCAGCAGCTTCTTAGCCAAGGTCATACCGCTCAAGTGCAAATTGCAAATGCCATTATGAACCTCAATCAGAGCAGTTAGGGCTTCCTCGGGATTTAAGCAACACAACAAGGTTCCTCCAATACTCCTACAATAGAGTTTTTCTCCTAGGATGATAAAACAGGTGGAATTTTCGATGAAGGCTCATTTGAGGTTTGGGGTTATGCCAGCTGGGAGGACTCATATTCTCAGGTAGGTATAAATGTCGTGATACTAGGGATCACTGGTATCAATGAGTTTGCACACATATTTAGAATCTGGTACCTTGAAAGTCGGTACGAGAAGCTGCTCTACCAAGAATTCATTTTTTGAGACATTGCGAGGGATATCTATTAAGGATCCAATTGTTGCCATGGCATTAGTTGCTCTATTATTAGCCCTTTGTATCTACTCAAATGTGATATCAATGAACAATTATTTGAGGCTCTCTACTAACTTTTGGTATGGTGTCAACTTATCATCCTTAGTTTGGTACTCACCATTGACTTGGTTGATAATAAGTTGTGAATCACCATAAACCTTTAGTGCCCTGATTTGCCATTGTGTTGCAATCTTGAGACCTATGGTTAAAGCTTCGTACTCTACAATGTTGTTAGTGTAGGGGAATGCCAATTTGTAGGATCTAAGAATACAATCCCCTTGTGGGGTGATGAAGAAAACTCTGGCTCTTGATCTAGGTTATGTGTACGGTCCATCGAAGTAGAGTTTCCAGTGATCGGCTATGCTGAGATTAAAGATGGACTTGTTTGGAAACTCTGATATGAGTGGATTCTTTGAATAGATTGGAGCCTCTGCTAGTTGGTTTGCAATGACTTGTCCTTTTATTTCTTTTCGCTCCACATATTCAATGTCATATTTTGATAGTATCATGACCCACTTAGCCATCCTTCCCATGAGCATTCCACTTCATAGTAGATACTTTAGGGAATCGATCTTGGCGATCAACTTGATTTGATGAGCCAACATGTAGTGTCTAAAATTTTGGGTTGCAAACACGACTACTAGGCAAGCTTTTTCTATTGGTGTGTAGTTGAGCTCATGCCCTACCATTATCCCGCTGATGTAATAAATGGCCCTTTCTATCCAATTTTCATCGTGCTGAGCTAAAAGAGCACCAAGGGCTGCTGATGTTGCCAATATGTATAAAATCAGTGGTTTTCCTGGAATGGGTGGCATTAACACTAGTGGCATAAGTAGATATTCTTTGATTTTGCTAAACGCCTGATTACACTTGTCGTCCCACTTGTATGCTACTCCCTTGTGGAGTAGATGAGAACATGGAATCAAATTATCTTCTAGTTGCGCTATGAACCTACAGATGGATTGGAGCCTGCCTTGTAGACCCCTCAACTGTTTTAATGTCCTAGGTGCTTCCATATCGAGGATTGCTTTGAACTTAGTGGGATCCACTTCTATTCCTCTCATTGATACTATGTATCCCAGGATTTTTCTAGATTGTACCCCATAGACACATTTCTTTGGGTGGAGACAGACCTTATATTTTTCCAATCTGTCAAAAATAGAGCTCAAGCCTGCTATGTGGTCTTGTCTTTTTATGGATTTTGCCAATATGTCATCTACATAGTCTTCCACTATTTTATGGATCATGTCATGAAAAATAAATGTCATGGATCTTTGGTATGTTTCACCTACATTCTTTAGCCCAAAAGGCATCATGTTCCAGTAGTAGGTGCCCCATGGACATGTAAACATTTTTTTATGTTGGTCTTCCTTTTTTATCATGATTTGGTTGTACCCCGAGAAGCCATCCATCAGTGATAGCATCTCATGTCCGACCGTCATGTCCACTATCATATCGATGTTGGGTAGTGGAAAATCATCCTTAGCACATGCTTTGTTTAGGTCTATGAAGTATGTGCAGATACAAATGCTCCCATTTGGTTTTAAAACTGGCACAAGGTTTGATACCCATTATGGATAATCAATTGGGCGTATAAAGCCAACATCCAAGAGTTTTTGTAGTTCCACCTTGACTAGGAAGGCTATCTGAGGGTGCATCTTTCTTAATTTCTATCTTGCTGGCTTTGCCCCTGGGTAGACAGCTAAATGATGAACCACGACTTCCAGATCGAGACCCAACATGTCAGCGTAGGTCCATGCAAAGTTCACCTTTCTTTCCCTTAGGAATGCTACTAATAGTTCTTGTTCTTCTGATAGAAGTGGCTCAACATAGAAAGTGATGTGTGGCATTGCCTCTGTTCCCAGATTGACAGGATTGCATCATTTTGCTAAGATTGTTGATTTCTCTTGATGAAGTACAATAGGGGGGAGATTAAATCCTTCATCCTTCGGTGCCTCAGAGAGGTTTTCACCGTTGGATGCATCCTTTGTTTTTACTATTTTATGGTTAGAGAGTGCCATAGTGTGGTTTTCACTCAATGACCCCGAGATTATTCTCATTCCCTTGCTTTCATGACTGAAGGACTCAATTGTCTCCCTGTAATAAGCCTGTGTGTCCAATGTGATGTGAAACCTAGCTTTGTGATCTTCGCATGGTACTGTATCCCTTAGTCCCATGAATTTTAAGAGTGCCTCATCATTTTTGAATGTGTATGGAACCAGTGGTCCTCGTTGGTCGTAGTTGATGAGTTGGGGATAAACTAGGTTTATTTTGTGAGTTTGGCAGTCTGACTCAACGTATGAGGTACTAACCATAAGTAATGAGGAATCTTCAAAAAGCATGGGAAGGCCTATTATGGTATCCTCATCATCACTACTAGTGTAGACATCAGTTATGTCAAAGGTGAAATTGTCCAGGGGCAGACTTGTGGATACGGGTAATTGAAGAGCGGTTTCTAATAACTAAGGGGGAGACCTTACTGCTCTACTAGGGGTACCTCTGCCATTTACGGTTAGACTCGGAGGGGTACATCCAAGGCCAATATTTCTCATTCGTCTCTCCACAATGATGGGTTCCAGTCATCCACTGTTCCTTCCAAGGCTTTTATTTTTGTTGTAGCCCATACCAAGCATCATTTGCAACCCTCTGCTAGCTTCATCCATGGGTAGGGTGGGTGTGGGCCTTTCATATTGGTATAACAAGCTTGCAATGTCTCTTTTGTCCACATTTTCTTGACTGAGATCTCCCTAATGACAGAATCCAGAAGGGTCTGCCCCAAAAGTGTGGACAAGTGTTTCAACTGATGGGGGTTGCCCATGTGACCTAGGAGATTTTGGTAACTCTCCTACAACAAAAGATTTTTTTGGCATTTTGTAATCTCCACATCCATTGTCATGAATCATGACCTTGATGTCGGATATGTTGGGGATGGAGGCTGTCTCTGCCACATAAGTGGAGGTGAGGTTAGATGGGTCTATGTATGAAGTGGAGGGACCTTCATCATTCTTTGGTACTTGGAGAATTTTATAGAACTTGGGTTCCAAGTTTTTGCAATAGGCGAATGGCTTCAGATCACCATGTATTCTGACCTCCTCATTCCGACACAAGAATTTGACACATTGGTGGAATGTTGAGGTGACCACCTTCATTCTATGGATCGATGGGCGTACTAGGAGGATGTTGTAGGGAAAGTCAAGGTCAAGGACCTAACATGTGTTTTCCATGGTAGTTGGCCCCACTTGGATTGGGATCCTGATAGTGCCCTAAGACACTCTTTCCTAGTCATCATACGCTTTGATGGTGATGCCTTTTTTTTGTCAATGGAGTCCTCCGAGAATCCAAATTTTTTTATAAGCTTCAATGAATAGATATTTGGGCCTGCGCCTCCATCCACTAAGAGCCTTTTGACTTTCTTCTTATGAACCGACACTTGAAGGTGAAGCACACGATTGTGAGATGGTTGGGCGGGGAAGTCTTGATTAGAGAAAGTGAGGAGATTTGGTGTGATGATGTTGCCAACCATAGCCTAAAATTGTTTCGTATCAAGGTAGCGGAGATAGTGGACGTAGCTAATGCTTCATCAAGGATTTTTCTATGGGCGGCGGAAATTTTCAATAAATCCATGATGGAGATTTGAGCGGGGGTTAGTTTTAGCTGGTCGATGACATTATAATCATAGGGAACAACTTTTGGGTTTGAAATGGGGGTCTTAGATGGCTGTGATGCCCCTACAATAGTAACCTTTCCACTGCGTGTGGTGACTCCACAATCAACATTGGCTCCTCCGATGCTAATGACAGTGACCATTTCGTGTATGCATGCAACAATGTCTTCGTATACAAGGTTTGCACTAGCATACTTTTGCTTCCCTTTGTTGCTCCCTTGGTTATTTCCTTGGTTATGATTGGTCATTGGATTCATGTATATATTCAGATCTTGATTACTGGTTGGTTGTTTGACATTTATGATGTTTTCCTCAATGAGATCTTGGATAATGTTCTTCAACTTCATACAATTGGCAGTCGTGTGTCCCTTGAGTTTATAATAATCACATAGGATATTTTTGTTGTACCAGGGTGGCTTCACCTGAGTTTCACTGTAATTATCATGATTTGGGACTTTGATAATGTTCTGATTAACTAAATTTTTCATGATGGATTCAATTGCCTCCCCAAGGGCTGTGAATTTTCATTTGGGGGGAACTTGTTTCACGGAGGTGTTCCTCCTTGATTATTGAGATTATTGATTTGGTTTTGGGGTGGTTGTTGGTTTACCACATTTGTTTGTGTGTTACCTTGATTATTATTTTGCGGTTGATGATAATGTGCTTGATATTTTTTCTTGGAGGTGCTGATGACAACCTTGGCATCCACCACTCCATCGTTGGTGACGTTTCGGTTCTCCGCCCATGTGCGAGATTTTTCATTGTAATTGGTGGAAGGGCGACTATCCCGATGTTTAGAATAAGTGGGCATGCCCTCTTTTTGTAACAAGAGCTCATTCAATATTGAGCACCTTGGGGATCAGTTGATCATACGTAGTGATGCATTACATCTTTAGATAGAACGCCAGGGTTTTGTCTGTATTGGTGATGATGGTACAGACTTGTTGTTCTTCTAGCATGACCCACTTGCTTTGATTGGACTTGGCTCATCATCATTGGAGAAAGGCGGTGAATGATTCCCCCTTACTCTATTTGAGCACCGAGAGTTCTTCCAAACTAACATCCACATAAATTTTGAATGCGTAATTTTGGAGAAATGCATCTTTGATCTCCTAAAATGTTTTGATTCTCATAGGTAGATGAGAAAACCATTCCATGGCGTCACCATCGAAGCTTCGAGGGAATAGCCATATTAGATACATGTCATTGTAGGCGACTTCCATGCAATGTACCTAAAATTCCCTGATGTGATCTTCAGGGTTTCCCATCCCGTGATATTTATCAAATTTGGGGATTTTGAATCCCTTCGGGAATGGTACCATTGCCAAGCTTCTATCAAATGGATATGGGCATAAGTTGTTCGGTGTCCTGATTGTCTTTCTTGATTGAAGGTCTAGCACTTGCTGTGAGAGCAATTTGATCTGTGTCATCACATCACCTTGTGGATCAGGAGGTGGGGTGAATATATTCTAGGGTGTGGGATTAATGGATGGGGTGTTGGTGTGGTTTTGTTGCAAGCTTTGGTGAGAAAGTGATGCCTGTGCTTGTTGTTGAGCCAATAATGCTTGCTGTTCGTCTTGTTGTTGCTGTTGTGCCAATAACGCTTGTTTTTTATCATGTTGTTGTTGCGCCAACAACGCTTGTTGTTGGTCGTATTGCTGCTATAATTGATATTCTTGCAAGGCTTGCTGATACGCTTTTTGTTGTGCTTGCAATTGCAGTTGGTATTGTGCTTGTGCTTGCACTTGCTGAGCTTGGAATTGGGATCGTGCTTGAGCGTGTGCTTGTTGGATTGCTTGTGCAATCTGGGTGGCATGTGCAACTTGTGTAGATTGAGTGGCTTGAGCTGCATGTGTAGCTTGCGTGACTTGTTGTTGTTGTAACGATGCTTGGGCTTGTGTAGCCTACTATTCCTGTTATGCAACTAATTGCGCTTGTGCTTGTTGAGTGGCTAATTGTGTGACTTGCTAATTTTGGAGTGCTTTTTTTTGGGTAGCTTGCCGAGCAGCTTGCAACTTCATGGTGAATGAATTGGCTGAATTGTGCCTTGGTGGTAATAGCGGTGGGTTGGGAAGAACGCCGATCATTGTGATGAATGGAACAATCATGTTAATGATCAAGGTTCAAGCTACGAATGGTGTGGTTGGTCCCTGAGAAACCATGCTTTGAGAAATGGTGGATGAATTGATCATTACGGTTGTTTGGATGGTTGACATCTATTGTTGTGATATAGATGGCTCAGATGGTGGATTTGATAAAGTTTTCTAATTTGAATGGTCGATGGCAGGAAGAGGAGGAAGGCCCAACCCGAGTGATGGTGTAGATGCGAGCGGTAAGGGTGGAAAGATGGGTGGTGAAATCCCTGAAAGTGATGATGATGGATTCCAAGATTCCCCCTACACCAAAAAGTCACCTTCTCCTTGTGAGATAGGGAGAGAAGTTTGCATGTCTAGAGGATAATCTGGTGTTGCATGAAATGAGGATCAATTGGTATGATCATGAAACATGAGCGAGACGTAAGGGTGTAATAGATTTATCAGGATAGATTCATCCAAGGTGGTGCTTGCATTCAACCCCCGGTTGTTCACAAGGCGATGTTTTTGGAGTTCGCGAAACATGGCACTTCCCTTGTTAACAACCGACGGGGTTGAAGTGATAGATGATATGATTTGGGGGATGTCTTGAGTGACATTTTGAAGTGGAAGTGTGGATGTGGGTGAAGGCATGGTACCAAGGGACCTCTCCAAAATGGTGCTTACATCAAAGTCAGAAGGGAGTTTAGCCCCTTCTTTTGCTAACTCTAACATGTATTGGGATGGGTACAATCTCAGCATGGCACTGACAATTCGGTGGTTCTTAGGGTTTTTCACCATTTCTAGAAGCTCTTCTTGTGTCATCTCATTGTCAGTGATGTTCTCTACATGACCTTCCTCTTGAGAATTTTGAGAGGGATTGATTGGGAGGTCAATTGTTATCGTCAGGTTGAATGTTGTTTTGGTTTGACTTAGATCACTTGAAATGGATGTTTCTCTGTTTTGCTCCATATTCTTCTTGTGTTGAGAGTGAGTTTGAACCATAAAATAAAGATCAATTTTCAGGAATGTAAGAGCTGAACCTCTAACCCCTTAGATTGGTCTAAACCTTAGGTTCGAAGAAATGAAGAACTAGGATAACTAAAGTATCAAAGTGATGATGAGGATGAGACAAACAAAAAATGGATGATACAGATGAATGGAACTCTTAAGGAACCTTTGAAGGAAATGCTAAACTTTTAGGGCTTGATTTGATTGATTGTGATGGATTGAAAGTTTGACTAAATGTGTCAAGTCAAACAAAAGTGATAATGCACTCGTAAACTTTAGGAAGTTGTGTTATCCTAGAATAAACTCATACAAGAGGGTAGTTTGACTAAGTGTGTTAAGTCAAATGAGGTGATTATGAGTTTGATAATTTGGCTAAGTGTGTTAAGCCAAACAAAGTGATAATGAACTCATAAACCCTAGGAAGTTGTGTTATCCTAGAGTAAACTTGTGCACAAGATGATGGTTTGACTAAGTGTGTTAAGTCAAACAAAGTGGTTTTGATTTCACCTAGAAGCTCAACATAAATGATGTTTTCAAAGTTTCCAAGAGTCGTTGGTGAGGTGATTTTTGACTAATTTTGATGGTTGAGAGGTGGATGAAAGTGTTTGATTTTGATCGTAGACTTGACCTAGATAACACTCTTTCTTACAAGACCTTGGTTTTGAAGAACACGCTTGATTTCCTATGTGAGAAAAGAAAACCTTTCAAAAAGCTCAGGATTTTGTTGATAATAGAACTCATACAAGTTAGGGCTGTTTCTTGAGGCTGTCTTGTAAAAGTTGTAAACCAATGTTTCTCTAACTTCAAGAATTCTTTCAAGTCACTCCTCACGAGCTTTTGGACTGACTTTTGAACTTGGGTTTCTGGATTTTAATCTTGCGGGAAATCATTTTAGAGAACACATGTGTGGAGTCAACTATCTTTTACTTTTCTTAATGAATTCTTTTTATCACAAATAGTTCTTTGATTAAAGTTTCAAGCTAAATGTCTGTCTTAATTCCTTTTCATTCCACAAGGTCCGTTATGTGAAAATCAAGGTTTCAAGAGCATAGTTCCCTAAGTTGACTTTAGTGAAAACAAATGACGATCAAACCCAAGTACGTAGAAACCTCTAAGGATAGAATCCCTAGGGAAAGCAAGAGCACTTAGATCTGTCAAAAGATATTTGTTTTCTCCAAAGGGTTTGAAATTTTGAAGTTCCTATGAATGTTTTTTTTTAAATGTTTTAAATCCAAGCAAAGTGTTCTGATTCCAATGACATGCACAAACCTAGGCTGAAAAGATAATTTTTTTGGGTTCCCACTTGGATAAATCCAGCTACGCATATTCAATGCGGATGATTAGATGCTTGACCACACCGAATCCCCCTTACAATGCACTCACTTCTTGGGTCAGCCAAGCATCAATACCCATGAATCTCCCATGGCATAGTTTTCATTTCTACAACATAACCGCATGTATACATGGGGCGGCTTCAGAGGACATGACCTCTTGCACCAACAAATAGAAAGGATTTTTTGGCTTCTAAATAAAAGTTTGTAGTAAGGGCATCTAGTTTAGGGGGTGCAATGATAAAATCCTTGTGAGAGATCTCCCAACCCTTAAAACAAGGGTTTTACGCATCATAAAGATATTGGGGGGGTGTTATCATGCATCGCTTCCCATTGTCCATGGATTTCAACGTGAACACAAATTTATATAGCGGTTTGGAAGAGCTTGGCTTTAGCCTATTACCCCTTGGGTTGTTCCCTTGGGGTGAGTACTTTTTCCCACCAAGGCAGGCCCTCTAAGATAAAAAAAGCGAGCAAACATATTCAAAGTTCGATCAACCTTCATTTAGAAACAAAGGGAGAACACACAGAATAGGCTTACTCACACTCGCAAGATGTTTTGTCCAATTTTAGGTTACCGAAATCAAAGTGTGGAGGAAATATTTTAAACAATTTAATATCACCAAAAGAATTTTGATTCTCAAGATCATCGTGAAGCGCAAGAGAAGCGCATATGCCTTTTAAATGATATTAATTTGTGAAAAATATTGCAAAGCACAAAAAACACTTGTTCAGTTTAGACCATAAAGCAATGATTTTGACTTGTTTTAAAGCACCAAAGCGAGATGTGAAATTTGTCTTGTTCAATTTTTAGAACCCAAATTGAAATTTAGTAGGTTTCTAATGTTCAGTTTTAATCCAAATTTTAAAAAATCAAGTCAGCGATTGATTTTAAACCTAAATTGAAATGTGAGTTGGTTTAAAATAAAAAACGAAAGCAGGAATCAGAGCTCTAGATCATAGCAACAAGCATTGAAAAATGCTTTACTCAAATTTTAATGTCATGTTTTCCCACTCCAATTAGTTACTCTTTGTTCAATTTTGATGCTCAACTTCCAACGCCAACCTATAAATTTAATACAAAGTTATCACTAATAAGAAGCATGATTTTCAAGGAATCAATGATATCCACACAACAAATATGGCTTCAGACCAATACAAATTTTAAACTTGTCAAGACAAGAAAATGATGAAGATCTACAACTATCCTCTAGATTTGACAGGTAACATTTAGTTTCAGTCTACGATAAAGCTTGCTTGGATTTGATCCCCGTGTGAAAAAAAAGACCACCATTGATTCTATAATGCAAACTACCGTGCATCAAAGTCTTTATAACGAAACAAATGATAGTTATGGTCAAAAATCAGATTTTTTAAAAACATGAGAGAAATTTCATTATTAGACAACTATTTGATCAAATTATAATTCAATAAAGTGTATCAAATAACTATGCAAAATAAAGTTGATTGTCACTAATAATGGGAAGATTCCCTGGCAACTAGCACATAAAGAATTTTAAAACTGCCACCTCACACTACCAGCTGCTTTAAACTAGCATAATGGATACCAATACAGAATAGAAACTTCACGTGATTTCAAAACTCAACGCATCAGCAAATGCAGGTGATTTAAAGCAGGGTTGGTGAAAAAAAACAAATGATGGACCAAATCGAGTAAAGCAATCAAAACAGGATACATGATGTAAAAAAATCTGCCTTGCTTGTAGAGAATAATGATGAACTAAACGATCAATAGTAAGATGATAAACAAAAGAAAGTTTATCCTACCATGCGTCGCACCTATCAAAAACAAATGGCATCCAAAGATTGATGAACATTTAAGACAAAGTAAAAAAAAACAACAAATATTACAAATACCCACCATAATTGAATGTCAAAATGTAGATACAATTATGCCAAGTTGTGTGGGATCTTGGTGACCCTAGTTGTCAGATGTAATTACATAGAATGATCCCTCCTATTCAAAATTATCTTGCCTATAGATCATCAAATGTTTACAATGGCCACTAAAATGCAATCTTACAGACATAAATGCCCTTTCACTGGTTGCGCTTTCCCCTCCAATGAGCTCTCCCTACAAATCATGATAGTATCTTTGTAGATGATCACTCAAAGATATTAAACAACTAATTTCATCTCCAAAACTTATCAGTGTATTAGTCGGATATAGTTGTAATAGACTTCTAAAAACAACTAGGGGAGAAGACCCAGTACCCGCCACGGCTAACTTCGTGCAATCATAGAATGTGAACCGTGTGTCGAATGGAAAAAAGAATTATGGGTTTTTTTCGCCCATGAGTTAAGAACTTATAACTAAGCTTTTGGCTTCTGGGCAATTCAGTAGAGTGCGGGAGCGTTGGATATGCGCACGGAGGTCAAAAAGACACCTTTTAGAGGTGCCATCCGGTTGCCGCCACCTAATGTCCCAGTATCCGCCCACTCTAATTTCCATCAATTATAGCTATTTATGCCTTAAATCCACTCTAAAACATGCACTTTAACACTTAATGAGCAGCCATTAGTGTTTTTGTAATTATAATGAGCAGCAATTGGTGTTTTTGTAATTATTTACTCAATCAAATAAAGTTTTTTAATGGATCAAAGTGAAATTTTTTTTTAGGGGGTTAAGTGAACATGGAGGTGGCGGTTATTGGATGGGGGGCGGTAACTGGGTCTTCTCCCCTATAACGTATAAATTCTGAAATCCTTTAAGATATTTTTGAAGATAGAACTTTTTCACCTATTTGTAAAATATGATGCAAGATTGCATGTGATACTACACACGTGTTAGTGGGAAAATTCAAAATGAGGGTAGGTATGCTTATTTACAGTTTCAGCGATCAACACCCTACACACCACTGACCTCCTTGCTGACATGGAATCCTTGCTGGCAGGTCTTATTTTTAGATGCAGTGCTTAAGTATAACAGTAACCTCCAGTGAAACACAAATACATGTTCTATTTGATATTCTTTTGTTCGCAAGTCAAACAAGTAAAGAAATTGCAAGACCTCTCACACAATTTAAATCAATGAATGGATTTAGAACTTGAGACCAAAGAGTTTGAAACAAAGCGCGTGAACTGCTTGATACCATGCAGAAGCATATAGACAAGTCACATTAATTATTTGACTACACACGAAAGTATAGACCAGTCACATGAACTGTTCGACAGAGTGCCTCAAAAAGAAAATTATGTGATCTCAAGGAAAGTTGTGACTGTAGGACATGCACAAAAGAATTTAAAAGAGGCATAGGAAACTTTCAAACTCACACAACTAGCAGGTGTAAGGCTGAATTGTGCAACTTATGACCAACGCAAAATTGTTTAATCCTTCAAGTCAATATGCTTGGCGGGTGAAAAGGCTATATCTTTTTACGTACATGCTATTGGCAGGTGTAGACCTACATTTCATGACCAAAATCCTATTGGCAGGTGAAAAAGCTATATCCATCTACACGCAAATGCTATTGGCAGGTATCTAGACAGAAAGTGATCTCAACAATTAATTCATGTGGAAAATGCGGTCTCCCTCATCTGCTTCTCACAACTGGCAGTAAACCCATCGATCAGAAGATGATAACGTGGTCTTCTCTATGATCACCCCATTTAGGGAGCCTTTTTTGATGAACGAAAAAACTTGAACCAAGTGCGCCTTCGACCTGTTTGCAGGTGGGACTAAATTACAAGCGTTCATTTTTTTTTTTTGAAGGGCAGACATAAATTCTTATTGAAGAGGCACTGTCCTTGTCTGTTCCCAACACCAGTCTTCATAAATACTCCAATTATGGAAGCCAAAATGACATCCAAATGAAAGTTAAATGCATAGTTCACATGCCCAATAAAAAAATTGAAAGAAAAAAAAAGCCAGCAAAATAGCCAATAAGAGGAAATGCAGACTACGTACCTAGTTTGATATTTAATAGACATAAACTTACTTCGAATAAAGTGCAATAATGCTCTAAAAATCTACAATGCTTGGCCCCCAAAATATCATAAAGCTGAAAACTTATTGAGGTAAGGCGTTGGCAGATGTGATGGATTTGTGCTCATGTTCGCTAGATAAGAGGTCCCCAAGAGGCATGAGGAAGACTGTGCGCGGGTTGTACCAGTACATCATTAGTAAAAGGAATGGGCGGCTAGCAACCATTGTCTTAATATGAAAGGTTTTGAATTGTAATAGGCACTGTGCCGTGAAGTGGCTAGAAACTCGGACGAATGGCCCTCCATAAAGCTTGCAAAAGGGTAACAACGAATGATAATGCAGAAATAAGCTCCAAGTATGCCTTTGGCAGTGAATGATAATGCAGAAATAGCAGTGATTGAGGAATGTGGGACTCTCAACCAATAATAAGGAGCCACTTGTCACCATGTGAATGGGCCATGGTTGTGCAAGTTTTGGTCAATGTGCCCATAAATGGCATTAGGCGACCTTTTCAAATTTAAAATTTGACTTATTGGAGGGAGAGATAAGGGTCTTAAATGCCAAGTGGGGGACATGCAAGAGGGGAGTTAATGCCATGTGGGAAGGGACAAGCCATTTGAGAGGGGAATTCAAATAGGAGGAATATTCCCCATTATGCCATGCTGAGGGAAATCAATTGATTTAATAAACCAATTAAATGATTTATTTGTGCAAGTGGGAAAAGCTAGAGGATGGGACATGGGTTAGTCTTAGCATTAATAAGAGATTTGATTAATTAAGCTAGTGATTAGTTGATTATGACAATTTGACTTAGACTTGTCGGTTAGAATAAATCAAAATGAGAGGATAATGATTATTCATCAATTAATTAAATACATTTAATTCAACTAAATAAAAAGACTTTAGGAGGTTAATTAATTAATTTGATTTAATTAATTAAGAAGAAAATGATCAAATATGATGTTAATCAATAATGTTAATTTTGCATGTCTACAATATCCAAAGCTCGTTCAAGGGGTTGGAGGGTCCTTACAAACCCCAATTCGGTGTGATGGCTCTTTGCAACAAAATTAAGATATCATCCCACTAGGAGTAGTTCAATGATGTCAAGGTTATCGAATTCCTGCACTATAGTGTAGGTTTGGTGAAGAATGAGAATGGGGATTATGGCTCTTCATTCATCAATTTTGACAATGGATAGATTTCTCACTCTCTCCCTCATCTAGCTTGGGGATGTTTTGTTGGCCCTTATTTTCACAAGCTTTTGTTTCGATGGTTAATATCGAGTCAATTTGTGTTAAGACAATGCATTTGTAGACATTTTATTTCTATTGTCTACTTTTCTTAACATTATTTAGACAACTATGCTATGGTACTTTCCAACCATTACTATTAGCTTGGGTTGACCCCTTGTGGTCATATGTAACTATTAGAGGTGCCTTTTGTCTACCTAATGAAGGCATCTCATCCATGTAATATCTTTTATAACTATAATGTAATAAGAGAGAGCCCTTACCTGTCACTTGAATTACTAAAAACAATAAAAAATGAAGCATAACAAAGAGGAACAAATGGGATTGTAAATGTAACAAATACTTGGATAACATCTAAGACTTATTTTAATCTCTACTTAGTGTAGTGTTGTCCCCTAATATTGACTAGTTCATTTTATAAAAAAAAACATATTAAATCACCACCTAATGATTAATGGTAGTTTAGGTTTCCTATGGTATTTTCATGTCATTGATTTTGAGCATGATTAGGGATAGTCATTTTGAAATACCCTATTGCCAGTTAGTCATGGCATGCCATATTTTAAAATCATCATATCCTAATTGTAATCCTTGAGTCTAAATGGTTGATTTTGGTTGGCGATGTCGGTTAAAATGTCAGGTGTCGAAGTTGAAGAGTCTTTTATGAATAGTTTCAGTTGTACTCAAAATTGGTCTCTTGCATTGGTGAAAAAAGCGGAAATGATTAGATCTTGAGAACCAAGTGTTTTTGGAAGAATCTGTCTTAGAGGTGTTGATGGGATTTTCCAAGCAATTTGGCAAGTTTGTGTAGCAACCCAGTTTCTAGATTGAAAGAATTTAAACTTTTAATTTTTTCGACAAAATGATAGAAATAATTAAAATGTAAAAATCGGTTGCTCAAAATGAAGTTAATTTTTTGGGTTTTGCTCGTCATGATGTTTTTATTCTACTTAAAAAAAATTGCAGGGCAAAAGGATTTATCAATTGAAAGTTATGCAAATTTCAGTCTTGCACTTAGGAGAAATTGTCAAGGGGTTTATTGGAAAATATATAAATTTATTATTATTATTTTAAAATAATTATTAAATGAGGTTTTTCTAAGTATTTGAATGTCTCAATTAAGGCATATTGAGTGAGCTTAAGCTTATTGCTCATTTTTGTCTAAATCCTAACCTCATTGCTCTACTCTCTCCCCTATATCATGATGTAAAATCACCTTAAAAAACATTATACATGATATATAATAATATATATATATATATATATATATCAGACAGGCCGATAACAAAAATATTACAATATTTAGTGCAACAAGTATAAAAACAATAATTTTTTTTTCTTTTTGAAACATACATTTGTCCTTAATTCTAAAGGGCTATTTCTATCTAATGGAATACGCACATAAAAGACTCCCGTAATGTAACTCACCCTCAATAAGGGCCCGTGATTTAGATCTATTGTGCATCTACTACAATTGATAGATACAAAACACTATAACTAGCACTTGCACCCAAGGGAGGTGCAAGGAATACACCGAAAAAATTATATAATTGTCTGGAATTCATGATTGTCTGAAATTTATGGGTTTTGCTGCTTCTACCATGAGTGTTCAGATATGTTTGAAAGATTATTGACTATATAGTTGCTTGGATTTTATGGGTTGCTTCTCCCATGATTGTTCAGATATGTTTGAAGGGATAAGATTTTAGTAAAATTTATACACTTCATAATTTTCACCATGTAACGACTCAAAAACACCTCATTATTTATGATTTGCAAAACAAGGATTTCGTTTGACTTTATTTCATCACACTCATTTACAGGTATGATGAGATTAATCAGTTTGAAGAGAAAATGTGATCAGATTAAGACTGAAACTGGAAACAAATAGTAGCAGTGGGAAACAATGTTTTCCAACAATTTTGAGTTCACAAACTTTGAATTCACACTATTATTTAAATATTTTTCAATAAATTCTTCTCTTCAGCCGATTCTATTAAAATGAACAATAAATTTTTAGAGACAAAAACTGGAAATTTCTTAATCGAGATTAGGTTTCGTTTGCTATGAATAAATATAAGTAGCTGAAAAGTAAAATTCTAAAACAAAACCTTGAGATCTAGAAATGGAAGTCTGATTTGAAAGCTGCAATAGGGAAAAATGATATTTTGATACGAAAGTCTGATCTGAAGGATGCAATATGGGGAAAAATGATATTTTGATAAAGAAATCTGATTATTGGGCTCAAATACCACCACTTCTCTATTATATTTTTACAACAAAATAAAAAAGACCAAATTGATATTTAATTGATTAAACAACAAATGTATTCTACGTGATATTATGCTTTGTAAACATGTCAATCTATGCTGTCTACAACCATTAAAATCTGTTGAGCAATTTTGTGTCCAGCCAAACACATCAATGTCAAGTTACTATAATCTATTATATACAATTTCAGTGAATTTGATTTGAAGTTTAGATTAAATGCAACCGTATAACAATACGAACCACTTCTCCATTGAATCACATATTTTGGATAAAAACTTACAACAAAAGGCAGCAGACCTGTGACTTCCCAACATCTTTACTTTCTTGCAGAGGAAAGAGTGGTGCTAGGTCCTGCAAAATCTTATTCCCTCAATTTTAATCCTCTTCACTCAGTTTTACAGAGATGGATATATTAACCTTAAAAACAACACATACACATATACGACACTTACCTTGACAACAGTAAATGGACAATGGGACTTGAGATGAACAATAAGGAGCTGAAGGAAGAGCACAATGAATTCTCTCTTCACTTCATTCTCCTCATATCTGCCTCAAACAATATACCATAACAATACTATTTTGTTCACAAGACCCTGCCTCTAGAATGTATATTGATTACAATAACATGTAATTCTCAGAATGTCCAACTGCTAAAGCATCAATAATGTGAGGATGAGGCTCCATAGGTTGTTCCAATAGAAATATATACAACCTTGCTTAAGTTTAGGTCAAGAAATAGTTAAATTCAGCTTATAGTGTGGAAATAGTGGCTTTAGCCAACTATCAATTGTCCTTTCCTTTTCTCCTGACATTCTAATTTCTCGCATGTTCTTCGGAATTCATTAACCGTTTGTTAACGCAATTGTAATTTTCAATGAGTGTTATTCCATGTTTCTTCTGCCGCATATCACAAGAAAGGCAAAGAGGAAAAACAAGCCAGGGCGATGAATTTAAACATAATTGGAAATGGGTGCAAAATATAAGCATTGAGTATTGTTTGGATATTCCTGAACAAAACATTCATTGTGAGGAAATGATCATTGAAGGGGAAATTAAGGTGAGTCCTTCCAAATATTTATTATCTTCACGCCTCAAAAAAATCACGAAAGCACTAAAATTTGGGTCAACTGACTTCATGTACAAATAAAGATCTAGGTGGTGTGCATGTGAAGTAAGAACCTCCTACGGTGTAGACGGAGTACCGAGTGGTCCTTATGTGGTAGCGTGCAAATTGTTGTGTTTTAAATAGAAGATATCAAGCAAAGATTTTAACAAGGCAATACGAAAATTTGAACCATCATTTTCCGACCCAAGAACAACTTCGTTCATTTTTGACGTGTCCATTAAAGAGAAAAAGGGACATTCTTGGACTTGCTATGTGTCGACCTAAGCATTGGATAAATGAAAGGTAGTTGTGCATGGTTCAGCATGGTGGTGAGGAGCTGGAAAAGTATTCTACCATGTGTCTACTGATTATATTTAAAGTTGTGGTACGTGTTCATGGATTGAGGCCTCGTAATTAATGATGCCAACAAGAAGAGTTTATACAAAACCCTACTTTAATCAGATGCAATGCAAGCGGAAAATTAAAACAAGTGTGTCGATCAAGCATTCTCCTTTGTTTCAACGGCACTCTCTCTGAGCCAGGAAGTATGCTGAAATGCTCAGTTGTAGCTCGATTTCCATTGGACCAGGGCAAGTGAAACATTTGTCATTGTAATTGCAGAGGAGGAGCTTTATAAAATTAATTTTGTTGCCAAGAGAGAGTCGGGTGAGGAATTTCAAATAGGTATTCCTCTTTCCAACTTTTCAACCCCATTTGCGCTGAAGTGATTCGGAATATCTACAGTAAAGGTTGGTCGTAACCTGAGAAAAGGTATCACTCAAAACATTAAATAAAATAACCAACATTTCTAATCATATCCAGTAATCAATGGCTCTGGTAGTTACCCTTGACCTGCAATTGCATTTGTCCCAACAATTAGGAATTCTTCGGATGTTTCAGAATTTTAAACTGCTAACATATCTATTATTTAGGAAGAATAAAGAAAGTGTATTGCTTTTGGAATACAAACATTAAACAAGGATATATCATAGGGTTATTTTTGGAAGGTTTATTCTTAGAACTATGGCAAGATTAGAAAATAGAAGTTCTGATTTTACTCTGTTATCAAATTCTCTCTTCCCAGAAAGTAATCAGAAAGGAACATAAAGATGTAGAAAAATGTTTTGTTGCCTATACAATTGACTTTCACTTTTACCTATTGGCTATAATACTATATTATCCCTAATCACAGATGTTTGCTAAGTACACCCCTACTGATAATTTTCCACTTCACAATTTAACTGCAGCCTCTATGGTTAGAATTATAATCATGATCTTTAATAACAGATAATGATCATTCCCTCTTTTCTTTCATATTTTCTACGATGCACGTACACTCCAACAATGTAAACAAGCCAAAATATGACTAACAATCCCTAATCCAATAAGATTCAATTTTTGTATTATGTTTCAGAACAATTATGACTCGCTTCAAGAGCTATTCCAGATTTATGATATTGCAGTCTAAATGCTTAAATGTTACTCTAAGACAGAACATCTCGATGCACCCAAATGCAAGAGATTCCCAAAACCTTATCGTCAACGATGGCGGTAAGCCAAAACGGGCAGAGTTTGCAGAAAAACAATTACGAAACCCTACCAAAGCAGAAATCTCCCTACAACTACTACTTCAATCTATTCAGAGTAAACAAAAATATTGGATGCGAGGTAAAATTTTCTTCCAGGCATGGGGCGAGGAATGTTTCACCATCTGAAGCATATTTATAACAAATATAGACTGTGATGAAGCAGGTCCGTAGCAGTTGCACAAAAAATCTTGGCGGTGATCAAGCAGCTCCATAGCAGGTTCAGCGACAATGAGGTGGGTTTACATATAGCTTCCAGCAGGGATAAAAATTAGAGTTAAAAAACATTTCTTTTATCCCATTTTCATCACTTCTCTTATACTAAGTTTATTTAACCATCCCCATCTTTCAATCAATTGCATCCCCCTTACCATCATTTTACCAAAGTGTGTGAGCATATATCCAGTTACCATGGTCTATTATAGAAAATAATCAAGGGATACCATCTATAGAACTAGATGTTTGAGTCCTTCCCAATCCTCTTTCACTCTACACTTGGGGGCAAGCTTCATCCATACATCTTATCCACATCCTCCACTATCATTCATCATTTATCCATCATCCTATCTAAAATCCATCCTCCTTTCTTCCTCCTTTGATCTTGACAAGGTTAAGGATCTACATGAGCATCACATATCCCTCATCTTATCCAAGTCTATATTTTCTTCCCATCTTTGATCTTGATGAAGAGCCTAGGGGTCAAATATCCATGCATCCATATATTATCCAGTTAACCTTGATCATCCTAGCCATATCCTCCATCCCACATTTCTTATCCTATCTCCATCCCCCCATCCTATCAAAGAACTGAAAGCGAAAAACCACCACAAGATTTCCCCCCCAAAATTACTTAATCAAAGATCCCCCAAGAATGTATGATCTTGAATCTTTATCATTAGTACATAGAAACAATGTTGAGTTTCTTAGCTTGGATAGGAACTTCTACAAAATTACTTAATCAAAGATCCCCCAAGAATGTATGATCTTGAATCTTTATCATTAGTACATAGAAACAATGTTGAGTTTCTTAGCTTGGATAGGAACTTCTACATACAGGTTCAATGTGAACATGCAAGGAAAAGTTCAAATGTTTTGAGTTGTATTTCACTTTAGTAATTAAAGTGAAAGTATTTTGTCTAGATAAATAATTCTAATAAATTGTAGAAATGAATTAGTGATTTAGACTTATCTTCCATCTCATTATTATAAGTGATAAAGATGCTTTTGTAATAAAAAATGTTTTTTGGTAGATTCGGATTTCAACTAAATTAGTATCAAGATAGGAGAAAGAAAGAAGATTGTAAGAAATCCATTTAGATTGTCTTCTAAAGGAATGAAAGCCTAACTTTTCCAAAGGATGAGAAAATCGAATATCAGATATAGTTGGTTTACTTGCAGCTGTGAGTTATATCAGTTGTGGAGGTTTCCTTGTGTATTTTTGAAAGGAATGAGAAAAAGTTAGGTGTAATTATTTGTGTATTCTTCTAAATTTTAAGTTTCAACAATTATGTTAAGAAAATAAAACTAATTTATTAAAACTAGAAAATTAATTACCCATATTTGACATTTCATCACAATATTAGAGCCACAAAGATGGAGAGAAAATTGCGCAACCTAGAGAAAGAATTTCTAGGGTGGTTTTTTGTTTGAAAATTGTACAAGATTTTAAGGTGGAAAATCAAAAATTTCTTTGTTGAAAATTCGTAGCTATTTTTTTTATCATGAATCACAGCCTAGTTTAGGTGAAGAGACACATTGGATTTGGATGTAAAATCACAGCTAGTAGAACAAGGAAAATTGTAGCTACTTTTTGGTTTAAAATTGCTCAATGATGAGCAAGGATGGCTTTAAGGTTTCATGTTCTGATTTTGATCTTCTCATGGAAGCCATGATTCTGCTTGTTTTTTCTTCTGTTGAGGCTTCAAGTCATGTAAATCCTTACTTTTTTAATTTTAATACAATCTCCTCGGCTTCGACCCCTTATTTATCAAAAAAAAATAAAAAATTGCTCAATATTTTTCATGAAAAATCACGATCTGGTTTACATTCAATCACACAAATATTCTTTATTGGAAAAATGACGGCTTACAAATAGAATCAAACTTGCAACTATAAGTTTTTTTAAGTTTGTGTCAAGGTTTGATAAACCAATGGAAAATTTCAAAAAACCTCTTCTAAAAAAAGTCATGAAAGTCACAACTAGGGGTTTGAAGGCCATAACCAAGGTTTTATGATTTTATAAACCATTATTTTTTTAGTTGAAAAGAAAAAGATAAAAATGAAGAATTTTTTGGTAGATCACGAGGGATTTGAAGATAATAAATTAGGGTTTATTTCAGGTGTTTTTTTAGTAATTCAGGGTAGCCCCACAATCCCCCACCCAACGTCACTTAGAGGCGAGTAGAGAGGTGAGACTAGTTCGTGGGGGGTATATGGAGCTGACAACCACTACCACCTTTTAAGCTCGAGAGTGAGTCAAACCTCAGACCATGATGAACCATCCACAACCTCAAGCCAGCCACACTACTCATTCCGACTTATTTTAGGTGTTGTTTTAAAACACAAAATTTATCAATTTTTACAAACCATAAGCTACAATTTTGTTGCAACAAGGGTTTTGCAAAAAAAAAGGGCTTACAATTTATAAACTATTTGAGAAAAGAATGGAGTCAAACATTAAGGGTATATTAAAGGGTGAGGATCCATCCTCACAACCAAGGAAGTACTTGAGTAAAATCAAGTGTTTTAGTTTTCATATGTTTGTTCATTATGCATCACACTATCCAAACAGGAAGTACTAGGGAAAACAAGAACAAAAGGATGCAACAGTCTTTGCACATACTCAAATGAATGAATTTTTTTCCAATTTTGAAAAATATTTCCCAATGGTTTATTGTATTTCTATCATCACAATTCTAAGGAATACTTAATATGTGAACAGTGGAACCTCTAGGAATATGACATCAACTTAGGGGTATTTTACCAATTTCAAAGAACATAATTCTAGAGTTTAAATCGAGCTTGGTGATGATGCCAAGTATCCAATAGTAGTTGGTACAATTCCCTTTCAAATTTAGTCAAGTATTTTTGTAGATTTTGATATTGTTTTGTTTGTCCCACATCTTAGGAAGAATTTTCTTTCAATTCCAGTGATGAAGGATAAGGGCCATGTAGTTGAATTCAAAGATCAACAAGTTCTCAATAGACCAAAAGAATATAGCCTAGATATTGTACATGTGATAGGGGTTAGGTGGTAGAAATTGTGAATAAATTTAATGATTTAGAGTGATGAGAACACACTTATACTAAGAGGGGGTGAGTCGGTATAATCTAATCTTTTAATTTCTCAAAAGCAATAACCACAACAATGCCAATCACACAATATCAAAAATTAAGAACACAAGAAGAACACAATATTTACATGGAATATAATTTAGGAGAAAACCATGAAATAAGGACTATATTGATCTACTATCCAAATCCACTCACCAAAATAAATAGGTTCTTACAATAATTTGTAGACAACAACCCACTAGAGACACCAATCCTTGTCATTGAGAACCAAACTCAACATGAGACACCAATCTCCTTTCTATCTATTATAGGCATCCACTTGCCTCTTCATTCTCCCAACTCGCTTTGCATTAGCATTGACCTAATATTTTCATCTGGGACTATCACAATTACTTTGCTTCTTAGAATGCAGTACCAAATTTTTTTCACAACCTTTACTATAGAAAACGATTGGTTATCCAACTGGGGTATCAAATTTCTACATTTTTGAAATGGGAAATTATAAAATCTATTGGTCTCTCATCATTTTTCTCTCCCTTTGATTCAATATGCCAACACAAGAGTGGTTTGAGGAAAATGTGTAAATGTTAAAAGGCTTTGTGTAGTCTAGACTAGCTACCACTAGAGTGCTAGTTATAGCTTCCTTGATTTCTATTTTGATGAAAAAGGGATCCTAGGTCCAACACATAGAACACTAGGATCAAATGGCTTTTTTGAAAAGAAAATTAGAATGCAAACCAAGGAAACTTAGATTGAATTTCCACCTTAAATGGTGAGCCAATTAGACCTTGATTTGGATTCTTTAGCATCTTGAAAATGAATTGGAATTAAATTTATTTTATCTACCTAATTAAACTATGAGCCCTAATATGTAAATGCAAGATTCTAGAAGCTAGACAACGGTAATAGAAATTTCAGCACTAGATTTGGGTTAAGGAGGACGCTGTGCACCTATCCTGCAAGTTTGAGCCTGAAAATGGAGGAAAATATGCACTAGGGCGCCCCTATCCTACTAGGGCCTTTTCAGATATTTTTTTGTAATCCTCGGATGTTGTGCTTGCACTTCCATTTTCTACTTGCAAACTGTTCGGATCGCTTCTAAATACTTTTGAAATTGAATTTTCGTGAGTTGTCAAGACCTAGGGTTTTGAATGCAACAATGAACAAGGAGTCTTCAAGCTTCCTTTGATCTTCTTTAGCCTGAAATCTACACATTCACAAAGAGAGGAAAATATTGTGTCATATAGGGATTTTCCTCAGTCAAACCCCATGATAGTGTTCCCACTTTCACAATGGAAATGTCAATGATAAAAATTTAATGGAAAAGAAAGAAATGATGAATGAAAAAATTATTGCAACTCAACACCCTTCAATGGCTTCCTTGAAGGACTAAAGACATACACATCTCTTCAAGGGTATTTGATCTTGCTTGATAGCTTGGCTTGAATTTTTGAATGCTTTAGAGATTTGCATCAATGTTAGCCTTCATAAAGCAACACAAACACACATAAACTTTGACATGATGTTGGATCTTGAATTACCGCAATGGATGACTAAAAATGTTGCTCTTGAATCCTATTGACAATAATATTTTCTCATATTAATTTCTATATGTCATTTTTTGTTCTAGATAGATTTAAAATAATACAATAATTAGGCATTTATAGTCATTTATTCAATTTTCTGGAAATTAAATCTTGATAGTTGACTTTAGGCATTTGAATTTCAAACAATAAAGTTTCACAACCAATTTTTTTTAATTTGGAGCCAAAATAGGGGACATAGGTGCCTTAGGTGCTAATGTCCTAGCCCTATTTTCAGAAGTTCAAAGGGTCATTGATAAAGTATTATATGAGAGCATTTGTTTTATGCTTGCAAATTGTTGGAAAATATTTAAAATAGGCTATGAAATGCATAATTTAGGAAGTTAAATACTCAATTAGGTCTAATAAGTTAGGGGGGCCAAAACCAAGTGTGAAATTGTTAAGGGTGACAATTTTCTACATTGCAATTTCTTGAAATACCTTCTTGTCTTATGTATTCCACTCAATTTTTGTATCCTTTATTAACATATCATTTAAAAGAAAGATGATGTCCACCAAGAAACTAATGAAATTTCTAATAAATTTTATTTTTCCAAAAAAGTAATTCAATTCATTCCTACTATTGGGTAGGGACAACTTTAGGATAGATTCAATCCTTTCAGGATCAATTGAAATGCATTTCTTATAAATTAAATGACCTAAGAGATTCCCTTTAGTATCTCCAAAGATACACTTTTTGGGATTGAGGGAAATACTTGATTCCTTACAACTCTAGAGAATTTTTTCGCAAATCATTTACACAATCTTCTCTATTTATTGAAAAGACTATGAGATCATCCATGTATATAATAATACATTTTCCAATCAACCCTTTAAAATATACGTCCATGGCTCTTTGGAAGGTTTCCCCTATGTTGATGACACCAAGCAACATTTGTCAATATGCAAATGTTCAATTTGTGGTGAAAGTCATTTTCAGTCTATCCTCTTCTTTAACCATGAATTGGTTATTAATACCAAATTTTCTTCCCAGGTGGAGTGTCACATTGGATATATATGTTGAATAGTCTGGATAACTAAGAGTGGGGTGAATCAATTATCCTAAAACAATTTTCTTAACTTGAATTCATCCAGAGCAATCTTAAATCAATTAGAAAATAATTAAAACATAAATGAACATGAAAGCACATAACAACACCATGCACAATGAACACCAGAGTTTACATGGAAACCCAAGATGGGAAAAACCATAGAGAATGCTAATTCTCAATTATAGAACAATAGTTAAGGTGACCTCGGTTAAGGTGATTTTTACAAAGGCTCGCAAACAAATTTATCACTAGAGGTAAGGCTCACTGCCTAACTAATACAAAAACACATGATTACAAAATGAATTGATGAAGCTGCATCTACATATGCTTGAATTTAGTTCCGATTTAGAGAATAATATATGTCTATAGTAGATCCGGTCAAGAATCTTCTACCCACCTTCCTTGCACAACCTTTGCACTACTGATTATTTCTTCCTGACACTTGCCTTCTGCTTCCTTCTCTATTTATTGTTGCATAATCCTTCACACCCTTTTCTCTGTTCACACATACCACACTTCTTTTTTGGAACCAAAGATATGTTCAATATATATATATATATATATATATATATATATATATATATATATATATATATATATATATACCCATAGACAAAAATAAGTTGGCCTAGAAAAACATGTCGGCTTTGAAGAACAACATTGAATTATTCAATAAGGCTTGGCACGCTAGCACTAGGCCCAAAGGATAGGTCACACATAAATATCTTCTTACCATGGGACCCATAAAGAGGTCATACATATAGAATAATTATCAAAGGATAGTGAACATTGAATTACATGAGATATATTATAGAGCGGATGGGAATGCCACAACCAGGACACGGTCTTGATCTCCATCAATTTCACTATCAACTAGAGGAATGCAATTAGATATACGAACACTTGTAACATGCTACATGAATGCACAGATAGCAAGGATACCTAGAATAATCTTTGAGCACATCAACCAACATTAAATGATCAGTCTTTATTATTCTGCATTAATTGTCTTTCACAGGTGACCCAAAGAGGAACAACCATATCTAGATCAAGGATAACGTCCATACTACACAACATCATAGCACACGAAAGAATAGATATTTTTTGTATATCATCTTGAGAACAATCTTCTAGATCCCAAGTTTTGACATAAATGACAATAATGCCAAATCTAATCTTCTCAAAAAATTCTCAAAAATCTCCCCCTTTGGCATTGATGGAAAAATAGTAGAAACACAAAAAATGTAAACAAAATACTCCAAGCACTCTCCCTTTGTCAAGAAATTCAATTTCTCTTTTTGTTTTTTATTTTTCTCTTCATTTTCTCCCCCTTTTTTCCATCAAAGGCAAAGGGCCAAATATGAACATTTAGAAAATCAAGTAAAAATAACACTTTTCACACACAAAAACTTCTTGTACCTTTCTCTCATAGTTGGAAGAATCCTCTTCCAAGCTTGCACAACAAAAACCATTTTGGCACACATACTATCTAATAGAGCCAACAACTCAAATGATGATGACTAGTTCAGAGATAAGCACTATAGTTCATAATCTTCTGCATCATAAAGTATCCTGAAGAGATGATCCAACTGGACCTCAACAATTTATTTGACCAGCCAAAAAGTTTTAACCAAATCTTCCCTCTATCTCTGAGTAGACAATAACTCAGCTTCCAACTCACCAACTCTTATTCTTTGTTTTCCATATTTATCTTTGAAGAAGTAAAAAAACTTCCCAATATCATTCAATTCAGATTCAATAGCTTCAATTATACTTCTAAAGTTGTCAACAACAATAGGCCACTGGAGATAGTACCTATAGATGTCAGACATCTCCTTAATTCATTCGCTTGTCTCACCAATGTGTTTGGAAATTTTTTGTTTGCATTTGAAACAACTTCTCTTGATCATAGCTTGGATCTTATGTCCTTCAGATCCTTCCCACAACAACCTTTCTTCAACAACTTCTATCAGATCATCTGGTAATGAGTCAGAAACAACAAAAATAGTAGTACCCATTTTGAGCAGATAATGAACTAAGGCATCTTCAATTCTAGGCCTCCTAACCGGAGAGTAGGCATACCACATTTCACAAATATTTTTCAAAACCACCCTCATCCAACACCGAATGAACTTCATCTAGATCAGAAGAGTCAAATCCAAGAAGAGAATCTTCTTCCTTCTCCTTCGCTTCTGAGATGGAGATGGTATCCTTTGTGTTGATTTTCCTCCTTTTAGGTTTCAGAGGGGAATCGCCAATGACAACCTCTAACTCCTTCTTACTGGAGGAGAAACCCTCCTCAAACTGACCGATAGATCTAGCACTAGACACTATCACACCGGAGCATAGAACCGTCTGCAAGGATGAGAAATAAACTTTGCATTCTTTTGTTTTTTCATACATTTCAAATATCTATAAACTTTCTTTCTGATAGGGATGCCATACTTCCACTTAATATTATCTTTTGACAATAACAAATTTAGAAAGTAGAATACTAAACACATGAGCAGAGACCCAAACTGGAAGGGATAACTCTCAACCAAAGACATTCTGACATTCTCAATTAGGTTTTCCATTATTAGGCTACACAAGTCAAACGTTTTATTTTCCTTGACTATCTTATGTGCAAGATACACAATAATAGCCGATGTAGAACCTTCATGATTTCAGAAATAGATTTTGTGTTATACCACAAGCAACATACCTTACTACAAGATCAACAATGTTATTTATCAATGGAGCTTCGGGGTCTTTGTCGATACCAGTAATTTCCTCCACATCTCTGTATTTTATTGTCTTCTTCCCAGGGAGGTCACCGACACTGCACAATCTAGTAATTTAGCTTCAATGGTTTCCTTAGTGATCAGATAGGGTTTGTGCAAAATGATGTTTTCATCCTTGAATCAAATCAATAGGAACAAGATAGTCTCTTTTTCAGAAATCGAAGGGAATTCTCCCTATAAATCCATACCCAGGGCTCTTACATTTTGCAATTTATCAGTCTGCAACCCTAGTTCCATTTCCTTCATCTTTTGATGATCGAATTCATCCAACTCTACTCCCTTTAGCCTCAGCGAAATACCACCACTGGATTCATTGTCAACCACCAAATATTCCATCATCGCACTTAGCTTCTTCAATCCTTTTATCGCTGAGTGAAACCTCTTCTCCTTCTTTGAAAACTGTGAAAAATGATTTGAAACTCCACCTTTTATCCTTAATTTCTCATGATGATTTCACTGCCAAAAGCTTACATTGATGATGTCATCAATTATACTTCTCTTTTCAATCAACCGAATTAAGCTTCATCATACATCACCAACCAGATCAAACTTAGTCATGTCAAAAAAACATCAATATTACTTCAAAGAGGGGGAACCAATGGGATATGGATTGCTAAACTCCCCCTGAGCCAAGGTAGTTGGCTCAAATTCTGAAAGAGCTTGTACTAAGATCCAGTACCACATAAGAGCTCCCCACACTCATTTCCATTTTCTTCCAAACCATGGCGGTCTTCTTCTTAGATTCATTTGATTCTGAAGCCTTATTTTCAGACTTTTTCGAAGCAACATATATGCATGTGTTAGCAAAATGTTTGGATTGACTACACTTGTAACATGTTTGTCCTAACTTAACTGAGTGAACCCTAGATCTGCATTGATTAGCTTTATGAAAATAATCATGGCATAGATGGAAATTACCATGAAAGAGATTATTCATTCCATTCCTTCTAATTGGATTAGATAATTGACTTCTGCAATGAATTGCTTTGTGACCAAACTTGTAATAGTTAAAGTATTGAGTACTCAGTTCCTTCTTGCTTCTACACTCTATAGCCTTATGTCCAAATTTTTTGCATAGAAAATAATGACCATTAAATGATAAGTACCTTTGAGTATTTGGTTGCCTAACTGAAAGTCTTTTTGTAGGTGTTCTAGAGTTTCAGACCTTTCTTGCTACAATAGATCTCACTTCAACTTCAACTACTTTGTCTTTACCCTTAGTATTCAGATTTGAACTTTCACCTAAGAAGCCAAGTCCTTCCTTATCCTTGTGACATTTTTCTAGGGACAAGAGTTGATTCAGAATTATGCTACTTTCACATACTCTTGCTTTTGATTTCAGCCTTCTTAACTCTTGATCTAACTTCTCATTTTCTTCTATTTTTTGTTTGATGGTATCTTTGAGATTTTCTTCAGTCTTCTTCCATTCTTCCATTTTCTATTTGATGGTATATTTGAGATTTTCTTCAGTCTTCTTGCATTCATCCAAACGTAGCTTTAGATTCACAACACTTTCCTTTGACTCTTTTAATTCCTCATAGACCTCTCTATGTCTTGCTTTGAATCTCCATATTTTCTCCCTTAGCTTTGAGATACAATCATTTGCCTCCCTGATGTTTTCTTTCAATACTTCTTTTTCAGATTTCGTGCTTTCCATGAAATCTAACATTCTCTTTAGTTATTCATCAAATTAATAGTCTCCTTCCATCTATTCAAACTGCCAAGATCTCCCTCAAGTGGTTAAGCTCTATCTGCAAGGGACCAGGCTCTGATACCAATTGTTGAAAAATCTGAATAGCTGAGAGTGGAGGGGGTGAATCAGTTATCCTAAAACCATTTTCTTAACTTTAATTAATCTAGAACAATCTTAAATTAATTAGATAATAATTGAAATAGATATGAAAATGAAAGCACATAACAAGACCATGCACAATGAACACAAAATTTTGCATGGAAACCCAAGATAGGAAAAACCATGGAGAATGCTAATTCTCAATTATAGAACATCGGTTAAGGTGACACCGTTTAAGGTGATTTTTACAAAGGCTCACTACTAAATTTATCACTATAGGTAAGGCTCACTACCAGTGGAGTCACTGCCCGACTAATACAAAAACATATAATTACAAAATGAATTGACGAAGCTGCATCTACATATGCATGAAGTCAATTCTGATTTAGGGCACAATATCTGTCTGCAACAAATCCAATCATGAATCTTCTACCCAGCTTCCTTGCACAACCTCTACACTACTGATTAATTCTTCTTGAAACTTTCCTTCTACTTCCTTCTCTGTTTTTTGTCACATAATCCTTCACACCCTTTTCTTTGTTCACACACACCACACTTCTTGTTCGGAACCAAAGAGAAGTTCAATATGTATATGCCCGTAGAAAAAAATAATTCATCCTAGCAAAACATGTCAGCTTTCAAGAACAACCTTGAAATAATAATAAGGCTTGGCATGCTAGCAATAGACCCAAAGGATAGGTCGCACATAAATATCTCCTTACCACGGGACCCATAAATAGGTCATACATATAACATAATTATCAAAGGATAGCAAACATTGAATTACATGAGATAAATTCTGGAGCTAATGGGAATGCCACGACCAAGACCAAGTCTTGATCTCCATCAATTTTAGTATCAACCAGAAAAATTCAATTAGACATACCAATGCTTGTAACATTCTAAATGAATTTATGGATAGCAAGGATACCTGGAATAAGCTTTGAGCACAACAACCAACATCAAAATATTAGTCTTCATTATTCTACATTAACTATCTTTCACAGGTGACCCAGAGAGGAGTACTTCCATATTCGGATCAAGTTTAACATCCATACTACACAACATCATAGCACATGATAGGATAGATCATTTTTGTATATCATCTGGAGCACAACCTTCTGGATCCCAAGTTTTGAAATCAATGACAACAATGCCAAATATAATATTCTCAACAACTTCTCAACAATATAACCCTACCACCTAACAATTTATGTACCTCCTTTTGTATCAAAGGTTCAAGAAAATAATTAACAAGGCATTATCATTCTCTGAAAGGTTTATTTTCCTAATTAAGAGGAATGGTATGAGTGATCACTGAAGTATCATATGTTTTCAATTATGTATAACTCTAAGAAATAAATTTTATAATATATTAGAGCAATGACTATACCATTTTGTTCTTCTAGTGTATAAATTTGGCCAATATGTGCATCTCTCTTATCTTGTTCATTTCCCAAGTTATGAGATGCTTATTTACTTTCTTTTGAACTAGGAGTATCATTTTCAAGTTTTTCTATGGAATCTTTGTCAAATATTATTTCCAATGCCACCATACCCTTAGGGATGTTGTTGGTTTTTAATTTTATAATTCCTTCCTCAACCATCTTGAATGGATCCATGTCACATTCTTCTATAATTTGGGAAAAACAATTTCAGAGGTTGTGATGAAGTCGAGAATATGTTGATCATCTTTAAATACCTAGAAATGTGTAATATTTTCTAGAATTGATGGTGAGGGCACCATCTCTACAAAAAACCTTTTTAATTTGGATCGAATCATTGGTTGTAAAGAACTAGTAGAAATAGTAAGGGCATCTATGGCATAATTATTCCTTCTGGGGATTGACCTTATGTTCAAAGCCTCAAAATATTTTATCAAATCCCACACTCTATTTTGTAAGCTACCAAAATTTTGTTGTGGTAGGAGTATTGGCTCCTTATTTGCAAGTTATGACTAATTATGAATCTCCTTCCACAAATAAATACTTGAGCTTATTTCTTTTAAATCGGTCTCATTATTCATGCATGTGAACTCTAGTTTAAAGGCTCCTAAAAAGGATTTACCTTGAGGGTTAATTAGCTCAATATCAACACCATTTCCTTGGTTGCACTTGGATTCATTTAATCTAACCTTACACATTATTTTCTTCTCGCTTTTTTGGATATTTTATTTTTCTATTATAATGGGAATAATTTTTTGAATGGGTGTAGTAGGATCCCTTGTTATATTATGCTCAAGTTCACTTGGTTGCTCATCCTTGGTTAGGAGACCATCTCGTGGTGCTCTGAGAAGATAATTAATTACACCTATGATTTTTTCTAATTCATCCTCCAATATCTTCTTGTCCAGATATTTAATGGTTTCATTGGTGACTTCCTGGTCTTTTAGGATGCATTCCCCTACATGCCCTCTTTCCTCCTATTCTTGAAACTGCATCATTTTAATCCTTTCCATTGCATCTTGAAAAGAGATACAATAAAATTTAGAGTGGACTTGATTGTGAATCTAACACTATCTTGGGAGTAAGAGTGCCACAACATCTGCATACTTTTCAAGGTTATTCATATTATCATACATTCTATAAAAAAATCTTGAAATGTATGGACATAAGGCTAAAAATCTTGTATTCCTTTAATAGGGTTGTCTTCACCTGACTGTTCATCAATGACTAGAGAAATCATCATGATATCATTCATTTTATACACTCTTAATTCTATTTCGGTGAAAGCTACTTCATTGGGAACATTATATTTCATAACCATCATGTGTGTGAGTTTGGGTTTGGAACCTATCTTTATTTGGTTATTTAATCCCCTCCATAACAATCACAACTGAGTAAAATTCATTGAGAATTATCTCCTTAGGTATTTATTCCATTCGCAACTAAGCAACATACCATACATTTCAGGAATATCCACCAAATGTATATCAATATTCTCTTTTATTATATTATTTAACTCACCTATGGCATTGACCTCTATTTTGTCAAGTTGCATAACTACCCTATTAGATGGTTTTGGTGTCATTATTAGATTTTGATAGATTGAATAGGGCATAACATTCTAGGAAGAACCAAAATCTATTAAGAAATTGTGTAAGTTCTTACCAAACATTTTGACACTCAGAAAAAAGGGGGGAACCCTAGTCTTCCTTTGAATATGGTGGTCATTGCATCATAATAATTTAAAGCATGACATTTATCCTTTTGAGGATAATTAATAGGTCTAGTTCATGGGTTGTCTAGCGACTTGAATATCGCATCCTTTGATTGGGACAACTTTGTAGCATGTCATAGATATAATTTTTTTATTTTATCCTTTTCAATTCTTCAATAGCATTATACTTTTCCTCATTCATGACAGGGGTTTTCATGAAAGGTCCTTTTGGAGCTATTGGATTATTGTCTATGTGTGGGTCTAGTGGAGTAGGACTAGATTTTGTTGGAATTCCATTAGTGGGAGGTTCATGTTTATTCCTTAGGTTATAGATATTCCTCCCTTGTTGGAATGTGTATATGTCTACACTCTAGTTCTTTTTTATTCTCAAATAAAAATGTGAATTATTCCTCTTCCAAAAATTGACCTTGACTTCCATCGCTGACTATAGAATATAAATCCACCATCATGGTATTAATGTTCTCAAATGTAGATGATTAATTTCTTTGCATTATTTTGGACATTCTTTTCACTTCTTGGTAGTTGGCGTCTATGTGATCTAAATTTTCATGGAATTTGTAGCCTTCATTGTTAAATTCACATCAAAATGATCAACTAGATTTGTATTGTCTTGGGGGTTAGGAACTCCCCCATTGTTGGGTCTTGTGTTCCAAGATTGGTTCATTCTTTGAGAATTAAAATTCATTCCTTATAAATCCTAGTTATTCTGATGTCATTGATTTGAGGTTTGTAATTTTGGCTTGGGTTTTGGTGATGATTTCCTCCTTAGGGAATTTATTCTCAACATTGTAAGCTCATTAGTGACCTGGGATAAGTTTTTCTTCATTACTTCTAGTTTTGAGGTCAACTAAGTACTAGGGCCTTGGTTTGCTTGAGACCTCTAGTTTTTTTTCTCGGAAAATATATTTCCAGGTTGTGCCATCCCATTCATGGAGATAATTTCTCATAATATAGGTAACTATAGGAACTAAAGGAGTATTTTGATTGGGTTCATCAAAGGTGTGTGGTTAGTCAAGGCATTTTTGATGAAAAAAAATTGGTTTGGAAAGACTAATGTTGGTAATGCTCTAAAACGATTATTTGTCTGGGGGTACATTGTTATGAAAAGACAAATTTGATTCATTATATATGGGTAAAAGCACAAAGTTGTGTCACAATTTATAAAGGAAATGACCAACACTGATCCAACTTTTAAACTTGAATCACTAAAAAGTGGCATATATGTTTTGAATTTTGAAATGATGTAAACTAGTAAAATATGTATTTTTTAGTATATTTTATGTTTGTATTTTAAAAAAAAAAAATTAAAAATATTTTATACTTGCTTTTAATAAATTAAAACTATAATTTATATGTTGATAAAATGCTGAAAATTGAAGTTGCATGAGACATCAAACTTTTTATAGTAAATTTTATTTTTTTTCTTTCAAATTTTGTGTTTATTTATAACTTGAAACTTAAGTGCATAGATTTTTTTTTTTTCGATTTTGATAAATATATGTTTTTCAATAAATATTAAAATGTGTGAATAAAAAAATAGTTGTTTCCATCAGACGCCAACTTTCATATTAAATATTTATCTAAAATGGAAAAAAAAATTATACCATCTTGAAATAGATTCTTTTATCTAGTGCATCATATTTTTTAATAAGTTTTAGTATTTTTCTTTGCAATGGTAATCAACCTAATATTTTGTGTTGATAACCTACTTTTAGTAAACATAATATATAAAATATAAATAATAATTAAACTATTAAAATAAATATATTTTTGTAAACTACACTTATGGATCTACAAAAGGGTATTTTTATACTTTTAAAAAAATGTTATTTACATTAGTAGGAGTTATTGAAACTTTAAATTTTTCAAATAATTTTATTTTTTGGTAAATTGGATTCAAAGTGGTGCTCCATATATTTTTAGCCAACAACTTTAGTTGAGAAAGTTGTGAAAGTATCTAACTTAGCTAGAATGAATCTTACTAGATCATATATTTGGCCAAAATTGATTTTTAGTTAGAAATACTTAAATTAAGTTGTGTTGATAAGTTGGCTAAAAGTGTGACACAACTTTGTGCTTTTACCCATACTTCCTTTGGGTAACCTCCTTAGGAATATGATGGTCAAGGGATCTAACAATCTGAAGTATGTCTATATTACAGCTAACCCAAGCATAAGGTGCATATCTCCTAACCTTTTGTATGTTTTGTCAAACCTCATGTATAAATGATGATGGAATCATTAGGCTCCTTCCTACAGGACACCAATTGATGTTACAAAATGGTGGGATCTATGAATACTTTAAATTGATTTGTGAATTTATTTTCTAGATCTTTCCATGTGGTGATAGTTCCTCTAGGAAGATTAAGGTACCAACTATAAGAAAAGTCTCCTAGAGAGCAAGGGAAAATTCTATAGATTACATCTTGATAGTTGATTTGAGCTCTATTGAATATTTCCTTAAAGATTCTCATGTAGTCTTCTACTATCTTGGACTCACCACACATGTACTTAGGGAAAAATTTCTCTAGATTTTTTCAAAGCTCATGTAAAGGTCCTCCCATGATCAATGAGGAACTCTCATCTACTATGGAAAAGGCCATCCTAAATGGTGGGGGTGAAACAACTGTTATGATCAGGGGTGATGTTGGGCTCACCAATAAAGTTTGTAGGTCAGGGTGTCATATGGTTTCCATAAAATTTGATGTTTCACCCCCAACTTTTCCTTTATCACTTCTCTATTTTTGGTGTTGGGATAATTCTACAAGATCTCCTTTATTAGGGGAAGACCTAAGAACCCTTTGGAATTTTTCTAGAAAGAAAGAGAGAATTTTTCCCAGGTTTCCTAACTTAGAGGGCCCTCCTTCTAGTGCCAATTTTGTTGAGGGTGGTTTTAACACATACAAATTGCTAAGAAATAACGAGCTATTGATCATCTTGAAAAGAAGGATAATATACTACAAAGTTCATTTTGATATAGCTCTTGACCATGATGGACAACTAAAGGGTTGATGTAAACATGTTTCAACAAGAGACCTAGAATTTTTAGATTTTTGGAAAAGACATTCAAGACATGCAATCAAAATAACAAATTTTATTTTATGAAAAGGAGCTGCATGTTAGTGCTTTTCTTTAGTAGATATATATACTATTCAAATTCTCTATCTCTTCTTAGAATATCATGAAATAAAGATCAAAAGATTAAAGGGTTACCAAAAACATTTATAAACAAATGTTGAAATTAAATGGACAATGATAATATTTACTTTTTTTTTTATCAATTTTGAATCATTAAATGAAATATCAATAGATAGTATTAAAACACTTAGTATTCACAAAATTTCTATTAATACCAATGAAATATTCAAAGGAAATGAATCAATCTCGGGATTTTGAAATAATATCAAATTAGACCGCCATTATATGCATGCATAGACCTAAGAAAAAACTCTATTTAATAACATATTAAGACAATAGGTTTTATAAATTTACTCAACTCAAATAATCAAAAACATTCATACCATCACCAGATATTGAGATCCACATAAATGCAAATAAGGAATAATCCTTTGATTCACAAATAGCTCCACAAAGTTTAGTAGGAAATCCCACACTAAAATGTATAAGTTCCTTTGCAAAATACATGAGTTTTGATCTTGAAAAGGATCCAAAGTCTTAATTTAATAGATTTAGGAGTCCCATAGTTTGTCAATCTAAATTTAAAACTAATTGAAAGTAAACTAAAGCACCCAGTTTGATCCAAGATCTAGCTAAAACTAAACTAAAAAACTGGACTTTACAATTTAATTTTAAACTAAAAGCATAACACCAACTTGGATTATGACTTAGGTACTATCCTTTATTACAAAATTATTTGAAATAAATTAAAATTGAAAGGTCTGACTAGAGCTAACTAGGAAAACTATTGGAAAACTAAGTGATGACCTCATTCATCATGTCTATTAGGGGACCTCGGTGATATTTTAGCTTTATCCTTTGTGAAAATGTTGATTTATTCATCTTTTCATGTAGATTGATGAATCTTGCTAGTTCATCTTGGAAGGTTTATAGCTCCATATTTCATGTCATCATTCAATTACTGGCCTCTTGAGTAGCCTATCCCTATAGTGGTAGTCTTAGTTCTTCAATAATTTTCCAAGATAAGTAATTAGGGACGGATTTTCCTAAAATGTGTAACCTAGTTTCTTCACAAAATGCTCAATATTTACCATAGCTTGTTCAACTAGGATTTTATTATTACTTAGCTTTCTCTTTAATTTATTTAAGGTTTTCACCCTCAATTGAGCTACTTTTTACCATTCTCTAGGTTTATCTTGATCTTATTCTTCTACAACAATCAGAGGAAGTAGATTTTATTCTTTACAAAATCAGGATGTAATCTTCTCAAACCTTCAATTCCTCACCTATTCCGACCTAAATTTGGTGAATTCTATCTTCATCACTAATTTAGTGATAAGACTTTATTACTTTCCTCAAAACTCTACTTTCTAATTCTAGAAAATTTTCTTTCCACTGCTTGATGGAAGATGCCCACCCCTTAAGGTTAGTATGTTTGACATTATCTTTCAGTATAGCCTATAAGACTGGCTTAGGAGAAACAACATAAATTGGTACTATCAATTTATTTATACATTTTTTAAGTTGAGCCACCTAAGATTTAAGCTCCTCATTTGTGTTATCAACTTTTTGCATTCTCTTTAAGATGGTAGACATAAATATTTGCAATGATTGTTGTTCTCCCTCCCTTTTGTGAACACCTAGATTCACTTATCTTATTTATTAATCCTCCAATTTCATTTTAGATTCACACTTATCTACTAGAGGGATGGCTACTTGAGAAATTCTACTTCCTTGCTCATCCATAGTGATAGTTGAAATCCTTCTTGACCTTTTCTTTCTCTTAGTCAAGGATTGAAAGAACTCTAATAGGATGCTTAAACTCTTATCTTCCTCTTCCTAGACATATGTTCTTTGTCTCATTTGTACTGTATGGTTCAACCATACTAGAAATTTTGAGGAGACTTCCCTTTGAGGAGAAGTTATAATTTTTGTATTATGTGATGCTACAAAATTGTCATGATTTGCCTTATGTTGCTCTGTATCTTTTCTTAACATGAATTCTTCTTCAACTATTTTCTCATTTTCAGCCTCCTTATCTGGTTCAATTTATCCTTCCTCATGTTCCTCAACTACATTTTATTAAATATAAACTTCTTCTTGTACTTCCTTTTCAACAATCACTTCTTCTTCTGCCTCTTTATTTTGAATTTCCTCTCCTTATGTTTTTGGCTCATCTTCTTAGGGAGGAGGAAAAGGGGGATCATGTGGAAGAGATGAAGGAGGTGGAGGATCTAGACTAGGGCTCTACTATTGAGGAGGTGGAGGAAGAGGTGATGTGGTTATTTGAGGAGGAAAATATGGTGGATAAGGTGTTAGAGTATTAAGTTATTTCACTTAATTAATTTAATCATATTTGTTAATTAATTAAGTCACTTATCACTTTCGTTGTTGAAGCTAAACTTAGGCACATTAATAATTAATTATTTATTAATTATTAAGTGTGCACACTAGGGTTTCTTGATCTCCTTCATAAATATTGATCTCATTGTAATTATTTGATTCTCTTAATGCATTTTTATAGCTTGAGGCTTGCAGAGCATCTTTGTTGTTCTTTTCATCTTTCATACTTTGTGATAGGTTATTGCATGCAGGTGATTCTTGGGGCTTGTAAGGTTGGGTTTCTCAACTTCTATAGGGTATTAGAGTTCCAGATTTGCAGCTGCTTGTTCGTCATTTGAAATATATTTTCTTACTATGATTTTTAAGTGCAAGGGTTTCAACCAAGCATCTTTTTTGCAAGATCTGGGGGTAGCCAATTTTTTGTGCATTTTTAGGCAAAACGAACGTCGCCACCGCGTTCAAAGCACCCAAAAACCATAGAAAATCTTGTCAAATCATTGATTTTGGAGAAGTTGGTATCCGAGGCAAAAAAAAATTGCTAGAGAGGCCGTATGACCTCCCCAACATGCATTATGAGGCATGAAAATTGAAAAAAATCGATTTTTTTTTTTAAATGGTTTTTTTCATCCTTCGACGACGCCTCCAGTAGAAAAGTTAGGTGCCACCTGCTCACCACTTGGTCACCACCATAGCACCACCAAGAGTGGTGGCGCCACCCATCTGTCTTCGGCCTTCGCTCAGCCCTCGCAGGCTCTAGCTCCTAAGTCGCGGTCCTTTGGATGACCAAGGGCTACGCATCCAGCCCCGTCGGCCGCCTCCAACCCCAACACAAGTCACATTGGTGACCAAGGGCTTCGGCCTCAGCCCCCAACTACAAGCCCCTCGGTCCTGCATACGACCAAGAGCTGATTGTTTTTAGCCCCTGAGGGCTCCTAAGGGCTTATTGGGCACTTTGGAGCTATTTTCACAAAATCGGGCGTAACTTTTACGTACGATCTTCATTTTTCAAAATCAAATAGGCGTCAAAAATTTGGTTTCGTGCACTATCCAATGGTGCTAGTGTTTTCTTCTAGGTTTTCCATTTTGATGCCTTTTTTCTAGTCAAAGTCAGATGATGGTTTATGCATTCCAGGGGGCGTAACTTTTGTGTCTAAGCTCCATTTTTTCAAATGAATAGGCATCAGAAATTTGGTTCGATGCTCTGCACAATGAACAAACTTATTTTCCTAGATTTTTCCCCAGGTATATTTAATTCAACTTTTTGTGTTTTCACAGTTTGCTTCATTACTTGGATGTTTTGGCACATGGGAGCCTCCTGTTTACATCATTTGGCTCTATTTCATTTGATCTACATGTAGTAAGTAGGGATAACTTTAGTGGTGAATCTTCACCAATTGGCGAATTCTAGGAATCTGGAAATTCGAAATTGGTGAATCTACCGTATCTGTAGGGTGTTCAAATCACCAGGAATTCACAGACTATCGGTCCAATGCATGTCCATTCACCAACAACTTTTTTTACGAGGCATGTTTAGGCAATAAATTCGCCATAACAGACTACGCGTTTCCAATGCACTGATCAATATTTTCGCCTGGAATCCTGGGGAGCATGTCAAAGTCACCAACATATTCGCCAATACTATTAAAACAACATTATATGAAGACCCATTTCGCTAATTAAAATTTACAAATAGTTTCTTGTGAAGACCCATTTCGCCAATTAAAATTTACAAGTAGTTTCTTGTGAAGACCCATTTTTCCAATTCAAATTTATAAATAGTTGCTTATGAGGACCTATTTCGCCTTGAAAATTTCAAGGTATCATTGTATAAGCAAGGATTCGCCAAATTTTTAACATACCATTTCAAAATCCCACGAAATTTGCCAAATATGGATTGATATAAATATAATTGAAACTGTTATTTGTTCTTACACATTTTGTTTGGTTTTACACATGTTTTTCGATTCTGAACTTCTGAGGTTCTACTTCTCGATTCAGAAGTCAGCAAAACTCGAAAACGTAGACTCAAAGGTGAGTGATCATTTCTTCATACTGTTATTAGTTATTAGACTATTAGTTATAATAATAATATTTCTTTATCTGTTTTCCATTCTTGCTTTAGTCTTAAACATAATTTTAAGTAGGATATGGGATCTATATTCTCTATCGGTATGTCCTTCTTAAACAAGAAGACATTTTTTTCCAGCTTTTATTCGAAGTGAATTCAATATGTCGAGCAGCAAGGGTAAGATTCCTGAGCAGGTGGGTAATGAAGAGACTGGGAGGCCATCAAAATGCCCAAAATGCGGAGGTACCATACAATGTTACTTTGGAATTGGCAAAGCTTCTAATCCATTAGATCAAGGTGGAGCTACACCATCAACTCTTCCACCAAATATTATTGAAGATGGAGATACATCATCAACTCTTTCACCACAGGAAGGTCAAGGTGAGATTGTCATTGTGTTAAATCAAAATGTATCAAATGAGGATGGCAATGTCGCAGAAGATGTTCCAAGGGATTCCCTAGATAGCCAAAATGAGATAATCAACTTGGATGAGGATGATGTTGGTAGCAAGAAAAGAAAAGGCAAAGCAAAATTGGGGCGCGAGTGGGAAATGACAAGGAATTTTCAAATTGGTTGGTTGTCGAAGTACCCATTCCTTGAACCAGTGGGGGTATCAAATGGAAACGATATTGAAAGGGCAACAGAGGTCAGATGTAAGATTTGTAGTTGGAAATGTGGAAGAGACAAGATGATGCAGCTAAAGCTTGACACTATAGAAAAGCATATCGGTAAATTTTATGAAAAATAAATCATAGACGGAAAGGAACAATCAGTCGTACGATGGAAATCAAAGGAAGAATGTCTTCATGTTAAGTATGCCATAGATTATGGAGAGCATAACCATAGAATGTCGAAGATTAAAAAATGTGAAGGTACACTTGAGGCTCATTTTGGAAAAGCCATGGCAGCAACAAATCTGTCAAAAACTGTTCAGATGAGTGTTGTTTTTCATATATTGTCTAGGGGGCGTCCTATGACAGACTACCTAGAATATTTTGATTTTTTATCTTATTTGAGTGTTCCCCACTTTCCCTTCTCACATTGGTCAGTAAACGCTGGATGGGAATTGGCGAACTATCTTGCTGCAGTGGAAAAGAAAGATTTAAAGGAGAAATTAAAAGAGTCAAATATTATTGCATTATCTTTAGATGAAGTTACTGCAGTAGACAATACTTCTTGGGTTTGTATACATTTGTATATTGTAGAACAACATGTTCACGAAGCTCATCTTCTTTGTAGGTTTGGATGAGTTGATAATTGCCAAAAAGTTGGTGTGTGTAGGAGTTGATGGAGCTGCAGTGATGCAAGGTCAAAGGAGCGGTCTTTGCACAAAGTTACAAACTACTTGTGCACCATACATGCTTGGCATTCACTGCATGGCCCACAAAATGAATTTAGGATTTAAAATTGCAAGCAATTTTCCAATAGTATCAAAATTTGAAAATCTAGTTCGCAAGATCCACGCATACTTCTGCCGAAGTCCAAAACGTTTCCTTGAATTTCAACATTTTGCTGAGGGAATAACACCGGGAAACAAGCTTCTCAAGGATGTTGATACCAGATGGATCTCGCTGCATGGACTAGCGCAACGAGTTCTTTCATAATATCAATCCTTGATTGGGTTAATGTACGAGCATCACAACACAGTAGACAAAGCTCCTGAACTCTTACATAGGTTAAGTGATATAGAGACACTCTTGACTTTAGCTAGTTTTCTCCCCATGCTGGATGAGATGAACAATCTTGTGAAGAAAGCTCAAGATAGAACTATGTATATTTATGAATATTCCAATCTATGTAAACTTGCATGCTTGGCCCTCGATCATCTATATCTAGATCTAACACAAGAAGGCGCAAATTATTTGTTGTGGCAGAAAATTACTGATTTGAATAATCTTGATCATTATTTATAGTTTAATGCAAGCGGGCACTTATGTATTTGTGTACGTGGATATGAGATACCAATGTACCATTGTAAGATAGCCAGGCACTCTAGAAAAGAAGTACCTGTTAACGAGGAAGATTTTAACGACATTGTTAAATTTGTTAGTGATAATTTGAAGGAAATTGCAAAATCTCTTTCCTCAGAGATTCGTGAAAGATTCCCTCGACATAAAATACTTGAAGCCATTGGTATTGTGTATCCTCAATTTTGGGTAAACCGAGATAACCCAAAATATTTTCATGATCAAGTAAAAATCGTGATTGAACAGTTTTCGAAAAAGGTAACATACAATGAGCAGGCAATAGAAAAAATTTTAAATGAAAATAAGCTTAGAAAGCAATGTCAGAGTTTTGCAATAGCTATGAGGGACCAGACTAATTCCATGGGCAAGGAGAAGGCCTTTAAACCGGGATCAATAAAAAAGGTTTGGACAAGCTTAGGTCAGAGTGAAATATTGCATGGTTCGATGTCAAAATATTTCAACCTTGCTGATTTATGTCAAACAATGATATTGGGGTCGGTGGAGGATGAGAGAGTTTTCAGTACATTGGGGTTTTTGAAATCAAAGCTAAGAAACAAACTGGACAAGAATTTGGAAAATTGCTTGAGGATGAAAGGAACTGCGTATAATGTCAAAAAAATTCCTTTTGATAGGGCACTCACAATTTGGAGGTCCACATGTGAAAGAAGAGGGTCCGGGTTGTGCAACACAAGCTCTCCAATTCCAAGAGTCGTCGGTACTGGTGGTGGTACTAGTGGTAGTGGCAGTGGCAGTGGGCCTATGATAGATCAAGATGACAATGATATTGAAATTGACACAAATCAAACAATGAATGTTGATTTTGAGACACAGGCCGAACAAAGTGCAGAGCAGTCTCTGAATCAAGATGACTCTTTTACTTTATCTGAAGATGAGCATCAATTTGAGGACCCTGACTCCGTTTGGGAAATGGAAGAGAATTAGCAGGTTTTAGGTATTTTTACTGCACTTCTTGAATCAGTTTCCATTGTTCCAAAGTCCAAACTATAGTTGATGCTATTTTATATTCTATTAAATGAAAATTGTGAATCATTGCACTTCAAGTTCATGATATCTTATAATCCTATTTTAGATTGCACTCAAGCACTGCATGAATCATATTCCAAACAATAGTTGATGATTTTTTATATTGTATTCAAATAAATTGTGAATCATTGCACTTCAAGTTCAGGAATTGGGATATTTTATTTAATATTTTATATTGCACTTCATGAATCATATCAGGATTTTTAGTCAAAACATAACAGAAGCTAACAGACTAACAGTTCAACATCCATAACTTAGAAATGAACAAAATAACCCTGGATCATTTTATTAGAAATAATGATATGTTTATACAATTGAGAGACATGAGTTCGAAATAAGTAATTCCCATTCAGATGCTAGTACTGTCCTGAAACATCAAACTCTAATGAGTTTAAAACCTACTATAGAATGACTGATGCACTAGCCAACCACCAAATCTCAAGAAACTTGCGCCAAAAGTGGCCCAACTCTGTCATCAAGACACAACCAAAATCTGTTATAACTTTGTGGTAAAATAGAACGAAGGAAAATTACTTAATGTTGATCGAATTCAAATCCCAACCATCGATCCTTCACTTTCATCAGAGCATCGAACGACTGCCTTCAAAAAGGCTGATGTAATCTCCATCTCAGCACGACAGGCCCACCAGTGACCACACTATACATCGCCAAAGGAATACACGTGGCGCTCGCCCGTGATATCGCAATCAATAAACACCTCGCATCTTCTGATCATGCGATGGTGGGAAACCATTGATCTCCGTCATTGACAATCGTGTTCATTGATAACAATCACCGTTGTTGAACATAACCGTCGAGAAACTTTTTCATCAAGATTATAACACCTCTGTTGATTTTGAGCATGTGCATCTCGTAGCCGCTTTAGTAACCTACCATATAATGTATATCTTTGGGTTGGTTCTTTTCTGACATTACCTTTTTGAGGGTGGTTTCAAAACAACTTATGTCCCATTGAATCATCTAGGCTGGGCCCCTTCTAATAAAAATGCTAAATATTTCGCCTGACCTTTTATTTATCAAGTTTGGGTCGGACCGTGCCCTGTGTTTTAGAACAACTTTGAGCCATCGTTTTTCGTTGTCCTAGGTGGTGTCCCCTTCCCCTCTTTTATTTTAAGTAATTGTATTATTTTGCAGGGGTTATTTTTAGTGACCGTCGATCTCCCTACGGTTGATCTTGACCGTTCCCCGTGATATTGTGATGACATCACCGCTGGTTGTTTGGTGATTGTGATATCATGGGTGAGTGCCACGTGTCCCAGATTGTCGATGCTAAAAAGGAGTAAATAAAGTGCTTAATATTTGTATCAGACTTTAGTACATTATAGAGTGGGTTACTAAACCAGATGTGAGATGCACGTGCTTGAGATCGATGACGATGTTTTAACCTTGATGAAAAGTTGCTCGATGGATAGGTTTTGGTGCTACAGCTGTTGCTCACTGTTGTGAATGATCATGATCGTTGATGAAGGGAATTGACGGTTTCCCACCATCACGTGATCCTAAAGTGAAGGGTGTTTAGTGATTGCGATATCACGGGCGGACGCCATGTGTATTCCTTTGGCGCTGTGTATTATGGTGGGCCCTCGATAATGACATGGAGATGTTGTCAGCCTTTTGAAGATGGTCGTCTGATCATTGATGATCTGACAGGAATAAGAGATTGACGACGAGGATTTAAATTTGCATCAAATACGATTGAAGCTGTTGGTGCGGCATGCAAGTGAGATTTAATGGCGGATGAGACATCTACTGGCCATTTTTCATCGGCTTTAAGTAGTTAATTCCATTATATCTTCACCACAAAGGCATTCAAATATTTTCAAAGCGGTTCAAAGCTAGAGATTGAGTTTTTCAAGCAATTACAGCGAGGTTTGGTTTTTTGCAAGGCGCGAAATCTCGTGAGTTACCTTTTATGCCACAGTTTCTATTTGAATGTGTTTTTTGTGGAGGGTTGTATTTTGTTGGTCAGGGGTCTTGTTGATTAAGACTGTAAGGTTATTGGTTCTTTTTAATTGTGGGAAATTGTGAAGTTCTAGTGTAATTTCATTTTTGGTCGCCCTAGTTTGTTCAAGGATTTGATTTTAGGAGAAGCCCCGGTTGTTCGAAATGGCGCCATCAAAGCAGCATTCTTGCCATATTGATTATTTGCAAAGGAATTTATACGATGATTTCCTAGATCAATTCCTGCTATCAACGAACGACAAGAAGAGGGGTTTGATTTTAATGAATGGGAAAGCCTTAGGCTAGGGACTAAGGTGTAAAACCTATAATATTGCAGATGCTAGGGGCCAAATGACAGGCCTAGAAATGTTTAGGAGATGGTATGGGCAGCGAAATGTGCCTCATCCTTTATGTAATGGCTGGAAGTACGATATGGGGAAACTAGTTGTACCAAATGTATTTCCTGATATTGACCTACTAAGAGTAGTGGCAACATGATATGATCCTGTTACAAGGATTATCAGGGATAATGATGGTGGGGTTCTACTGAATATAAATGCAGACGAGATTCTACAGGTTTTCGATTTGAGTGAGTATAGCCCTTTCTTAGTCCGGGTAGATTTTGAGGAAATGAAGCAGGGATATGCCAAGTCAAAGCCTCTTTTTAGATCAGAATTGCTTCCTCCTCATTTAGCCAAGGCAGGCAGTTCAATGATTCACATCAGCCCAATTGATCAGGAGCCTTTCAGGCTAAGCTGTTTTGCTGATCACTTCTTGGCAACCTTTTATTCACTTTGTCAGATTTTAGGTTTCAGCCCTAATACCATGATGCCCATTGCTTATATGTTTATGGGGGCTCAGATTCAACATCCCAATTTTTCTGTAGTGTACAACTATGCATCTTTTCTTGCTGAAAAGATACATGAGGGTTTGTTGAAGTTGCATATGGGGGACACTAGTACTCCTTTCTTTTGGTACTCCCTATTAATGCATATGTTCCTATACAAGAATGTCGACTTCTTCTCAGAGAAAATGGTGTTGAGGCAAGAAGTGAATGGAGAAAGATTACCAGTACGGGTTTGGAGTGCAGATTTGTCTTGCAACAGGGGAGGTGCTAGCTTTGTGTAGTTTGTTAACTGTTTTGCTTCTAGACTTAGAGCTAGATTGGTGGTAAATGTGCGAAGGGTCCTTGAGGATTTGCATGATTTCCTCTAACCCAAAGTGAGGAAGCCTGATTTGAAGGTGTGCCACAATTGGGGTGACATCATCTTATACCCCGTAAGCATTGTCCTAAGGGTTTATGGTTTTCGGGGAGCTCCTCACATTCTCCCATATAATGTACCATCAAGGATGGGATTTTTTGAGGTCATGTGGCAACTAGGTTGCATTCATGAGGATAATTTGATAGGGAAAGGAAAAGGGACTTTGTTCCCTGATTATACTATTGTTTCTGATTTTGTCTTTTCCAAGGGAGGATGGGTCCACTTTGGAAGATTTTTTGATGATTATCATTTGAAGAGTGGATCTAAGAGGCAGCATGACCCCGAGGGATTCTTTGCCCTATTCAGGCAACGAATTAAAGGTGGCAAGTTTGCACATGTTTTCAATTTTCCTGAGGATCTAGTAAAAAATGAGTTTGATTTGAGCAGGCAGGAATTGAATAAAGAGAAATGGATTGCCTATGAGAAACTATTGGCTATGGTGCATAAAATGGATCCAAAATATGATCCACTGATGGAGTTCACTCCATTTCACAAAATTAAAGATTTCTTAATGAATAACTTCAAAGATATCATGAGCACCTTGAAAACCAAGAAAGTCAATTTGGAACTGGACTTGGGAATTCAGAGACCGAAGGCGAGGCCTGAAGAAACAAGGCCAACTTATTAGCCACCAGAGGACATGCCTCTATACAAGAGGAAGAGAGATGATAGCAGTGATGAGGAGGCAAGAGATAAAAGGGGAAAAAAAATAATGCAAGCATCATCACAACTGGGTCAAGGGATCAGGAAACCTGGAGGGATAAGGATTGCAGACCTAGATTCACCACCAAGAAATGATCCTGTAGAGTTACTATCAGAGCCAAGCCTAAAAAGGCAAAGGGTTGAGGAAACACAAGAGGTTCTGATGGATGAAATAATTATAATTAATCAAGACATGCAGGTTGGTATCCCTTCTCCTCCTAGAACAACACAATTGGTGTTAACTGATATGGATATAAAGGGGCAGTGTGTACAAGATGCCAAGATGGAGGCCTGCAAGGCATTCCTGGATGATGATGCCTTCGTGAAGATTCTTGTATTCTTGCAGTTAATTTGGAGAATGAAATTAGAGGAATATTAGGATAAATGCAAGAGGAGAGAGTCAAGACCTGATAGGTCTGAACAGGAGAATGATGATGAAGTTAAGGCCGAACTAATGGAGGAATTCAAGAGCATTACTCCTGAGGAGGGAAGGAGACTTGTGACTCATGCTGGTGTCTTACTTCTGCCTGAATGAGACATAGCTGATGCTATAGCATTCAATGCTATCTTGCAGTCCAAGCATCCTATGCAAAATAGTGAGGAAGAGGTTAAGGCAGCTGTGCAAGACTCTGCTTTTAGTGAGGAGTATGAAACTCTGGCCATATGGGCATTGGCACCCCAGGGTAGAAAACCAAATGTGGTTGATATTGGCCCAAGCATAAGGGGAGGGCTCATCATCAAGAGAGCTTCTAAAACCTCAACAACATATGCCACAAGCTTGACATTGAATGTGGCCAAATTGGCCCAAAAGATAGCTGAAAGGGAGGAAGCTGAAAAGAAGAGTCTGATGGAGAAATACAATATAATAATTGGGGAATATAGTAGAATACAACAGAGGAATGTTGAGTTGCAGTCTAAAGTAGATAGACTGAAATATGGGCAGGTAGGAGAATCCTCCAGTGCCCCTGGTATCAGAGCACTACCCACTACTTCAGGGTCATTTCCCCTTAATATCCCAATCATTTCTACTCCTAGGTCCCCCATTTGAACACCTGCTTTCAGCCCTGCACCAGAGCCAGTTGAAGAGGAAGTTGAGTATTCTGTGGATCCTACCAAGAAGCAAATATTGAATAAAATCACAGAATTGCAGGCTACCCTAAAGGCAAGTGAGGATGATGCAATTGCTAAACACAATGAGGTGGTTGAGACCATTTTGAGGCATCTAAATGAGAAGGTTGATTATAGGTTTCCATCTATACATTCTTTGTATTCTTTGTTCTTGTGTGGAATTAAAAGCATTAAAAAAGATTGGGAATTAGTTCTGCCTTGGTTGAGAAGTGGATCCCTCGGGCCACTGATTTAGATGTTATGTTTAAGGCTTCCAGGTTTGATGCAGACAATAGGCCTCAGTCATTGAAGCCTACTCTAAATTTTTTGAAATCAGTGAAGGGATTCCAGGCCCTACCTGATGATTTGAGTAGAAAAATTAGAGAACTAGTAAAGAGTTTTGATGACTGGAATGATACTTTTACGCCAGATATAATAGATGCACACGGAAATATTAAGACATTGCAGCAGTGGAAAGATAGGGCATAAGAGGTTATTGATGCACAAATCATATTGATTTGTGATGGCTCAGACTATGACTTGCTGGTGAGCAGTATGGATAAAATAATTAATACCGGCATATTCTTAGAGTCTTTTGAGAGAGAGGCTAACCAGGTTGTGGTGAAGTACACACCTTACAATACTAGGGTGATCAAGGTGGTGAATTTTAACTGGCCAACAGATGAGGAATACCAAAAATGTGTGGACAAGTACTTAACCGAAGAGGAGTAAAACAGTGTCTATTACCGGCAACTAACAGCTCAACGGTTATATATAACTGATTATGGTCTATTAATAATTGACCAATGACATGTGTAATTTCTGGCCCAATGCTTGTTTGCTCCTTCATTTTCTATAAGAAGGATTTCAAGGCCAAAAATAGGGGTTGGCAAGTCAGATATTTTTAGGTCGAGTCTAGGTATAGTTGCAGAACAGGTTTTAGGTCTATGAAGATTTGATGTTTCGCAACAGTACTAGCATTTGAGTTATGATGTTATATTTCAAGCTCATGTCTCTCCTTTGTATAAACATATCATAATTTTGAATAGTATAATCAAGGATTATGGTGTTCATCTCATTTCTCAGTGCTTTGGTGTGTATGTTTTCCATTTTGGCTTTAATTCAAGGAATTAATTAAAATTCTTAGATGGAATCATGGATGGATATGTTTGTAAAGGGATTTAGTAAGAAGTATTGGGTTAGGATATGGATTGACACTACTGTAATGCAATATTTCCAGGGATCTTATATGCTATGTATTTGAAAAATTGAATCTGTTGTTAAATTTTAAATGTTTGTGAATTTGACTCCCTAATGGTATATGGCACTAGTTTAAATTGTACGAGTTTGTGAAGTCATGTGTCTGCATGTCTTTACTTAGAGCTTGCTGCAAAATTGTAAATAAAATGACTATCATAAGTTACGAAATAATGTTGTAATCATCCCATGCCCTTGATTGGAATTGGAAATTCCATAGGTAGATTAGGAGACAAACTTGGTTTACGTTAAAAAAACACCAACAAAACCCACCCAAAAAAGGTAACATCCGAATAGATTTTCACCCAAGGTATTACATACGACATTAGGATTTTCATGAAAGCCAAAATATAAACCCCAACCTTAGGTTCTTTCCCAAACAATATGACACATTGACAGACCAAGACAAGGTCAAGACAAAGAGGAATTCATAGAGCAAAATTAGAAGTTCCATCAAGTTCATTAGTAGTTCAAATGATAAAATAAATAATATAGATAATTGAACGTCATCACATTACTGAAGTCTGAATTTGAGATTTTTAATTGAATTTCACATGAAGGAGTACATATTGGTACTGGCCATGCAAAATCTTGCCAATGCCCAAGACAAATCTGCACAGAGCTGTGTTGGAACTTGGAAACTCATATTATCAATGGTTGAAAATAAAAAATCAAGTCACTATATCACCTTTTCTAGCAACTTCCACTCTTCGGGAGGTGGAATTTCCATTTGTTCTAATTGATGTTGTTTGACTTGAAGTTTTGTTAACATTTCATGATTGTAATTAGAAGTGGAACCTATCTTGAATTCTTCAATCAATTTTTCATTCAAGGTTATCAGTGTTCTGATTGAATCCAAATTAAAATAGTTCACATATGGGTTCTGAGGAAATTGGTCCAAATCAATATTCCTTGCACCTTCCATCTTCTTTCTGAAACCATCCTTTCCAATGAATCGCTCATTTGTGTCAAAAGCCTCTAGAAAACCAAGCTCTGTGAAGTTCCTTACCTTTTCATCCACCACCTTCATCTTGTCTACAACCAAATGCAAATATTCCTTTGTTCCAAACATTCTTGAACACTTTTCAATGGTAGATGACAACTTCATTGAGGTTTCAATTCGATTAGTAATCCCTTTTGATTTCAGATCATTATCACTGGCTTTGTAGACTGGTTGTAGAATTTCATTTGCAGATTTCTCTAATTCCAGCACCTTTTTGTTGTCCACTAAATATTTGTTGAGCTTCTTATAATGTTGTCTGATAGCATCAATCAATTGAAACATGTCACACAAATGATCAAACCTCTGCATTATTTCATCCCAGATCTTTTGTTTCATATGCCTCACCGTATCTCTACAAAATGCAGATAACTTATTTTGAGAAGACTTAATTTCTTCTTTTGCTTCCGTCAGCTCCTTCTCCAATCTTTCAATTGTTTTTCTTTGTTTCTCCAATTTTTGTTCCCACTATGCATTTCCATTTGCAATGTTTAGTCTTAATTTTTCTGAAGTGGATTTTTCCTCATCATATTTCTTCTTGCTCTCATCTAGCATTCGCTTCAGGTCATTCACTTCTCTCTCATTTGATTTATCCTCTTTGCTTGTAGATGTAGAGGCAGATTTTTTTAATTTTTTTTTCTAATTCATTGCTCTTGTTGTCTGTTGCTTTCCTATTTGCTTTCTCACTTGCTAGGTCTGCTTGAAAGTTTTCTATTTGGGTCTGCAACCTTTTCTTCCCTCTATCTTGCTTTAGCAATGATGTGTACACCAATTCATTGTTCTTCTTTGATACATTAATTTTGTCAGTATTTTTCAGGCCAGAAAAATCCAATTGAAAATTGGTTACCTGGTATTCAGATCGATCCATCTGATTTGTTGGTTTGTTTTGAACTGTGGGAACAACAATTGTGTACTCCATGATTTCTTTATTTGTGTCAAATGTGGGTAATACCATGGTTTTTGCAGTCTCTGAAGTTACAATAGACACACTCTCCATCAGTTGCTTCTTTTCTTTTTTATTCAATTCTGATTTCATTTTAAACTCTTCAATGAAATCATAGCTTGGGGAGGCAGGAACAATGGAATGCTTGAATGGCGAAGGAATAGGAGTACTTGCAGTTTCTAATGATGTCACACCCACACTAACTGGAATTGGGGGAGTGCTTGGAAATAACTCCTTTGTGGTACTGGTGGATCCATTGATAGTGTGACTTGGACCTGTCAAAATCCTTTGCCTCTTTTGATTGCCTTGATCCCCTAGTGTTTCTGTGGTATCTTTTTTTGTTTTCCTCTTAGTATTGTCTGTAATTTGTCATTGTAGCACATGTTGACCACTACTAGTACTACTACCCATACCATCACCACCAATGGAACTCCCAGTTGCACTAAGCTGTCCACCAAGGGCATGTCATAGTTGTGATTGTATCTGACCATGAGGATGAGGACTAGAAGCTCTAACAAATTGATTTTGTCTTGTATCCCCTTGGTCTACTTTTTCACCTCCAAACCCAAGGCCAGATTTATCAACTAGTTTTCTATGCTCAACACTTTGTATTGTCGAAGGGACTTGTCCTTTGGACCCCAAAGGACCACCTTCATAACCAATGTTTTGAAGTATGGCTGCTCCTGTAGTATATGTTGAAGCATATTCTTCTTTTGCGGCCTCACTTAAAATAGGTTTGTAATTGGCATGGCTTTGTTCTTCTTCTTCCTTATCAATATCATCATCAGATTCATCACGTTCATCAAGATGCTCTATATTCCATAATTTGCTAAACTCTTCATCTTCTTCATTATCATCATACTCTACAAGAGCTCTTTCTTCTCCTAGGTCCTTCCTCATAGACCAAAAGACAGTAATTTTTTATTGTGACCATTTTTTATCTATAACATCCTTCTCTAGAGAACCTGGAATTTTTACTCTACTAGATAGTTTATCACTTTTTTCATAAAATTTTTTGTATGTCCTAATTGTCTTTCGGTGCAATGCCATAATTTCGCCTGACAATTGTTCAAAAGAAATACCATTCTCAGCAACACTTTTCTCCATTGCTATTTTGACCTCATCCCAAGAATCCTTGTTTCTCAAGTTTTCAAGCAAGGGTTTACTTTGATGTTGAATTCTATTTGCAGCATTCCTATTGGCCACAATCATTGATTTAATGATGTCACATGGATCATACTGCCAGTGACAGATAGCATCAAATGCAAAAAAATTCAAAAGATTATGTGCCACACTAAATGCTTTTCTCTCGAATGTGAACCCTCCACATGAAAAAGGTAAAGAAGGAAATAAGGTCTTCTTTTGCTGACTGAGAAAGTGTAGTTCATCAGCACTCTGCACCTGCCTTACATATTCCAATGCAAAAACCCTTTATGTCACATGTATTGGAAGTTTGTATGGTGTACTCCTGATCCATAAAATCTTAGCACAGTATATTCTTCCATTAAGTACCAATCAACCAATTGTATTTCTTTTCCTAGTTGCATGCAGTTTCTACATGACAGGCAATCTAGGCATTGGATTATTTGTAATTACTTGATGCAATGGAGCCAAAAATTAGTCTACAAAATGATTGTAGTTCCTTTGAGAATCATGCATCCTTATCTCAGTGGTCCATTCATATACTAGAGCCATTTTATTTTCCTCTGCATTACTGTAGGGCTGAATATGAAGCTTGTTGGTCTGAAACATTCCTCTAAATTTGAATAGAAAAAGATAGCACAAGTAGGTTGTGAACCTAAATGTCTTCGTGGAACCTGCTTTAATCATTAAAAATTGTTTATGCATTGATTCTACAATGTGCTGAGTATAATTATATTTGACATGTTCATTAGCATAATGGATATTATATACCATTTCAAGGAGGCTTGCATCCACTTCCAAATTGCTATCCAGACCGAGGAAAAATGCTAGCATGGAAATAGTATCATGAACCCATGGTTTAAAAAATTCCAAATTATAAGGAGGCTTCTAATCACCTTTCAATTTGTTTCTATCCTTAACTATATTATTTAAGAAATAATTTTTCAACCTTTCTTCCACTGCATCATAATCACTAGCAAGCTTTTCTAGGTCAGTGTGGTGGTTTCCAAATTCTTCGGTTGTAAACCCCAACACTTTTCCAAGTTCTTTTGCATTAATGGATAACAATTCTTCTTGGTTATCTTTATTAACAATTGCTCTTTTCTTATCATCATAATTTTTAGCACAGACCATGATAAATTCTGGGCAAGGGAAAACTTCATGTAACATCATGTGCCGTAATCCATTTACCCACGAAGCACTGACAATATTAACTTTTTTTTGCTTTGCAACCTTATTCTGAGATGCAAATCTAAGTTCTGAGGTATGCCTACCATAGATTTCAGGATCATAAATATCATGGTACCCATCGGTGAAACCTAGGGTTTTAAGCAATTCTGCATAATGTATTTTTTTATCGGACATTGCTCTAGTGGTACTGGTGGTAGACATGCTTGTATAAACATGAAGTTGTGAAATTTGAATTCCCTAATAGTAATACCTATTAGTCCTCCTTAATTTTAATGAATTCTTGAGTCTCTAAAGTCTAAAACCAAACTTCAAACTTTGACAAAATAAGATTTTAAGAAATGTTAAACGATGAAATGTAGCCGCAGGAATTCTTTCACTTACCTAGATTCTGAGTCCCGACGCTTGAAAACTAGAATGGCGTTGTTGGAAGTGGAACTGTGGAATCCAAAATAGGGTGGTGCACTGCAATGGCCAATGAGCAATCTGAAGATTGAAGACTTTAAAAATCACTGTACAATTTCAAAGTGCAAAGTGTTTTAAATGCTTTTTTTCTTGTAATTGGAACTTTAAAGTGAATGACACGTCTTAGGAGTTAAGTCTACAAGACTACAAGTTGAAAATTCTTAACCGTTGATCTTTCTAAATCTAACGGTTATAGGGTGATTCCAGAAGTTTAAGTTGGGAAGCCCATCGCTCTGTGCATTTCATTACAGAATGCAACTGCAACCATACATCAAATGTTCATCCAACGGTTGAAACTTGAGTAATTTATGATATTAACTTTAAAGTTTAAAAATAAACATTAATCACTTGACAGTTGACACTTAGCAGTACAAACTACAAAGTGCTTTAAATGCTTTGTTTCTCGAAATTGGAACATTAAAGTGAATGACACGTCTTATGTCTACAAGTTGCAAATTCTTCACCGTTGATCTTTCTAAATCTAATGGTTATAGGGTGATTCCGGAGGTTTAAGTTGGGAAGCCCATCACTCTGTGCATGTCATTATGGAATGCAACTACAACCATACATCAAATGTTCATCCAATGGTTGAAACTTGAGTAATTTATTATATTAAGTTTTAACTTTAAAAATAAACATTAATCACTTGACAGTTGACAGCAGGCCTAAAATTTGATGGTCTATTAAATATTTGACCATTTTTTCAATTTTAGACCTTATATTGTAGCTATAAAATTTATTAGACCGTATAGTTTAACTTGCTATATTTTTATTAAACCGTAAAAAAATATTATATAGTATTTTAATTTATAATATATATCATTTTATAATTTTTATTATAAAAAGAGAATAGAATATAACTTTTTTGAATATTTTTAATATGAATTTAGAAACTTTTGACCTTTTTATAATATTAATAACTATCATTTTTTATATTAATATATGTGATTTATAATATTATTATAAAAATATATATTAATTTAGAATCTTTTCCAAATAAAACATAATTTTTTTTAATTTTTAGAATATATTTAACAGGATTTATTTTTAATACGATTTTAGAAACTTTTGTTAATTGTTAATTATAACAGTAGATTTTTATATTTATCACTAATAATTATCATTGTTTTCTAATTTTTCAAGATCTTCCATTTATAAAAGATTTTATATAAAAAATCGTAAATTAAACAATTTTTTTGATAAGCATTTAAATGACCAAACCGTCATAAAATTTTCATATTGATCGTTTGCTATTGTCATAATCTTAAGTTTTAACGGTTGATCTTTCTAAATCTAACGGTTATAGGGTAATTTCAGAGGTTTAAATTGGGAAGGCCATCGCTCTGTTCATTTCATTACGGAATGTAACTACAACCATACATCAAATGTTCATCCAATGGTTGAACTTGAAACTTGGGTAACCATGAATTCTCAAGTGCATATTGCATAGAGTATATTACTTAATTTCTAAAAAGAAAAAAAATGGATTTGAATATATTAAATTATTAATAGACACTGAAGTTCTGAACTCAAAAAACAACTCTTTACTCTTAAACGTAAATGAATAACAAAGCTTCAAGGAATCAAGATTCAAGAATAGCACAACACAACCATTTATTTTATTGCAACTGAATTTCAATGTCACATCATTACATATCTTTTTACAGACGAGTAGCACTGTAGCTCCTGTTTTGTATAAATAACATATGTCAGTGTGTCACTTTAGTACTTTACATAGACAAAATTTAATAATTTATTCCAAGTTGTTGCTTGTTACAGTGGATTACAAATTGATTCCAATTTCCAAGGTTTGTTGCTGAAAACCTAATACACATCTATCTCTAAAAATAAATGTGGATTTGAAAATAAATTCATGATTCCAAGCTTCTGCTGGTGGATTTGCCAATCATGTTGAGCAAAGGGGGTTCCAATCACTCTTGGGGAAATGGGAGTTGTGAAGATACAAAATGTACTTATCCCCTTCGAGAACCAGAGTCATACAAAAGATGAAAAACAAATGTCTCTTTGAAAATAAATGCATGGGGCTTGCCTAGCCAACCATGCTGGGGAAATGGGAGCTGTTAGAATATAGAAGGAGATACAAATATACTCCCAACTTTTACCTACAGCCTCTATGCATTCAGATAGCACTTATCTCTATCAAATCTCCTCATCCTGGTTCAAAACCCATCTGAAAATTCAGGTTAACCAAATCAACTTCTTTCCAATTCCACCCATTCTGAACTTGAAGGAAAATTCATCTTTTACTGATTACTCTGTAACTACATAATTGAAGGTAGGAGAATTTACAGTATCCCCAATACTGCATCATCTTCTTCGTGAATCCTTATTAACCCTAGAAAATAAAAACCCTTATGGCACTATCTACTAATCACTGAATCACTATCCCTATTTATGGGCCACCAGTGCCGCTACCAGCATGTATAATTAAAATTTCTAATTTGATTGACGTCTTGCTACGTGCCAACTTTAACTCTACCTCAAGCTGACAAGCTATCAAAATCACTCATTCAAACGATATGAAATCATTACAAATCTTGTTTCATTAAAGCTATGAGTTGTCCAAGAAATTACTTCGGATGTTCATATCACATTTGGCATTAATCGCCGCCACTGCCACTGCCAACCACACTTTCTTCAAAAAGATTGAGAATTTCAATGAAATGAAATGTACAACATCAAGATTCGAGGCATTGAAAAGAGTGAATGAGCGATGAATTAATCTGAACACAAAGTCTCAAAGATGAAAAAATAAGCATTCTGAATTTGACCTAACACTAACAGATAAACATTGAACAATTATCATGAAGAAACACAATTCATTCATAATTAAAAGGAAGCATTGATAAATACATAGATTTAGAAATATATTATTTTATCTCTCTAATGCCAAAAATGTGGTTTCACAGACCTATCACCCCACACCCTGTACAATCAAAATTCAAAAAGCGCTCAAAAGCTGAAACTACACCCCCTTATCATTATGTGTCACAAATTCACAATTCACTAAAGGACTCATGTATGTTGTTAAACTACTGGAGGTGTCAGGACTCTGTACAGTTCCAACTGCATTTCCATAACAAAATTATGAAATTCAGTGCATTCTTCTTCTTCTTCTAAAACAAAAATTACCCTGTTGTACTCAACATAGGTGGTTTTCTCTTTCCACGCCACTGAACGTAGCTGGGAAATGATGTCGAGCTGCTCTTCTTCAGGCCAATTCAAATTTGGCTGCATGAAGGCCACAATTTCATCTTCCCATACCCTAATATCGGCTGGAAGTACCATTTTGAGGAAACTATGAGTATGGAGTTCAAAATGCTGCCACCTTTCCTCGTATGCAAGCTCACTTAACTTTACCAGTAGGAAGTGACAATCTGCTACTAAATCCATTTCTCCAAACTCCTTAATACCTTATTTAAGATCTATCCTTTTGGAGGATTTAAAATATTACGTTAGATCTATCTAGTTGGTGTTTGAGAAGACATCCCTTAATGGCATCGTACAATTCATCAAATGAGTTGTCACTTCGAAAGTTGTGCATCCCGCCGAGTTCACCCAATCGCTGAGAAACAGAACTTTATAACCATTTGTACGGTAATAAAATCTCAACCATTGATTTCTAGAAATCTAACGGTTCTAGTGATATTCCGGAGGTTTCAAATCGCAAGTCTAGTGTTTTAGAGATTTACTTCCGGAATGCAACTACAGTCGTCCATCAAACGGCCCATATGATTTTTATTTCGCCACTGGAATTTTTTATTATTTTGAGATTCATTTCAATTCGCCAATGAAAATATATTTTTTGCTTTGAAAAAAGGTTTTAATCGCCAATGGAAAAAAAAAATTGGTTTGAAAAATGGTTTTATTAGCCAATGAAAAATATTTTATTCGATTAAAAAAATTTGCAATTCACCACGATTTTCCATAGACTTCCAGGGATTATAAAAGATTCACAAATGGGGATTATTTTTTTTCTCGAAAAATGAAAAAAATCGCCAATAAAATTAATATTTTTCATCAAGAAGTATATACGATTCACCAAGATTTTACACCTACGCTGAGGGGGAGGTTTCTTAAAATTATCCCTGGTAGTAAGGTCATTTTTCTCAGATTTTTTAATTTGAAGAGTTATCGTGGGTTTTTCTACTCATCCTTCAGTTGTAATTTTGGAATGGGGTAATTATTAGTCATGGGCAAAGGGCATACTTACACATTGTAGGTGGATTAATATTTTTCCTTATTTGTTTAATCTCATACCTAAACTAGCCACTTCAAAGGGAAAATTAGTTTGGGATATCATTAGATATCACGTAGTAGGACTTATATTATCTAGTGTTGATAATGACACTATGTGGGCTATATTGGATGTTTTGTGTCCCCACCCACTTTGGGCAAGTCTTTGGGATATCTATGGAGACCCCTATCTCTATCCATTCCCATAGTATCTTGCTTTAGATTGTCTCTTACCCATTTCTTGGGGAAAGAATATACCATTTGATCATGATACTTTAGAGGAACTTGATTATTTAGACATCCTTGCATGTTTCGATGGATCAGAGGCTTGTCTCACAGTTCCTACTCTTCAAACTAAGATTACACATTTATCATCTGTTGAGCCTAATGACATCAATATTGCCACATTGGACCCTATGGATTCAGTTCAGCATTAGGCCGGGTGCATGGAAATGGGTAGCCATTCCATGGACACTGTAAGTATTGGCTATGAAGGTAGCCACCCAAGATCTAGAGCCCTAATGGAAGCACAAGCATAAGAGAGATAGAGACAATATGACAAGAATAAACTGTATTCTGCCAATAATGCATATAGAAACAATGTATGTATCAATGTACAAATGTAGTAGAGACCCCTTGGTTATATAGCCAAGGTGAGAACATAGGAGGGCATAAGATTATGACAAGTGTCGTAATCTTATGACATGAGACAACTGTGAAAAGCTATCACTCCACCTAAAGTGGGAAAGTGATAATGTGATAACCACCACAAAAGGTGGAGATGAATCACATGATATGTCCACGAAAGGTGGAAGTGATAAAGTGATAGCATGATAAGTCCACCAAAAGTGGAAAATCTCCAACAACTCCTATGTGGTCCCTAAGTAAACTTAACTAAGGTGTAATAATGACCTAGGACAAGGTACAAAACAATTAATTACACCAACACCCCCCCTTAAGTGCAACTTAGGGAGAATGTACACGCAATGCAAGATGGGTCCCAACAACTAGGCCATGTTAGGTACCCATGTACAAATGCAATGCAATCTCTCACAAATGGAGAAAAGGAGAAAACCCAGTGGGACAAAACTCCTCCCCAAAAGAGAGATGAAATACAAAATAAAAATGCTCTCAATGATGCATGAGAAGGAAAAAACCCCATGTGAGGAAAAAGACCCCCCCATAAGAGAGAAGTAGAAGAGAGACAAGGCAGCCCCCCCCTCAATGTTGAGTCTCCTGCAATGATGGTAGAAGCTCGACACGAAATGCTGAAGCTGATCCAATCTCACCGAACAACGTTTCTCCCCTTAGGAAGAAACAAAACCAAGAATATATGCAGGATGTAGGATGTCTCTAAATGGTGCTCAAGTGTCTCCATGTCGATGCTGAAAGCTGACACACTCCAAATAGATGTTCTAGGCCACACTGCTGAAGAGTACAATCCAACATCTAGTAGAGAAGAATGTAGAACATGATCCAAAGAGAATGATATCCCCTCTAAAGACAAAAAGGCCTCCTCCAAATGTTGTCCAAAAGTATCCACACTCATGTCAAGTTGCAAAGAATGATCATGTAGAGAATGAACAAGAGGGTCAGAGTGTTCCCTCACAACAACTGAAGAAGGAGCATCTTCATCAAAAAGAAGATGAATGTCATCAATGATGTCCTCCAAATCTGCAATATGGGACTCCACAAACAAGTCTGAAATACCAGTCAAGAAGTCATCCAAAGTAGCCATATCTGGAAGACAATGTAAATCCCACTGCACTGAATCACAAGGAACCCAAACTGTGGAATCACAAGCATCCTCAGGTACAAAAATAGATGATTTTGCCAATGCTAGATCACAAGAGTCCTCAGCCTCAAGATGTTGACTCATAGATGAAGAAGATGAACCCTTTAAATCTTGATTAGGAGCCATAGAAAATGAAGTCTCAATAGATGTCTCTGTAGGACGAGAAGGAGAAGGGTCTGTGTCATCAAAACTACCATAACTTTCCCAATCAGCAAGTGTTTTAGCTGTTTTATCATCAATAGGTTGAAACTCTGCAAGTGGAACAAGACAATCTACAACAGGATCCTTTGGGAATGGAGGTTCATTCGAGTCTCCATACATCTCCCAAAGTTTGGTCATAAGGTCAAGAGGGATCTCAATACCATCAATGACCATTAGTGTATCAATATTACAACGAATTAATCCCAAGATATGTGTTGTTTTAAATTCCCACACAACTCTCTTCCATTTTGATGAAGGTTTAGGAACTAGCCCATAGAGATATGGCAAAAGATTAAGCCACCTACAATGTGTTAGGATTCCATCTCGCCAAGACTTAAAGTTCCATGGATTTAACCTTATTACAGCAGGATGTTTCTTGATGCCCATATTAAACTCCTCAACTTAGGCACACAATAGACCAATCAAGAGACATAAACCAAAAAAGGCAAAAGATTACCCCCCCAAATCACTCAATCAAGAAACCCCCCCCAAAAAGATGATTTGGCACTTTATACTTAGTGCGTTTACAATGGCCACTTGCAAGCCAAGCAAAGTGGGATTCTGATTTTAAATATTTTACAAAATCCTTAATTAGGCAAAAACAGACTCAAATAACTGATACAAAAGATCAAACTGAGATCTTGTCCTTACAAATGCCAAAATAGGCCAAAACTGACCAAGTGCTGAAAGTACAATTTCTGTTCACAATCACTACAAACTGATAGTACCATTGTGAAATTCAGAAAAAATAATGCACTTTCAAAAAAAACAGCACTTGAAAAGGAGTTTGTATGAGCCTGAACGGAGCCCCGGAAGTTGCAAAAATGGTGACAACTCAGCTACACCTGTGAGAAACTGAATTTCATGAAAAATACGTGCATCAAAACTAGAAACAGATTACACCACGATGTAGAGCACAAAAAATTAGCCCAAATCAAAAAAAATTTCTCGAAAAAAGGAGTCAAAATGAGCAAGATATCTGTGTTTGAAAATGAACTGCAAAATCCAAACTGCAAATGGAGAGGGGTGAAAAATTTCCAGAGTAGTGCTGACGTCAGCAACCCACAGGGCTAAATTTGACGGTCAAATGACCGTCATAGTCGTCGATAGCCTTGCCAAAATATTCTTTTTCCGTCGGAATATTCGCCGGGAAATTACTGCCGAAATCTTTGAAAATTTGATGGAATATTCCTTGCCGGAATCTTCAAAAATCAGTCGGTATATGCTTGCTACCGCCGGTAGGAATTTGCCGGGGAATGCCGGGTGATGGGGTTTGCGTGGCGGTAGGAGGCCATGCCACGTGGCGGGATCTGCAGGTCCGGTACAGTAGTACCAGTCTGCGGTACTATAGGTCGGCGGATCGTGAAGTCCGCAGATTTAATAATAATTTTTTTTTAAAAAGAAAATTTAAAAAAAAACGTTTACAAACAAAATTTATCCGCCAACAATTGAATTCATAAAAAGAATTTTTGAAAATTTTTAATTTTTCGAAAATAAATCGTACCGTCGATGCAATGATGACGATCCGTACGGCCGAGGAGGAGAAAATTTTCCCAGATGGCTCCGGGCAAAGTTGTCCGATTTTGATGAATTGATAGTCAATCTTAGGGTTTTTGACCCTTCTGGACGCAATGGCAGTGTCCTTTTTGGCTGAAAATGTTCCGAAAATATGGCTACCTCCTGGATCTGGCAACCACTTTCGATCTTCAAACCCTTGTAGATTTGGCCTCCAATGTCCAACTGAGACGAAACAAAAGGAAAATCTGACTTTTTCAGACACTCCAGACGCAATGGTGAGCTCAGATCTGATGCAACAAGCTCCCAAAATGCACTTGCAATACAAAGCCAAAAATGGAAACCCCCCAAAATCTGGTATTTCTATGAAGAAAATGCAAGATTGCACTCAAGATCTCCCCAAAATGGCAATCCAAAGGCACTCCAATAGCTTTGATACCATGTAAGAATTGGTTATGAAGGTAGCCACCCAAGATCTAGAGCCCTAATGGAAGCACAAGCATAAGAGTGATAGAGACAATATGACAAGAATAAACTGTATTCTGCCAATAATGCATATAGAAACAATGTATGTATCAATGTACAAATGTAGTAGAGACCCCTTGGTTATATAGCCAAGGTGAGAACATAGGAGGGCATAAGATTATGACAGGTGTCGTAATCTTATGACATGAGACAACTGTGAAAAGCTATCACTCCACCTAAAGTGGGAAAGTGATAATGTGATAACCACCACAAAAGGTGGAGATGAATCACATGACATGTCCATGAAAGGTGGAAGTGATAAAGTGATAGCATGATAAGTCCACCAAAAGTGGAAAATCTCCAACAACTCCTATGTGGTCCCTAAGTAAACTTAACTAAAGTGTAATAATGACCTAGGACAAGGTACAAAACAATTAATTACACCAACAGAAACCCTTAAAAAAAAAGATTTGTTAACCATAACAGAGCGCATTATAACACGCTCGCGTTATGTCGTCGGTTAAACCTAGGCAAGTTCTTGGCGGCTACAACTACAAAGCAATATCGTGAGCACGTTATAACATGCTCGCGTTATCGACTGTTAAAAGCGAAAAAATAAATGCAAATCTCTCATTTGCATTTCGACTGTTTTTTTGTGCACCCACGGCTAAAAACACCAGAATAGCGCGCTCGCATTCGAGGAGAAGAATTTCTTCACCAAGAATCCGAATTTCTTCGCAACGATGGCACCACGATGATGAGGAGCTGTAAGAGGTAAGGATTCTATGCTTTTTATTTTGAATTTGTTAGTTTTAGGTTGAATTTGATATCTATTTGTTTGAAATTTTAGGAGATGCAAATCAACCTACAAACCCTCAAAATCCTCAACAGGAGGACCAACTAAATCCTCAAGATCAAAATCAACCACAAAATCAACCTCCTCCACCAATCACTCAACCCCCTCTTGGCACTCAACAAAATTTAATGAGTGAAATTGAGAACAACAAAAAACAAATTGAGGATTTGATCAATAGGTTGAGTGATCCAAATGGTTCAACCACAAAAAGAATGACTCTAGCAAATTCTTTGAAAGATATGTTAACAAACGTAGATTCAATTAGCAAACAAATAACTAGATGGGAAGATAGGAGGCAGGCGGCTAGGGAGTATTATACAAATAAACTATCATACAAGGATGTGAAAGATTTAAAAATAATAAAAGGTGATTTGTGCTCATTATTCATCGACCCACACACAAATCAAAATCTTACCCTCAATGCAAAGAGGTTTCCTATCCATTGGTGCCACCACCAACAAATGAAGGAGCAGTTTTATGATAGGTGGTACATGGTCTTCGATTACCCACCGTGCAACAATTGCAAGGTCCCACAATATTTCCTTAGGAAACTATACAGTGAGTACATATTGAAAAAAATCCCAAATTATTTTGATATGAGGGATTTCCAGGGGAGAGGTGGGGGGTCAGCTCAGGATAGACCTGGTGCACAGTCGGATCCTACGCGGCAAGGTAGACGAGCTCTCGCTAGGCTGCCTCATGAGCACATTGTTATGCCTTCCGTCGTGAAGGAAAGTGTTGACGTAGAGACATTGCAAGCAATCAACACTTTGACCCAGAGTGTCATCCATCATACTAGCCCTATTCTACAGCGCCATCCATGGGAGTCTTCTAGTGGTGGTCTTCAAACACATGTGTGTCAATCTTGTGGGGCTACTTGTTCACATGACCCCACCGACCCTCAGGAGACTGGTACACAGGATCCGTCTGCAACTATGGAGATGGAGAGGGCAACTAACATTTTGCATGAGGCATATGGAATTGATAGTCAGGTAAAAGTTATTGCATGTGTTCATTGAATTTAATTTATTAAATTTTGATTTTGAAATGCAAGATTCACTAAAAATATTTTATGATTTTAATAAAATTGCAGGGTCATAGTGTTGAGACTGGATACACCAACCCCCCACCAACCTATTTTTGCAGTACACCTATCGCTAGGGTATGTAACTAGTAAACAATTATAAGTGTATTGCATATTAATGGAATTGTTTTACGAATGGTAATTTAATATGCAATTTTGGATGTTGAACAGACTAATATTGGAGGTTTTGATGGAACACTTCCCAGTGGCGGTGGATTTACTCAAACCTTCACGCAGGTAATAAAATAAAGAGTTTAACTAATGAATCAAGTACTTAATAGATTTGTGTAGTTTATACATGCGCATCGTTGATTACGTTGAATAATTTTTTGTTTTATTTTAAGTTGTTGCGAGACGATACACCTCTGAATGTGACGAGGGCAATGGATATTGGTGTGACATCTGCTATACAATCCTCGATGGCTCCGACAGAAGAGGTATGAGGAAAATTAGTAAATTTTAATTTACATTTGTTGTTATAGATGTTAGTTAGTCAGAAATCAAACCATTATTGATTCACGTAGTTTTTGTCTATTTGTATGGTTTATATAGGGCTTGAGCACAACTGAGCATGGGTGTGAGGATATTTCCCTCATGGAGAGAGATCGTGAGATGGCTGTAAGTGATTATTTTGTCAAATATATCATTTTTTATAATGTAATTTCTATATATTCATGTCTTTACTTCTTGTTGTAACAGTTAAAACTTCACCATGAACTAAACCCTAGGAGGAGTAGCAGGAGCACTCCACAAGCGCAGCAAAAATGAGTGATAGACCTATCGCCATCCGAGTGAAAAAGAAAGGGAAAGATTTTATTTCCTGGGCATGGAGAGCAACGACTTTTGATTCCAGAGTCTTTTATTGTATGCCTGCATGGCAGTTTTGTACATATTTTTTATTGGACATATTTGACATTATATGCCTAGATGGCATTCTCGTAAGCCTATATGGCTATTTTGTACATATATTTCATACTTATATCGACATATATTTATGTATGCCTACATGGCTATTTGGTTAATACAAATATCTTTTTTCGATGCCTGTCCATATTTGCATTCTAAATTGATGGTTCAATAGATATGAGTTACGTATATTCAAGTGTATACTTTACAACTTACGTGTATACTTTGTGACTTACGTGCATTCGAGTGTATACTTTGTGGCTTACATGTTTTCATGCATATACCTTGTATTCGTGCATATACTTTGTTTTAATTTGTGTATACTATGTATTCATGTGTATACTTTTTGAGGCTTACGTGTTTATGAGTACTTGTAGTTCCCTTATTGACATGTACATGTTTGACTTATTCACGTGTATAATTATTAATTGGTTAGCCGTAGCATTGATCTATGTCATCCTCAATGCATGATCCTTGAGATGGAGTAAGTACACCCTCAAGGTCAAAAGGAGTTTCACATGCATTCTTTGTAGGCTCATTTTGGTAGTGAAACCAAAAACCTCTTGCATCATTGAAACGAAAAAAAAATTCCTTTATAGCAGGTCTGAAGCCATTATCATTCTCCATTAGTTCTTCATGTATCCACTCCCCATTAATGGTTGTCTCATGACCTTCATGAAACCAAGCACTTATCTCATTTGTGATAGAAGAAATGTATGAAGATTTATCTTCCTCCTTATGAACCATTCATTATCATGAGAGATGGGTTCTTGTGAACCACTACTGATGAATCATGGGTCAATGAGTTTGAATTTTAAAACTACATGATTGAATCCTGATAGCAATATCACAATATTTATATATCTAAATATTGCCATTAAATCTTGAATACTGCCATCTTACCCACACAAGATTCTGGAAGATGCTTCCCACCCTTCTCTTAGTGGTTGCTCTCATTACACCTTCTACCCAGCTTCATCTTGGTGTAGACAATACGAAGACCCCAACTTGAGATCTTCACACATGCAAGAACAATTGCGTCCTTCCTGCAGCTTGGATGGATCAACTTGCAACCAAGAACCCATGCTACTGCCTGGTGTAGATTGCCTTCTACATGCTCAGAACCTTCTACCTCCGATACCATTTTGATGCAGAGGAAACAACACAAGACAGTGGCTCATCCACCCTTCTCACTACTGATCACTACTGATCACTACTGATCAAGACATGTTCTTAAGCCTCTAACTCTATCCGCCACCTTTCTGTTGTTCAAAGCTCGAGTCACACATCGCTCAAACACAATGGTCAAGCGATGTAATGGTTTCTTTGAAAACCGTTATACATTTAAAACCATACAAGAATTTCACACTCGATTATATTACGTATATTCCCTATCAACTGAAACCGTTTCACCCATTCCATTCAGGACTGTCATAAATAAACTCGAAAACAAGACATCCATGACATTCAAAACAATAGCGAATCCTTCAAAACTAATTTGCATTCACAATTTCCAAAACAATAAACCAGGAAAGATAGAGAGAACGACACGACGGGAAATGAAAACTCCTCTTTAACAAATTCCAGATATTAACACTTCAAAAACATACATGCTTTGGCCAGAGAGCTCGATTTCTTCTCCCTCTTGTTTACTCTCTTTTTTGTTTTCTCATAGTTGCACTCTCTATTTCCTCTGTCTCCCCATATTCGGTTACATGTTGTCTCTTTATAGAGATTCTAGGGTAGTTAGACAAACTGTTCATCTACCCGATATTCCCATTTGGTTACAACTGTCATTTAATCCTTTTGATGAATATATCATTGCAATTTTAAACACTTAACCATTTCTTAACATGGTCCCACGAAATTCTAAATGACTAAAACATTAAAAAATTATGAAGCTTGTCATAAATTTCAAGAGTCGAGGTGTCCCCGCACCAGTATCCTAGTTGTCCCTTTGTTGATTTATCTCCTCACTGATCCATCTTATTGGATTCTTTCACCTTTTACCCATTTCTTTCTTGAAAAACTCAATTTTAGGCCTTGTAGCCTTCTGCCCCAATTTGGCCTCCTAGAACCCGTTTTCTTGACTTTTCTCACAATCAGTCTTAACAACCCCCAAATGTTTTTGTAAATTCTTTCTTTTTATCATCAAGGCTCCAATATTTACCAGGCGTTAGGTCCTACAAGTTTTCGTACATATGATTATCCTCAAACCCCCTATTTTCAAGGGTTCCTATGGTTTTTGGCTCTTTTTCCTTCTTTGAGGACTTCAGCGACCTCCTCAGCTCTCCTCCTGGCACACACATGACTGAGATACATGTGCCTACACTCCCATACTCTTTATTGGCACAAACCAATCCATTTAGCAACTCTCCTTACTGTTGTCCTCTCCAAGCTACAAGCCAGAATGCACTTGCACTCGCCTAGTGCTTGATGATTTCATCACCTTCCCTGCAAAACAAGACCCCAAAACCTATATGTACACTATTTACATATTCAACAACTTGATTCCAAGTGGCCATGAGAGGAAATCCACGGGAAGTCAAGTGGGACTCATTATTCACAAAACTGGCCTGAACCGGCAATGAGACCAAGAAAACCAAAAACTTGCAAAAAGATAACCAGTCGGTCTAGATGACTAATCTAATGCTACACAAGGTAAGTAAGTGACACAAATGGAAGACTCAAAGCATTAGATAAGTCCTTCCAATCCATTCTTGACTGGATGAAGGCTCAAACAAAAAAATTCAATGAAAACTTGCTCTCTTCCAATCACAAAAATGTACTCTCCAAGTCTCAATTCGTGAAAACAATCCTCCAACCCAGGTATTAGGGTTTTTCTAACCTTATATACCTTTCTCCCATGTTCTAGGACCCTTCGGTCGGGCTTAGAGCATCATTAATGCCATTTTCCAACTTTTAGGACAAATAGCCAAGGCAACATTGCTCAAAATGCTCACAGTGTCCAAGACTTACCCAAACCGCAAGCCCCTAACAAACCTATTTCCAATTCACTCATCAAAAACACTCTTGGGACTTTATATCATAGCCCTTATTCCCTCTTTCATCCTAATCTGATAGTAGCCACTTTTCAAATCAATCTTGGAGTAGTACCTAGCACCCCCCTAAACAGTCCATTAAGTCTTCTATCCTAGGAATAGGAAACCTATATCTAATGGTTATCCTATTTATGGCCCTAGAATCAATACACATTCTCCACTTATCTCCCTTCTTAGGTGCCAACACCACTGGAACAACACATGGGCTTATGCTTTTCCTGATCAACCCTTGGTCCAAAAGTTCTTGAACTTGCCTTGCTATCTTCTTGTTTTGCTTCGGTGTCATTTTCTATGCAGCCTTGTTAGGCAATGTTGCTCCTGGTACAAAGTCAATTTGATGACCGATTGCCCTCTTAGGTGGTAGTGTAGCTAGTGTGCCTTCACAAATGATATCCTTGAACTGATCCAACAGTTGCTCCACCTCTGCTATATAGGTAGCCGATTAGGTGACTCCTTGTCCTTTGGCTTCAACATGATTGCATAGACAACTCATTCTTCCTCCTTCATGTCTCTTAGGAATTCCTTTCCACTCATCAAAAGTACACTGGATTCTGCCTTTTCCACTATCCTTCTTGGGGAAAAAACTTTGTGGTTAAATGCTTGAGCTAGAGTATACTAGAATAGGTGACCTCCCAGAAAGACCTAGTGCCTCACCTCTGTGAGCATCACTTAGATGCAATGAGTGCTAAGTGGGCCATTCAATATCATTTCAAATTTGTTTCTTTAAACAATTTACAAATTTGCAACTTAAGACTCCTCCAACCTAAGGGATCGATCTGGTGGAACATAGCTCAGAGCGATTCCATGTGTTTCGGTGCAAAAGAGGACCATTCCTAGCGTAAAAATACCTATTTGGATGTGTTGGAATAGTCCGCTTGGTCACACAAATTGCAGAACGAAAGTTGCACCACTCTGCAACTTTGCACTACTTGCATTTGATGCTTTTTCCATCAAGTGAAAATCTACCACCACTAGAAAACAACTCTGAGATAGCCAAAACCAAGAGAGGTTTTTGTAAACAGGCTCAATACAATCCTATAGGATTAGATGAGAAGTTTCTAAGCATCACGGTATCCAAGTAATAGCATGCTGAAGTTTGCAGTTATTTTGCACTTTGGACCCTTAAGGGATCAATCCAGTGGAACATAGCTTAGAGCGATTCTACGTGTTTTAGTGTGAAAGAGGACCATGCCTACCGTAAAAATACCTATTTGGACGTGTTGGAATAGTTTGCTTGGTCACACGAGTTGCAGAGCGAAAGTTGCACCACTTTGCAACTTTGCACAGCTTGAATTTGACACGTTTTCCATCAAGTGAAAATCCACCGCCACAAGAAAACCACTCCAAGATATCCAAAATCAAGAGAGGTTTTTCTAGAGGGGTCCAATGCCTTTGTGTAGGATCAGATGAGAAGATTCTAAGTGTCACGGTATCCAAGTAATAGCATGCTGAAGTTTGCAGCTATTTTGCACTTTGGACCCTTGAGGGATTGATCCGGTGGAACATAGCTCAGAGCGATTCCAAGTGTTTCGGTACGAAAGAGGACCATGCCTACTGTAAAAATACCTATTCGAACGTGTTGGAAAAATTTGCTTGCTCACACGAGTTGCAGAGCGAAAGTTGCACCACTTTGCAACTTTGCACAACTTGAATTTGACATGTTTTCCATCAAGTGAAAATCCGTCGCCACGAGAAAACCACTCCAAGATAGCCAAAATTGAGAGAGGTTTTTCTAGAGGGGTCCAAATCCTTTTTGAAGGATCAGATGAGAAGTTTATAAGTGTCATGGTATCCAAGTAATAGCATGTTGAAGTTTGTAGCTATTTTGCACTTTGGACCCTTAAGGGATCGATCCGGTGGAACATAGCTCAAAGTGATTCCACGTGTTTCAGTGCAAAAGAGGACCATGAATATCGTAAAAATACCTATTTGGACATGTTGGAATAGTTTGCTTGCTCACACGAGTTGTAGAGAGAAAGTTGCACCACTTTGCAACTTTGCACAACTTGAATTTGACACGTTTTCCATCAAGTGAAAATCTGCCGCCACAAGAAAACCACTCCAAGATAGCCAAAATCGAGAGATTATTTTCTAGAGGGGTCCAACACCTTTTTGTAGGATCAGACAAGAAGTTTCTAAGTGTCACGGTATCCAAGTAATAGCATGCTAAAGTTTGTAGCTATTTTGCACTTTGGACCCTTAAGGGATCGATCCGGTGGAACATAGCTCAGAGCGATTCCATGTGTTTCAGTGCAAAAGAGGACCATTCCTACCATAAACATACCTATATGGACATGTTGGAACAGTCCGCTTGCTCACACGAGTTACAGAGCGAAAGTTGCACCACTTTGCAACTTTGCACAACTTGAATTTGACACGTTTTCCATCAAGTGAAAATCCACCGCCACGAGAAAACCACTCCAAGATAGCCAAAATCGAGAGAGGTTTTTCTAGAGGGGTCCAATTCCTTTCTGTAGGATCAAACAACAAGTTTCTAAGTGTCACGGTATCCAAGTAATAGCATGTTGAAGTTTGCAGCTATTTTGCACTTTGGACCCTTAAGGGATCGATCCGGTGGAACATAGCTCAGAGCGATTCCACATGTTTCAGTGTGAAAGAGGACCATGCCTACTGTAAACATACCTATTCGGACATGTTGGAATAGTCCGCTTGCTCGCACGAGTTGCAGAGCGAAAGTTGCACCACTTTGCAACTTTGCATAGCTTGAATTTGACACGTTTTCCATCAAGTGAAAATCCACCGCCACGAGAAAACCACTTCAAGATAGCTGAAATCGAGAGAGGTTTTTCTAGAGGGGTCCAGTTCCTTTCTGTAGGATTAGATGAGAAGTTTCTAAGTGTCACGGTATCTAAGTAATAGCATGCTGAAGTTTGCAACTATTTTGCACTTTGGACCCTTAAGGGATCGATCCGGTGGAACATAGCTCAGAGCGATTCTACGTGTTTCGTTGCGAAAGAGGACCATTTCTACCATAGACATACCTATTCAAAAGTGTTGGAATAGTCCGCTTGGTCACATGAGTTGCAAAAAAATGTGTACAAATTGTTTACATTTCAAAATTCAAAGTTTGCAAATTTTCCTACTCAAGGCATTTACAGAACAAGGTGCTACGACACCAAACATGGACTTCAACTTTAAAATATTTGAGTATATCTCATTATGTAATTAAATCTTATTACAATGCCTCTGGCACTTCGTTCTCTCAGATCTATTACAATGTCAGTCATACATTCAAGATTCTTTTTAAATGTTTATATCATAGGTGCCCATCATGAGGTTAACTTCAAATGAGTAACTTGAGATTCCCTCGCTAAGCTTCACATGCTCTCTTATAATGGCTTGAAATAAAAATTGAGATTTGTCAAAATCATCAAAATAAGTATGTTGCATTGCTTTTTTGGCTGAGATTTTTGATAATGGCTCTTAAATCAGCATTTTCTGCAACGAAAGATCAATCAACCCTCAGTAGTTTACTTACAAATACGCAAAGTAAAAGAGAAAAATAAAGAGCATCCAAAATGGAAATGAAATAAAAATAGATGGAAGGCACTTACAGATGTTGCATGTAGGCATCAAAATAAGGATGTTGCATTGCTTTTCTAGTTGACATTCTCTTCGATGGCTCATATATCTGCATTTTTTGCAAGGGGACACCAATCTATGTAAAAGAAGATGATAACATTGGCATCAAACAAATTAATGTGCATACAAGTATAAATTAATAAGAACCAATGTGCATATACTTACAAATTAATCCAACGAACCATCTGGGTCTGCTCTAATCTTTATTGTGTCAAGTATTGCCTCATGGTCAGACTCACGGACCTTCCATAATGACTTGTTCAAAGGTCTACCCCCATATTTGGTCAAATGAACATTGGATGCTACGACAAGGTTCGAGTAATGAAGAATCTTACGATGTATGTCAAAGTCCTAAAATAGCCAATGTTTAACACTTGAATGTGGGTACCTTCTAAGCCATGTTCCAGTAACCACAACTGAGCCTGTAGGGTATTCGATGTTTTCTCCATCTATAACTGGGGCCTCCAATTTCTTTTTGGTCTCAACACAATGACACAAGTAATAGTTTGTTCCCTCTTCATTGTCTTCATTTGCAATAACTGCATAAACATGCCCTGCATTGATATGTGCAAAAAATCTCTTGAAATTTGTCAACATTACGAATACAGTACAAAGTAAGATATAACGATATGGAATTTCAACAACTAAGAAAGTAGATATATCACCTCATTGAACTAGATCTGATATGTGGTCAAAGTCGACCGATGATTCTATCTATGTCAGTTCCAACGCTGTCGGAGGGTGATACATGTGAAGTGGGCTAAGATAACTTGTGAACCATTTGTCAACCCACTCCCTTGACTCACAATCATTCCAATCTTGAATTGTACATGAAGAACAAAAGCATGCCATCTTTCGTGTATCGATACTCCATGAACCTGTATTTGAGCTAAGGAAAGAGTGTACCTCACTCGATCCTATTAGTGTACAACAGTCTTCATATGGTGCAATGTTAGTATCATCCATCAACCAGAAAAATCTATGAACTAAAGACGTACCTTCATTACCTAGACCCATCAAAGCATTACACCACTCGACGATTGATTTTGCATCTATCAACTTTGCACTGTCTTTATACTTTAACTCTTCTCGTGCTAATGCTCTTTTCACGCATGCTCCTACACCATGATGCTCCCCCTTTCCATGTCCAGCCTCACAAAAGTTCCACATATGTTGAACACTTGTAATGAAATGCATCCTGCACAACCAGTAGAACATGCGCGAGTTCGTGAACTGTGCTGCACAGTTATCAGACCATATTATATGTTGATTGTATTTTATGCCCCTCTGAGCCAAAGCACTATAGAACATCTGGAAGCAACCTTGTACGAACTCTGGAGAATGTGTGTGATCATCACTAATGTAAAAGTGGTACTCCCTCAATACCTTCCTTTGCTCATCTGTACTATCAGATGCATGAATGAATGTTATGTGCACAAATATTGAAACTTGTGTAGAGTTTTAATATTGTGACTGCACCTCATGTTGTGGTTGTAGAGTGTAGTTCTCTGCAAAGTCAGCCATAGATACTATGCTTCCAACTGGAAAGGTGTCCTTGCATAGCTTGAACTACGTGCCCAACCATTAGGCTCAATGGGTATGCATTGCATACTCAGACAGTATACTGTCACGAAATGTGGTCATAAATTTGTACACTGGAATCTTCTCAATAACCAAATCACACCTTTTTGCTTGAGACCCATCTTTTGTAGCATATGGCACTGTTTTATACTTCTTGAACTCTACTAGTTTGTGTCCCACCTCATCTGTGTTTTCCATATGTTGGCATACTGGCATACGCTGGAAGCCACTGCAACGCTCGCATGAACCATCCAAGCATGTTGTACTATAGAATATCTGGAAATCCTCTATTTGACATAAATTTTTTGATAAGAACTCTCTGAAAGATTTTGGTGGGGCTTCTATGCCACAATCCTACAAAACATCGTTAGTATGCAAATCTAAACATATAGAATGATAAACATCATAATGGTTAGAAAATTCAATATGTAGTCTACAACAACAAGTAGTGCGTGTGTGACTTATCTTGACATAAAAAGGTTTAAGCAGTTCAAAATATCTTTGAGAAATACTAATTTGAGGATAATCATTTTCAAATTTCTGAAAAAATTGGGTTTCAGTCATATCCAAAAAATGCTTTGGATGTGGCTCACGATTCCAACTACCGATTCTCCTTCTTACCACATCCCTTTGATTTGGAGATGGCCTTGTGTTATTCTTCCAATACTCTTCAATTAGTGTTCTCAAGGCTTCGACAACTTCTTTATCTTTTCATGACAGTCTCCCCGAGAATGCCCATAATTCATTTGTATCATTGCCCTCAATTCTTTGCCGCCTTTGAATGGCTCTTGATAAAGTTTTTCTACTAATTCCTATTTTTTCACTAGTCTTTCTAACTAGGCGAGCTCTCTTTGTTTGACAACTTACCAAAGTCGATGTAATGACACATCGGGTGACATTACTATCCTTTGAGCGTGAGGTCTTACCCACACTCTCATAAGCATCCATTAGATTCTTCACAATGGTGTCTTCACTCGATGCATTCGATGTTCTCAACCCAAGAGTCTTCATGATGTTCCTATACTTTACACCCCGCATCATTTCAACAAATAGTTGACACCTTGTAGTCTCATTTAGCCTTTCAAAGAATCATTCCCAAATCTTATCAGCATATCTTCTACAAGTGCGTGTTGAAATCTTACCTTCCATGTGCTGGAAACTCTCATCATCAATATTAATCAAATACTTTGGTTTTCTACGCAAAATTCTTGGTGGTGTTCTCCTAGGTACATACATCTCAACATTAGGAATTTCTTCAATATATAATTGATGTGGGCTAGATTGCATACCTTTGATCGAGGGTGGAGAAGAAGACATACCTGAGGTTCACATGGGAATGATGGCATACCTTCTTCATCAATTTCGAGTGATGATGTACTCTCAACTTGAGATGTGTTGGATGGTGTCCAACAATATTCACTTGTGGTAAATGGTGTCCCTCCATATTCACTTGCAGTAGATGGTGTCCATCCATATTCACTTGTGCTAGATGGTGTCCCTCCATATTCGCTTGTGCTTAATGGTGTCCTTTCATATTCACTTGTCGTAGAGGGTGTGTCTCCAACTACGGTATCTGAATCTGTCTTACAACGATGCTTTCGCATTCGTGCCTTTTGTGCTACCAATTCCCATTCTCTTTTTGATGGTTGAGGTTCCTCTACAATCGGGTTGTTTTCATCAATTGTTTCCAATTTCTTCTTTTCACGATATGCCGCCACCCGAACTCTCTCCTTTTCTTTCAAGGTTTCGTTCTCTTCATCTGTTAGTTTCCTCTTTGTCTTTTTCTTCGGCATGGTGGATAATTTTATCTATACCATGGTAATGAGATGAATATTAGTTCCTAAAAAATGTATCCATTCAAGATAATTGAAAAATATATGTCATTGAAGGCTTCATTTAAATAATACTTACAATCATCGTGTACAAAAGTAGTCTTTTATTGTTGATGGTTCTAGCCAACCACCAAGGGAATAAGGACTATGATGTAAAGTCCCAATATTTTTTTTGATGTGTGAGTTAAGGAAAACTTAGGGTAGTCTAGAGCCTTGAATTTTGGAGAAGCCTGAATGATGAAATTAGGCAAATTAGTCCATGTAGACTTGGCAATTTGTCCTAAAAGTGGGAAAAGGGCATTAATGATGCTCTAAGCCTGACCCAAGGGTCCTAGCACATGGGAGAAAGGTATATAAGGTCATAAAAACCCTAATTGAGCATGTGGGAAAGCTATTGTATGATTTGGAGTTTTGGAAGGGGAATTTGTGAGTTGGAAGAGTGCAAATTTCATTGAATTTTTGTTTTTGTGCCTTCATCCAGTCAAGAATGGATTGAAAGGACCTGTCTAATGCTTTGAGTCTTTCAATTGTGTCACTTAATTACTATGTGAATCATTATATTAACCATTTAGTTCAATTGCTTTTTGTTTTGCAAGTTTTTAGAATTTTTGGTCTCATAGCCAGATCAGGCCAGTTTTTGGAAATAATGATCCCCACGTGAATTCCCATGGAAAGGCTACCATGGAAACTTTGAATCAAGTAGGGGACTATTTTTATAGTGTACATATGGTGTGTGGTGTCTTGGTTTGCAGGGGAGATGGTGAATTCATCAAGAACTAGGCGAGTGCAAGTGCATTTTGGGTAGTGGCTTGGAGAGGACAGCAGTAAAGAAAGTTACTAAATGGACTGGTTTGTGCCAATCAAGAGCAAGAGAGTTGAGAACATGTATTCCAGACATGTGTGTGCAAGGAGGAGAGTTGAGGAGGTCATTGAAGCCCTCAAAGTTGGAAAAAGGAGCCAGAACCCTAGAAACCCTCGAAAATAGGGGGTATGAGGACAGTCCTATGTACGGACACCAAAGGGACTAAAAAACTAGTAAATCTTGAAGCCTAGGATACCACTAGAAAGAATCTATAAAAATATTTGGGGGTTGTTAAGAACATTTTTGAGAAAAGCCAAGAAAACGGGTTCTAGGAGGCTTAATTGGGCAAAAGGCTACAAGGCCTAAAATTGGGTTTTTCAAGAAAGCGATGGGTACAAGGTGAAAGAATCCTATGAGATGGATCAGTGAGGAGTCAAATCAACAAGGGGATAGTGATAATACCCTTTCGTATCCCCTCGAGTGGTTAGGACACTTTGGGTTAGTGTGGAGCCCAGGGAAGCTTAGTGGTGAATTGAGAGCAATGGTGAAGAATTTGAAATTGGTGGAGAGTCTTATGAGGTGAGAGGGGTTTAGGAGGGATACCTGAGTAGGGTAGAGAGGAATACCCTAGGAAGACCATAGAATATGTCTTGGGAAGAGCAAGATTGCTCTTGAAAGATAAGACTCCCCATCAATTGTTGAAGGACTGGTCTATGTAATGAACTTTTGACCTTGTGTAGGGTATTTTGAAGATGTTTGATGCTTTGGAATGGTTTGGGAATGGTCTTAAAGGATGAATTTTGGTGAATGGCTCTGAATTTCTATAACTGGCAAGTGTAAATAATTGTGTATATAATTTGGTAATTTAAAATGTGCATTGACAACCTAAGGTTATAATGACAAACAAAAATGAAAGCAAGACATAATAGAATGAAAGAAAATTTGTAAAGATTTCACATACCTTAAAAACCAGACTTTCAAATGGAGGAATTCAACCCAATTATGTAGCCTTAGCTTCTTCTTTCTTCAAACTCCACAACAATTTGACTTGTTCAAAAGCTTGTTCCCTTCCACACTTCAATTGTATATCGGTTTTCAATGGAATTCAAACTTCAATTGATATTATATGTCTTTCAACATCGAAACTCTGCTATTTCATGCAAAGGTGGTACAAATATCATGGAAAAGGTGATGGAAAGTGAAAAAGATGCTTGCACACTTCACAACATCATCAAAAATATATTTTTTGTCGGAGCACGCGTAGAACTAGGGGAATATGCAAACTATGGGCCTTCAAATCACAGGTATATTGATTTTTTTACCATTTTAGTGGGCTACAAAATGCGCCCGCATTATGTGAAATCAAG
>CM021105.1:62625634-62639055 GCA_007115665.2 Sequoiadendron giganteum
TCCCTCAACTGGTATAACCTCTACTCTATAACCTATTAATCCCTCATCCTAAACCCTAAACCCTTAAACCCTAACCCATAAACCCTCTACCCTCTACCGCCAATCCTATACCCTCTACCCTCAACCCTAGTCCCCCAACCCTCAAACCCACTTAGTAAACTCTCTACCCTAATCCCTCAACCCTCTTGACCCTTAAACCCTCAACTCTTAAACCCTTAAATACTCAACCCTAAACCCTCGACCCTCAACCCTAACCCCTTAAACCCTAAACTGTTAAACCCTTTACCCTCTACCCTCTAACCTCTACCATCAACCCAATACTCTCTACCCTAAACCCTAATCCCTCAACCCCTATAACCTCTACCCTATATATTGGACCCTCAACCCTAATCCCTCGACCTTATACCTTAAACCCTCAATCTTCAACCCTCAACCCTTAAACCCTCTACCCTTTACCCTATACATTAAATACTCAACCCTCAACCCTCAATCCTTAAACCCTAAACCCTCTACCCCTTACATTGGACCCTGAACCTAATCCTTCAACCATATACCCTCAAAACTATACCCTAAACCCTCTACCCTCAACCAAGTAAACCTTAACCCTAAACCCTTAACCCCAAACCCTTCAACCCTAAACACTTAAACCTAAAACCTTCTACCCTATACCCTCAACTAAATACCCTCTACCATCAAACCTATTCCATCAACCCTCAAACCTTAAAACCTACTACCCTAGAAACCATCAACCCTATAGGTCCTCCATCCTAATCCCTCAACCCCTATCACTTTCTCTCTATCTATACATCTCACCTCTCCCTCCCTCTCTCCCTCCCACCCTCTCTAATTGTCTCTATCTACCGTCCCCCTCTTTCTGCATACCTCTCGTTCAATCAATCCCTACCACCCTCTCTCACTCCCTTTCTCTCACACTCCCTCTCACTACCTATCTCTCAAGTCTCTCCCTCTCACACCCCTCACACTCTCAAGTCTCTCCCTCTCACACTCTCAAGTCTCTCCCTTTCGCACCCTACCTACATAACCCTCTCTTTCTCTTTGTCTCTCTCTCTCTCCCTCTCCCTCAATTCTCTCTCTCCCATATCCCCCCTCTCTCTCTCTCTCTCCCTCTTCCTCAATTCTCTCTCTCCAAGCCCCCCTCTCTCTCTCTCTCCCTCCCTCTATCCCTCCCACCCTACCTAGCTAAGTCCCCCTCAATCCAACCCCTTCTCTCCCACTCCCTCTCTCTTAAACTCTCACTTCGACCCCCTCTCCATCTCTCTAGACTCTCTCTAAATTCTCCCTTCGTCTAAAGACATACATAAATGCATACATACAAGCATAATACATTTGTACATATAATCTTACATCCATACAAGCATACATACATACATGTACATAAAAATATATCAGCATACATTAATATATTAACATTTAACATAAAGTAAGAAATAACGCGCTCGCATTATTGGTTAGTAGACATGTTCCCTGCAGAAGCAAAAACCATGTCAAAGTGAGCTATAACGCGAGCGTGTTATAGTACGCTCGTGTTATCTCTTGCTTTGAGAATTACCGAACTTTAAGCTTGGTATTGCCTTGGAATTCCAACCCAAAGGTTTGGAGGGCATTCCCAATGACCAGAGACATGTTTTTAAGAAATCCACCATATTTCTCATAATCGAGTTCGTGCTCACCATCAGGATTGCACATGGTTCAATATCGAAAAAATTGAGCACATGGGTAATGTTGGGTTATCTCTTAGCTATCCAATGATGTAATTTTTTTCACTTTCTGAAAATGTTAAGTCTTTCATCCATAATTTATTTTATCTGTATATCATTTTTTTTCCAAAAAGCAGTGTTTGGTATTTTTTTCGTTATAAATTAATCGTTCATCAATTTTTCAAATAAATTACATTTTTAGAAACTAGACTCCATTCTACAAAATTAAAAAATTAAAAAAAGAACAAATCAATTAGTTTCCAAAATTTGTAGGGGTAGCACAGCCAAAATTCTATTTTCAGGATATGTCCACTTCGCAAATTAGTAAAAAATCAAATATTCATTAAAAAATTCTCAAAAAATCATGCATCAACTACATACTGTTAGCTAACTTCTGACCATTGCGATTTGAAAAATACTAAAAAAAAGTTCACCGTACGAGGGTCGTACAAGAGTTGCTATGTTATGTTTTTCTGACAAAAACAACACCAATTTGTGTACGTCCCTCGTTTGAACCCCTTAATCTCAATCATTTTCAAAATAAATTAGTAGTTTAGAAAGTAGACTCGGAGCACTTGAATCCTTCTTTTTGTTCCATCTCAAAATTTTGAGTCTAAGTATCCTCAATTTCACATCCAAGGTTAGTATTTCCCGATTTCAGAAAAAAGCTATCCACTTAAGTCCCCTTTTTGGGAACCATCTTGTTCACTCATTATCTACTACATCATGGGATTCATATCTTGCAAACACATTCTTGTTTGTTGAGTCTCACACTGCAGATCTTAAGGATTATTTTGAGGACATACATCTCCTCTACCTTGATAGTCAGGTTATCACTATATTCCCACCATTATTTATGGGTTCATAGGTTGCATTTCAGGAGTCTTCACATTAGTTTGGATTGAACATCATTTGTTGCAGTTCAAACAGATTGATTCTTCAAAATCCTATCATGGCACACATCTTGAGACAGATTGGTTCATCACTCTTCACAAGGTTTCTTCTACATTGTCCTTTGGATTCATTTCTTCCCAAGGGTAGGAATATTATCTGTCACTTCAAGATCTCTTTTTGGATTCTACATCAGGCATCTACCATTATGACAGGAGTTTTTTCACTGTGGGAGGCCTTCTTGTCTCTTTCTATCTCTCTTATGGAGACCATTGTACATGTACTTATATGATAGAAGTTGTCTAGGGGGGTATCATGTAATCCACCTTCTATCCTTCTTCTATTAGTGCATTACATTATTTTCTTTGCATCCTATTTTGGGAAGGAGTTTTGTTCCCACTAAGTTTTCTCATTTACCCTGTTTTCTTTAGTTTGCATTGAATTTGTACATGGGTACCTGATCAGGCCTTTTTTTTGGGACCCATCTTTTCCTTCATGCATATTTTCCTATTGTTTTAGCTTCTCCCTAAGTTTATCTTAAGGGTGGGTGTTAGAGTAATAAGTTATTTCACTTAATTAATTTAATCATATTGGTTAATTAATTAACTCACTTATCACTTTAGTTACTTAAGCTAAACTTAGGCACATTAATAATTAATTATTTATTAATTATTAAGTGTGCACACTAGGGTTTCCTTTATAGGTTTCACTTTAGGGTTTCTTGATCTCCTACATAAGGATTGATCTCATTGTAATTATTTGATTCTCTTAATGTATTTTTACAGCTTGAGGCTTGCAGAGCATCTTTGTTGTTATGTTCATCTTTCATACTTTGTGATAGGTTATTATTGCATGTAGGTGATTCTTGGGGCTTGTGAGGTTCGATTTATCAATGGAGGAATAGGTTATGTGGTTATTTGAGGAGGAAAATATGGTGGAGAAGGTGGGGGTGAAGGAGGACCTAGACTAGGACTCTGATATGGAGGAGGAGAAGGAAAAGGGGATTCATGTGGAGGAGATGAAGGAGTGGGGGAAGTAATTCTTTGAGTGGATGTGGTTTGTGTTTCAACCCTTGTTATTTTCCTTCTTTTTAGATGAAATTCTTCTTTGAGATCCTCTTCACTAGATCGTACATCAATCCTTTCTTTCTCTTTTCTCTTATTTGAGCCAACCTTTGAAGATGATATTTTTTTTACCAATATTAGCAGATGATACTTCACTTGTATTTGATCTCTTTGTGGAAGGTTGGGGCTTTGATAAATCTATTATAAGGAATGGAGATATTAACCACCTTTAAGAATAGGCTTTAATAATTCTAGCCTTGGTTTCTTGAATAGAACAATCTACATTGCAAATTGGTTGGTTGTAAATGCCCCATCAAATATAAATGGAATCTAAAACTTTCCCATTTTCTTTCACTTATTTGGAAACTTTGGCCACATTGTAATATTTTATCATATCTACTACCAACTGATAATAACCTTGCATTCTTACCTGAAATTATTCCTCATATTTGGCTCAATGATTTTCTAGGGCGAGTTCATGTTTGAAGAATGAACCTACAAAATTTTCTTATTTTTCCAATAGGATCAAACCTACCCCTAGGATAATTATACATCTCCATGGTATACGTTTCCAATCTCTGAATTTTCGGCTTTTTACATGTTGGTATAGGAGTATACTCCTATCTTCATAGGAAATGAATATCCTAACTATGCTTTCCAACAATAAATTTATGAATTTCTCTAACCTACCTACACAACTCCAATAAGATTATTTTATTAGAAGGATAACTTGGAAATTTGAGGGGGGACTTTTGGAAGCTGACCATTCTCATATATGTAAATTTTTTCAATAGGATGTACCATTTCCACAAATTCTTTAGCTCTTCCATGGCCTTTAAGAAATCCTTTAGCTGTGGATTGTCGTCATGAATCTTCACTTCTCCAAGTTGAAAAGATCTCACCTTGGTTAGCCCTAGAATATTTTCTCGGGAATCTAATAGATATTAAAAATAGGATGTCATACAAATTTACTACTCAGCAAGAAATTCTTGAGCTACTCATGGAGATTGTCACTTATGATGTGGGCCAATCAATCTTCTTATTATCACAAACAAATAATATAAATTGGACCATCCATGGATAGAAGTCCCTAGCATTAGGGTAGCCATAAATCCTTCTTAGGAGTGTGATATGGTCTTTATTCTAAATTCACTCCTATATTACAACTTAGTCACATTTAGGGCTATCTTCCAATGGTTAAGCAATATTTGATTTTTAACAAGATCGAGGCTGCTTGTTTCATGCATTTCAAAATAAGACATTTCCTTCTTCATATTCATGGTATCATAATTAGGGGAAGCAAGGAGTCTAAATACCCTCTCAATCATTTCTAAACTGATATCAAGGACAATCTCTCTAAATAATCCTAGTATTTTCCTATGATTTTGGTCATAGTTCTGAGTATAGGTTAAGACAATCTTAGGTGATTGTAATATGACTAAGAAGGAAATTACTTCCACCAAGCCCGATTTAGCCAAAGAAGTGGAATTGCAAGACCTTATTTCCTCATTATTAATTCTTCTTAGAATTCATCTAGTTTTATGTGTCCAAGGTCAATGTCTCCAATTTCTGCACATGGAGTGAACATCTTTGAAGAAGGGTCCAAACCTTTGTACAAATACTTCATCTATGCTCCCTCTTTTGGCATAATTGTTGGTGTAATTAAATGTTTTGTACCTTGTACTAGGTCATAATTACACCTTAGTTAAGTTTACTTAGGGACCACATAGTTGTTGGAGAATTTCCACCTTTGGTGGACTTATCTTCTTATTACTTTATCACCTCCACCTTTCATGGACATATCATGTGATTAGGTTTCCACCTTTTGTGGGTGATCCACTATTTGTGGTGGTTATCACATTATCACCTTTCCACTTTAGGTGGAATGATAGCTTTTCATTGTTGTCTCATGTCATAAGATTACGACACTTGTCATAATCTTATGCACTTCTATGTTCTCACCTTGGCTATATAACCAAGGGGTCTCTCATTGTAAAATCAAGCAATTATCATTGACATTGAATACAGTTTATTCTTGTCATATTATTTTTTCTCTTCTTTGTTCTTTCTATTTGGTCCATAGATCTTGGCATCCATAGCCAATTCTAACATGGTATCAAAGCATGTTTGGTTCTAACAATAATTCCTACATATGAAACACCATATATTATAATCCTTTAATAAAAAGGGTCTAAAGAGGATATAAACGTCTCTTAACAAGCTCTAAAGATAAGATAAATCAACTGCAGTATCATGAATAAATCCATTAAAATCATACTTAAGAAAAAAATGGATGTATTAGGGATTTAGCTTTGAGAATAAGTTCTACCGCTTTCCAAACAAGTAGGAATTATAAAATAAAAGAATTTTGAACATCAATTTTAATAATAAAATCTTCATTCTTGTAGTCCTTTGGGTGTCAAGGGTCAAGCTTATAGCTTACTCTTTACCATTTATTAAGCCCAATCGTTAAAGAAAACACTTGTTGATCAAACCTGATAATTGCCATCTAGAAAATGTATTATCATTGAAGGTCAAGGTCCAAACTTAAATTTTAACTCTTGTTCTTAAATATCTTTAAATTTTAATGGGTATACTCGATTACCAATATCTAAGGATACCTCTATAATTTTCAATGAATCTTGGGGATTGAGTCTCCTTTGTTTTAGTAATTGATAGAGTAAAAAATCAACATATGATAACCAAAAATATTATAGTATTATACTTTGATGCTTTTCTTTAGGAATCGGAAGTCAGACATGACACTTGAGTTTTACCTTAAATTTAAGACAAATTAAACACTCAAAGTCTAATGTCCAAAACACAAATATTTCTCTCAAAATTTCTTGGTTTTAAGCATTAGGAATTAGGTGTCGGGGGTTTCATGTAACTCTTGTTTTATAAGAAAAAATGAGATAAGTGATACTCTTTAACTTCATAAACTAAAACTTTAGGACTTCAATTTTTGCAAAATATTTTAACGATTATAATTCGAGGTTTGAGTCTGAAATTTAATACATTTCACTTATTAAATAAGGAATACTTATCATGACTAAAACCCAATATCCAAAAAATATGGATTCATTAAATTCCAAGGAATGAGCACTTGTCAAAGAGGGAAAATTGTTATCTTTGATATCCTAGAGGGGAAAGACTTGGGGCCTGATAGATGACATCATAATTGTCCTCGATTGAAACACCAAGGAAAAACTCAATTTGACAAAGAAAAAACAACAAAAATAAAAAAATAAAAGGAAAAAGAAATAAAACAAAAAGGACAATGAAAAAGAAGAGCAAAATGGAAAATAGGGATGTCAAATCAAACCAAACATGACAAGCATACTCCAACAAAAAAAAAACCCAAAATTGAAACACACCAACACCACAAACCAACAAGAAAATTTCAAGAGAAGAGAATGGAGAGGGGTTGCAGAGGTTGTTAGGGTTCTAAAATTAATTGTAGATATTATTTTCTAACTCTCAAATGAACTTGAATGAGAAATGAAAAGCCTTCAAATTCTTTCTTAAACAAATTGGCCACCTCCCCTTAATACCTCATTAAGTACTTTACAAGAAAATTAAACACTCTAATAGGTGTGGAGGCTGAGGTGAAAAGATGTTGCCACCATCACCCCTTTGGGGTTAGAGATACATGAAGGGATTATCCCAACACACAAAAACCAAAAGTGGTAAAACCAATATACAAGTGATGAGCAGATGTCAAGGGTTAGGCTAAAAAATGATTTCATACAAACCTTGAGAATCCTGTAACCCCAACAAGTGAGAAAACACAAGGGAAAAAAGTAAAAGGGAAGAAAGAGAAGGAAAAGGAAGGAAAAATAAAAAGGAAGAAGGAAAAGATGAAATAAAAAGGAAGAAAAAAAAGAAGGGGTCCCCATTTTTTTAGAAACAAAAGTGGGGCATGGGTACAAGGCACAACATTCATTTATAAATGAAACAAAATATAGATTTTGCTAACAAAGGTACATTCACAATACTGAACACATATGCATGAACATATTCTAAAACTTAGAGTATTTGTGAGAACTAGAATAAAAAGAAACACGTTGTTTTCCATATATACAATATTGACAAAATTCAAACTTGAGATTACAATCATCAAGGCCTTCAAGAAGGATTTTATTTTATAGGGTTCTAAAACCCTTCTCGCGAAAGTGACCAATTCTTTGGTTCCATAACATTATTTCTCTATAGGAAGCTTCATTTCCAAGGAATGAGCACCCTTAGGTACACAAAATGCATGACCACTAGATGTAGTTGCTACATACTTCTCTAGTATATTTGATGGCAAGGATGAAGAATATAAAGATCTATTCTTTGATTTGTAAAAAGAATTATTGCATTGAGTTGTGCAGGAATCCATCTTCTACAAGGTGTTGATAAAAATAGTGTTATCCATCACCATAGATCCTCTCATCATCTTACATCCTCCACTTGAAAAAATAACCTACACACTTGAATGATTCAATTTACTCACATAAAGTAGGTTCCTTTTCAAACCTAGGATATGCAAAACACCATCAATACCCTTCTCTCTTGCATCAAGGAATATAATCTTGAATAATCACCACCCAGATACTCCTTGCCACCATCATATAACAAGCAATCTATAGAGTCCCTAGTAGTGTCTAGCCAACTTGGTGGTGATCACACAATTTAGAGAGGAAAACCTAATTGAACAATCCACTTGATGGCACTCTCAAATTTTGCAAATTTGAGATGCTGATTTCAAAATTTTGCCTCTGCAATTTCAGTACACCTAATGAATCAATTTGAGTGACCTACTTTGGAGGGTCATAATTTGAAGCCTGTTGATTTTTGTGCAAAACCCATTTGCAGACATATTCAATTGACATATGTGAATATGCATGTAAATTTTCAGCTTCTGACGATGATTTTTGTCAGGGTTTTGAAAAGCGAAGGTAGAGGGTTTTGGCATTTTTCTGTTGTTTGCAAACGTTCAGTTTTGGAAGGTTGCCTCTCGTTTGAGCTTGTATTTTGCAACCGATGGATCGTCATTCCAAAACAAATGTTTTTCTGCTTTCTCCCCACCTAATGATCTCGTATGTTAGGTTTCATAGTTTCATGACAAGATTTTCTATTTTTAACAGATCAAAACCAAATGGAATTTCTTCAGTTTTGCATCTGCATTTCCTTAAACCTTTCAGGGTGGTCAACTTTGAAACCTAATATCTTTTGATCAATGATGTTTCAAGAAGAGCCCTTTTGCACACACACTCAGGGTACCTAAATATTCTACTATATCTAGTGGCAACTCGCCAGGAGTTGATTTGATATTTTTTCAACGAGGTGATTTCATGAGTTTTAATTGGTTTATGAACCAACACAGTTATAGAAAGTCTGAGTAAACAACTTTTCTGATTAATATATTTCACCTCGTGACTCTTTTTGCTAATCCATCTATTGAGCCACATTGTTGGGTCAAATTTCTATATGCCTGCTCAGTTTCAAGGTCTCAAGATGAGTTCAGATGGGTTAATTAATTATTTTCTGATGGCGACAGGGCCAGAAATGGTGTTCCATGAATTTTTAGATTTTGCAATTATAATGACAACCCATTTCTTATTTTGGTCTAAAACCTCCACATCTCCATTTTCATCAAGATCAAAGGTTTTTTGATATATTATTTTAATATACTTTTGTTGTGGCGAACACGTTCTAAAGGCCAGTTTACAAAGAAGGTACATGGATTTTAGGAGCTGGTTAAAATTGGAGGAAATGGGTTTTCTCTAAATAATTGATAATTGATGCACACAAAAAATCTTGGCGTCAGGTGTCCTGGTTTTCCCACAATAATTTTTCTCTATTTGGATGGTAGCTGAAATTGAAATTTCATTATTTTCTAATGTTTGAAGTTGCTAATGTTTAAAATATTTTATATATTTTAAATGTTATTCAAATGATATGCACGAGAATAAAATAATTTTAGGGCAACCTCAAATATTTGACAACATTATAGGAATTTAATAAAGTTTAAAACTTTATTAAAGAAGTCTTCTCCCAAGCCTCGCACAAGTTAATTCTCACGGCAAGAGAATCTTGCGAGATATGCGAGGAGAGTGTGGGAGGGTAATTTTTGGTTTGCAAGTTCCATTTGCAATGAGGATTGAAGCACTTCCCTCTCCATTGAGGTGTCTCATGAATTTTTGTCAAATTTGAGGAGATAGTTTTGCTGAGAAGCTGCTATACACGTTTTTGGCTTTGAGGTAGATTTTTGAAGCTGTATGCTTGCTGCAAATGGTGTTTTTTACCTCCCAAATGAGACTTGGACTTATCTACATATGTTGGGAATGCTTTCACCATTGTTTTGACCATTTTCTAGGTGTCTCCAACCATTAAAATGTCCATTCATTAAAAAACAACCCAATGTTGTCACCATTTTGAGTAGCTTGCATTGCAGGAAAATGTGTATGAAGATGAGGATGCCATTATCAAATAGAAACTTGCAGATGAAATTGCAGAGTATGGATCCTGTGACTGCAAAACGACAATGCACAAAGGAATTAGGGAAATCTCGCAAGCCTCGCAAGACTTTGGTGATGTCAGAAAAATTGTTGTGAGGTTGGCGAGAATGCAGCACATGGCAAGTGTGGACCCGTGAAAAATTAAATACACGGATACCATTAAATAAAGGTGAACCCATGTGGAAAATTCTCGCAAACCTCACAAGGAAAATATGAGGTCAGGTTTTTCCCTGTGAGGTGTGCGAGAAGGTGTGTGGAATTAAAGAAAATGGTGGGCCCCATCTAATTTCAAAAGGCTTGAATATGGTTTAAATTCCCGGTGGAATATGTAAAGGGGCTTTTTTATTTTTAAGTGAAAGACTTTAAGAATTCAAGTAGGTCCAACGCATTTTAAATGCACGTGTTGAGTGAAGCCCAACAAAATTAAATGTCGTCGTATTTTAATGGTAAAGGGTTTTTGAGAGGAGAAAGGCATGGGTTGAATTTAATATTCACCCATGTAATGATTTTATTAAATTTTTACCATTTGAATGGTAAATGGCAGTGTAAATGGGTAAATATGAGTAATGTGGTAAAATGAAGGCCCACATTAAGATTTTTTAAAATGTCACGGGAAAGATAACTTGCTTGCCCGTTAATAAATTTAGTGGGACTTCATTTTATTTTTAAAAAGATAAATATTAAAGTGCACGGTGGGATGGTTTATAAAGTGAATAAAATATTCACTATCTTTATTTGTTGGAAGTGCAAATATAAAATGCAAAGTCATCAAAAGTAATGCATGTGAAGGAGCATGGGCAATTCTTTTTCTTTTGCCTAGGGAGACAAGTGAATTAAATATTCACTATGGTAAAGTGAATATGCAAAATATAAGTGCAACAATAAAGTAAAGAGCAGAAATGAAGCTTTCACGGGAAGAGATATTTTCTCTCAACACCTGGGTGAATGATGAATATTTCTCCACATGGGTAGGTTTTCAGTTGCTCAACAACTTGAGATAAAGGCAGTTTTGGAGGCAGAATAAGTTTGTTGTTGCAAATGATGAGAGAAGAGAGATGTTTTCTTGTTGTTGTTCAACAAAGGATGAAGCTGTCAGTTGTCAACTGTGGATGAATTTTAGGGCTTCTTTTGTTTCTTCCATTCTTCTATATCTTCTCTTCTTCTCTCATTGTAAAGGGTTCTGAGTTTTTGTATTGGGCTGGATGGATAGAGAATTCTAAATTCTAAGTCATTTTTTGATTCTGTAAGCTATAATTTATGATCTCATGAGTAAATACAACTAGTTTATGCAAATAAAATCATGAAGGTGTTTGCACATTCATGAATATCTTCAGATTGTCTCCATATTTGTACACATTTAGTCATATAAATTCAATAATACAAAGTGTCTTTGAGTTTATCATCTCAAATTTCATGAGATTGTTTTGTCTGTTCATTGTTCTATTTCAAAGAAATGGTTAGAATGCTTTGAGCAGGTGATTGTGATTTCAGGTGTGTAGATGGGATTTGATAAGGAGAATTTGATTGATAATAAGAGAGGGATTGTTGGTGCAAGACACTAATAGTTGATGCAAAGCATTAGCAATTTAAATCCACTGTTTGAAGTTTGTTTGTTGATGAATTCATTTTATGTGTTTGACTCCATGGCCTAGAATTGGCATTGATCTATTATTCAATTTTATGCATCTTAGAAACAAATATAAATGAAAAATCATTTTAAATCTCTGTAGTTTGGTTGAGGTTTAATGTTGTGTTATGCCTCTCAATTGCTCGGTGAGTATTGATCTACTGAGAGTTTAACCAAGTTTGAAGTTGTTAGTGCTCTTTGTGGTTTAATTGAATTGGGAATTATCTACTATAAAAAGCAATGTCAGTATATAGTTGCATTTAAATTTTGGGCATTGTATAGGTTTACCCGCCTTGGTCTTGTAGAGCCAGAAGTGTAGGAGATGTCAGTCTTTGACTGAATCTTGTCAGTTGGCCACTAGCCTTTGTAGTTATTGAATATGGAGGTTAGCTATCTCTTAGAGAATTTCAAAGCCTAACTGGAAAAATAAAACACCAACAGAATGGCGCCTCTGTTGGGGAGAATTTGTGAAAATTCTGATTGCAGAATCTAGCCTTAAGAGTCATTGGATAGAGTCAAATGATTTACCATTCTGAATTTAGTTCAAATACTAAAGGATTTCAAACCTAGAGGAAGATCCGTTGCAGTGAACCTGGAGATTACATGATTTGTGGTGCTATGTTGGTGGAAGGAACTCAAAAGAACATTTATTTGTGAAAGGACTTCATACTGCTTGAAGTTCAATCCTCTTTGAAGAGAGGTGGTGACTCTGTTAATATAACCTATTGAGAATTTGAAGAAAGTTACAGATCTACAAATTTTTCTAGTCAGGAAGATAATTTGAAGGAGCTGCAACATTTCCAAGTATTCCTCACACTTGGTTTTCAAGAAAATTGTGTGTGAAAACCATATTTGAACTTCTTAGGAAAAATTTGGTTCCCTATTTAGTGAGTTAGCACTGACAGAGGGAAAGAACGGTAAATTAAAATTTGCACACTTCCATTTGCTGGATCTATTGAATGTAATTGCAATTCCATTGAAGGAATTTTTTTTAGTGCTCAAATATTTGCTAGTTTGGATGGTTAGAATGCATTTATGTATCTTAGGGGTTTCCATCCATTTGTATTGTCATAATTTTCAAGCCCGGGTTGTCATTATGTCAATAATTATCCTTGTTGTGGTTATGCACAATTAGTGAGCCTTAATTTGTAATATCCATGGATCATCAAGGTAAAGTAGCTATACCAGTGAACACTTTGATTCGGCTTATCAAGAAGTGTCAAAAGGTAACAATCTTCAAGCATATAATACCCCAAAGTGTAAGAACCCAAGAGTTAATAAGTCTAGGTTCAATCCTGAATGGAATGATGTATTTGAAAGAGGACTTAAAGAAATAGATGAAAGACACCAAATGTTTAAACAAGCCCGGTCAAGAGATAATCATACTATATCTACTTGCCAAATCATTGCACTGATTGTAAATTTCTTTGATCTATTGTATGCTCAGTTAGATTTGTCATGGGTTGATTACGAAACTAAAAGTATGTCAGCTCAAGTCTACAAGGAGATGCCTAGATTTGATGGGTATACCGTATGTGAAGGAGATGCACATGTTCAAAGTTTTTCTAGCTTCATGGAGAAACATTCATTCAGAGATCAGGATATGTGGATGAAA
>CM021105.1:62639155-62663404 GCA_007115665.2 Sequoiadendron giganteum
CTCTCTCTCCCTCTCCATCAATTCTCTCTCTCTGACCCCCCCTCTCTCTCCCTCCCTCCCTCTATTCCTCCCACCCCCCCTCTCTCTCTCTCCCTCCCTCTATCCCTCCCACCCTACCTAGCTAAGTCCCCCTCAATCCAACCCCTTCTCTCCCACTCCCTCTCTCTTAAACTCTCACTTCGACCCCCTCTCCATCTCTATAGACTCTCTCTAAATTCTCCCTTCGTCTAAAGACATACATAAATGCATACATACAAGCATAATACATTTGTACATATAATCTTACATCCATACAAGCATACATACATACATGTACATAAAAATATATCAGCATACATTAATATATTAACATTTAACATAAAGTAAGAAATAACGCGCTCGCATTATTGGTTAGTAGACATGTTCCCTGCAGAAGCAAAAACCATGTCAAAGTGAGCTATAACGCGAGCGTGTTATAGTACGCTCGTGTTATCTCTTGCTTTGAGAATTACCGAACTTTAAGCTTGGTATTGCCTTGGAATTCCAACCCAAAGGTTTGGAGGGCATTCCCAATGACCAGAGACATGTTTTTAAGAAATCCACCATATTTCTCATAATCGAGTTCGTGCTCACCATCAGGATTGCACATGGTTCAATATCGAAAAAATTGAGCACATGGGTAATGTTGGGTTATCTCTTAGCTATCCAATGATGTAATTTTTTTCACTTTCTGAAAATGTTAAGTCTTTCATCCATAATTTATTTTATCTGTATATCATTTTTTTTCCAAAAAGCAGTGTTTGGTATTTTTTTCGTTATAAATTAATCGTTCATCAATTTTTCAAATAAATTACATTTTTAGAAACTAGACTCCATTCTACAAAATTAAAAAATTAAAAAAAGAACAAATCAATTAGTTTCCAAAATTTGTAGGGGTAGCACAGCCAAAATTCTATTTTCAGGATATGTCCACTTCGCAAATTAGTAAAAAATCAAATATTCATTAAAAAATTCTCAAAAAATCATGCATCAACTACATACTGTTAGCTAACTTCTGACCATTGCGATTTGAAAAATACTAAAAAAAAGTTCACCGTACGAGGGTCGTACAAGAGTTGCTATGTTATGTTTTTCTGACAAAAACAACACCAATTTGTGTACGTCCCTCGTTTGAACCCCTTAATCTCAATCATTTTCAAAATAAATTAGTAGTTTAGAAAGTAGACTCGGAGCACTTGAATCCTTCTTTTTGTTCCATCTCAAAATTTTGAGTCTAAGTATCCTCAATTTCACATCCAAGGTTAGTATTTCCCGATTTCAGAAAAAAGCTATCCACTTAAGTCCCCTTTTTGGGAACCATCTTGTTCACTCATTATCTACTACATCATGGGATTCATATCTTGCAAACACATTCTTGTTTGTTGAGTCTCACACTGCAGATCTTAAGGATTATTTTGAGGACATACATCTCCTCTACCTTGATAGTCAGGTTATCACTATATTCCCACCATTATTTATGGGTTCATAGGTTGCATTTCAGGAGTCTTCACATTAGTTTGGATTGAACATCATTTGTTGCAGTTCAAACAGATTGATTCTTCAAAATCCTATCATGGCACACATCTTGAGACAGATTGGTTCATCACTCTTCACAAGGTTTCTTCTACATTGTCCTTTGGATTCATTTCTTCCCAAGGGTAGGAATATTATCTGTCACTTCAAGATCTCTTTTTGGATTCTACATCAGGCATCTACCATTATGACAGGAGTTTTTTCACTGTGGGAGGCCTTCTTGTCTCTTTCTATCTCTCTTATGGAGACCATTGTACATGTACTTATATGATAGAAGTTGTCTAGGGGGGTATCATGTAATCCACCTTCTATCCTTCTTCTATTAGTGCATTACATTATTTTCTTTGCATCCTATTTTGGGAAGGAGTTTTGTTCCCACTAAGTTTTCTCATTTACCCTGTTTTCTTTAGTTTGCATTGAATTTGTACATGGGTACCTGATCAGGCCTTTTTTTTGGGACCCATCTTTTCCTTCATGCATATTTTCCTATTGTTTTAGCTTCTCCCTAAGTTTATCTTAAGGGTGGGTGTTAGAGTAATAAGTTATTTCACTTAATTAATTTAATCATATTGGTTAATTAATTAACTCACTTATCACTTTAGTTACTTAAGCTAAACTTAGGCACATTAATAATTAATTATTTATTAATTATTAAGTGTGCACACTAGGGTTTCCTTTATAGGTTTCACTTTAGGGTTTCTTGATCTCCTACATAAGGATTGATCTCATTGTAATTATTTGATTCTCTTAATGTATTTTTACAGCTTGAGGCTTGCAGAGCATCTTTGTTGTTATGTTCATCTTTCATACTTTGTGATAGGTTATTATTGCATGTAGGTGATTCTTGGGGCTTGTGAGGTTCGATTTATCAATGGAGGAATAGGTTATGTGGTTATTTGAGGAGGAAAATATGGTGGAGAAGGTGGGGGTGAAGGAGGACCTAGACTAGGACTCTGATATGGAGGAGGAGAAGGAAAAGGGGATTCATGTGGAGGAGATGAAGGAGTGGGGGAAGTAATTCTTTGAGTGGATGTGGTTTGTGTTTCAACCCTTGTTATTTTCCTTCTTTTTAGATGAAATTCTTCTTTGAGATCCTCTTCACTAGATCGTACATCAATCCTTTCTTTCTCTTTTCTCTTATTTGAGCCAACCTTTGAAGATGATATTTTTTTTACCAATATTAGCAGATGATACTTCACTTGTATTTGATCTCTTTGTGGAAGGTTGGGGCTTTGATAAATCTATTATAAGGAATGGAGATATTAACCACCTTTAAGAATAGGCTTTAATAATTCTAGCCTTGGTTTCTTGAATAGAACAATCTACATTGCAAATTGGTTGGTTGTAAATGCCCCATCAAATATAAATGGAATCTAAAACTTTCCCATTTTCTTTCACTTATTTGGAAACTTTGGCCACATTGTAATATTTTATCATATCTACTACCAACTGATAATAACCTTGCATTCTTACCTGAAATTATTCCTCATATTTGGCTCAATGATTTTCTAGGGCGAGTTCATGTTTGAAGAATGAACCTACAAAATTTTCTTATTTTTCCAATAGGATCAAACCTACCCCTAGGATAATTATACATCTCCATGGTATACGTTTCCAATCTCTGAATTTTCGGCTTTTTACATGTTGGTATAGGAGTATACTCCTATCTTCATAGGAAATGAATATCCTAACTATGCTTTCCAACAATAAATTTATGAATTTCTCTAACCTACCTACACAACTCCAATAAGATTATTTTATTAGAAGGATAACTTGGAAATTTGAGGGGGGACTTTTGGAAGCTGACCATTCTCATATATGTAAATTTTTTCAATAGGATGTACCATTTCCACAAATTCTTTAGCTCTTCCATGGCCTTTAAGAAATCCTTTAGCTGTGGATTGTCGTCATGAATCTTCACTTCTCCAAGTTGAAAAGATCTCACCTTGGTTAGCCCTAGAATATTTTCTCGGGAATCTAATAGATATTAAAAATAGGATGTCATACAAATTTACTACTCAGCAAGAAATTCTTGAGCTACTCATGGAGATTGTCACTTATGATGTGGGCCAATCAATCTTCTTATTATCACAAACAAATAATATAAATTGGACCATCCATGGATAGAAGTCCCTAGCATTAGGGTAGCCATAAATCCTTCTTAGGAGTGTGATATGGTCTTTATTCTAAATTCACTCCTATATTACAACTTAGTCACATTTAGGGCTATCTTCCAATGGTTAAGCAATATTTGATTTTTAACAAGATCGAGGCTGCTTGTTTCATGCATTTCAAAATAAGACATTTCCTTCTTCATATTCATGGTATCATAATTAGGGGAAGCAAGGAGTCTAAATACCCTCTCAATCATTTCTAAACTGATATCAAGGACAATCTCTCTAAATAATCCTAGTATTTTCCTATGATTTTGGTCATAGTTCTGAGTATAGGTTAAGACAATCTTAGGTGATTGTAATATGACTAAGAAGGAAATTACTTCCACCAAGCCCGATTTAGCCAAAGAAGTGGAATTGCAAGACCTTATTTCCTCATTATTAATTCTTCTTAGAATTCATCTAGTTTTATGTGTCCAAGGTCAATGTCTCCAATTTCTGCACATGGAGTGAACATCTTTGAAGAAGGGTCCAAACCTTTGTACAAATACTTCATCTATGCTCCCTCTTTTGGCATAATTGTTGGTGTAATTAAATGTTTTGTACCTTGTACTAGGTCATAATTACACCTTAGTTAAGTTTACTTAGGGACCACATAGTTGTTGGAGAATTTCCACCTTTGGTGGACTTATCTTCTTATTACTTTATCACCTCCACCTTTCATGGACATATCATGTGATTAGGTTTCCACCTTTTGTGGGTGATCCACTATTTGTGGTGGTTATCACATTATCACCTTTCCACTTTAGGTGGAATGATAGCTTTTCATTGTTGTCTCATGTCATAAGATTACGACACTTGTCATAATCTTATGCACTTCTATGTTCTCACCTTGGCTATATAACCAAGGGGTCTCTCATTGTAAAATCAAGCAATTATCATTGACATTGAATACAGTTTATTCTTGTCATATTATTTTTTCTCTTCTTTGTTCTTTCTATTTGGTCCATAGATCTTGGCATCCATAGCCAATTCTAACATGGTATCAAAGCATGTTTGGTTCTAACAATAATTCCTACATATGAAACACCATATATTATAATCCTTTAATAAAAAGGGTCTAAAGAGGATATAAACGTCTCTTAACAAGCTCTAAAGATAAGATAAATCAACTGCAGTATCATGAATAAATCCATTAAAATCATACTTAAGAAAAAAATGGATGTATTAGGGATTTAGCTTTGAGAATAAGTTCTACCGCTTTCCAAACAAGTAGGAATTATAAAATAAAAGAATTTTGAACATCAATTTTAATAATAAAATCTTCATTCTTGTAGTCCTTTGGGTGTCAAGGGTCAAGCTTATAGCTTACTCTTTACCATTTATTAAGCCCAATCGTTAAAGAAAACACTTGTTGATCAAACCTGATAATTGCCATCTAGAAAATGTATTATCATTGAAGGTCAAGGTCCAAACTTAAATTTTAACTCTTGTTCTTAAATATCTTTAAATTTTAATGGGTATACTCGATTACCAATATCTAAGGATACCTCTATAATTTTCAATGAATCTTGGGGATTGAGTCTCCTTTGTTTTAGTAATTGATAGAGTAAAAAATCAACATATGATAACCAAAAATATTATAGTATTATACTTTGATGCTTTTCTTTAGGAATCGGAAGTCAGACATGACACTTGAGTTTTACCTTAAATTTAAGACAAATTAAACACTCAAAGTCTAATGTCCAAAACACAAATATTTCTCTCAAAATTTCTTGGTTTTAAGCATTAGGAATTAGGTGTCGGGGGTTTCATGTAACTCTTGTTTTATAAGAAAAAATGAGATAAGTGATACTCTTTAACTTCATAAACTAAAACTTTAGGACTTCAATTTTTGCAAAATATTTTAACGATTATAATTCGAGGTTTGAGTCTGAAATTTAATACATTTCACTTATTAAATAAGGAATACTTATCATGACTAAAACCCAATATCCAAAAAATATGGATTCATTAAATTCCAAGGAATGAGCACTTGTCAAAGAGGGAAAATTGTTATCTTTGATATCCTAGAGGGGAAAGACTTGGGGCCTGATAGATGACATCATAATTGTCCTCGATTGAAACACCAAGGAAAAACTCAATTTGACAAAGAAAAAACAACAAAAATAAAAAAATAAAAGGAAAAAGAAATAAAACAAAAAGGACAATGAAAAAGAAGAGCAAAATGGAAAATAGGGATGTCAAATCAAACCAAACATGACAAGCATACTCCAACAAAAAAAAAACCCAAAATTGAAACACACCAACACCACAAACCAACAAGAAAATTTCAAGAGAAGAGAATGGAGAGGGGTTGCAGAGGTTGTTAGGGTTCTAAAATTAATTGTAGATATTATTTTCTAACTCTCAAATGAACTTGAATGAGAAATGAAAAGCCTTCAAATTCTTTCTTAAACAAATTGGCCACCTCCCCTTAATACCTCATTAAGTACTTTACAAGAAAATTAAACACTCTAATAGGTGTGGAGGCTGAGGTGAAAAGATGTTGCCACCATCACCCCTTTGGGGTTAGAGATACATGAAGGGATTATCCCAACACACAAAAACCAAAAGTGGTAAAACCAATATACAAGTGATGTGCAGATGTCAAGGGTTAGGCTAAAAAATGATTTCATACAAACCTTGAGAATCCTGTAACCCCAACAAGTGAGAAAACACAAGGGAAAAAAGTAAAAGGGAAGAAAGAGAAGGAAAAGGAAGGAAAAATAAAAAGGAAGAAGGAAAAGATGAAATAAAAAGGAAGAAAAAAAAGAAGGGGTCCCCATTTTTTTAGAAACAAAAGTGGGGCATGGGTACAAGGCACAACATTCATTTATAAATGAAACAAAATATAGATTTTGCTAACAAAGGTACATTCACAATACTGAACACATATGCATGAACATATTCTAAAACTTAGAGTATTTGTGAGAACTAGAATAAAAAGAAACACGTTGTTTTCCATATATACAATATTGACAAAATTCAAACTTGAGATTACAATCATCAAGGCCTTCAAGAAGGATTTTATTTTATAGGGTTCTAAAACCCTTCTCGCGAAAGTGACCAATTCTTTGGTTCCATAACATTATTTCTCTATAGGAAGCTTCATTTCCAAGGAATGAGCACCCTTAGGTACACAAAATGCATGACCACTAGATGTAGTTGCTACATACTTCTCTAGTATATTTGATGGCAAGGATGAAGAATATAAAGATCTATTCTTTGATTTGTAAAAAGAATTATTGCATTGAGTTGTGCAGGAATCCATCTTCTACAAGGTGTTGATAAAAATAGTGTTATCCATCACCATAGATCCTCTCATCATCTTACATCCTCCACTTGAAAAAATAACCTACACACTTGAATGATTCAATTTACTCACATAAAGTAGGTTCCTTTTCAAACCTAGGATATGCAAAACACCATCAATACCCTTCTCTCTTGCATCAAGGAATATAATCTTGAATAATCACCACCCAGATACTCCTTGCCACCATCATATAACAAGCAATCTATAGAGTCCCTAGTAGTGTCTAGCCAACTTGGTGGTGATCACACAATTTAGAGAGGAAAACCTAATTGAACAATCCACTTGATGGCACTCTCAAATTTTGCAAATTTGAGATGCTGATTTCAAAATTTTGCCTCTGCAATTTCAGTACACCTAATGAATCAATTTGAGTGACCTACTTTGGAGGGTCATAATTTGAAGCCTGTTGATTTTTGTGCAAAACCCATTTGCAGACATATTCAATTGACATATGTGAATATGCATGTAAATTTTCAGCTTCTGACGATGATTTTTGTCAGGGTTTTGAAAAGCGAAGGTAGAGGGTTTTGGCATTTTTCTGTTGTTTGCAAACGTTCAGTTTTGGAAGGTTGCCTCTCGTTTGAGCTTGTATTTTGCAACCGATGGATCGTCATTCCAAAACAAATGTTTTTCTGCTTTCTCCCCACCTAATGATCTCGTATGTTAGGTTTCATAGTTTCATGACAAGATTTTCTATTTTTAACAGATCAAAACCAAATGGAATTTCTTCAGTTTTGCATCTGCATTTCCTTAAACCTTTCAGGGTGGTCAACTTTGAAACCTAATATCTTTTGATCAATGATGTTTCAAGAAGAGCCCTTTTGCACACACACTCAGGGTACCTAAATATTCTACTATATCTAGTGGCAACTCGCCAGGAGTTGATTTGATATTTTTTCAACGAGGTGATTTCATGAGTTTTAATTGGTTTATGAACCAACACAGTTATAGAAAGTCTGAGTAAACAACTTTTCTGATTAATATATTTCACCTCGTGACTCTTTTTGCTAATCCATCTATTGAGCCACATTGTTGGGTCAAATTTCTATATGCCTGCTCAGTTTCAAGGTCTCAAGATGAGTTCAGATGGGTTAATTAATTATTTTCTGATGGCGACAGGGCCAGAAATGGTGTTCCATGAATTTTTAGATTTTGCAATTATAATGACAACCCATTTCTTATTTTGGTCTAAAACCTCCACATCTCCATTTTCATCAAGATCAAAGGTTTTTTGATATATTATTTTAATATACTTTTGTTGTGGCGAACACGTTCTAAAGGCCAGTTTACAAAGAAGGTACATGGATTTTAGGAGCTGGTTAAAATTGGAGGAAATGGGTTTTCTCTAAATAATTGATAATTGATGCACACAAAAAATCTTGGCGTCAGGTGTCCTGGTTTTCCCACAATAATTTTTCTCTATTTGGATGGTAGCTGAAATTGAAATTTCATTATTTTCTAATGTTTGAAGTTGCTAATGTTTAAAATATTTTATATATTTTAAATGTTATTCAAATGATATGCACGAGAATAAAATAATTTTAGGGCAACCTCAAATATTTGACAACATTATAGGAATTTAATAAAGTTTAAAACTTTATTAAAGAAGTCTTCTCCCAAGCCTCGCACAAGTTAATTCTCACGGCAAGAGAATCTTGCGAGATATGCGAGGAGAGTGTGGGAGGGTAATTTTTGGTTTGCAAGTTCCATTTGCAATGAGGATTGAAGCACTTCCCTCTCCATTGAGGTGTCTCATGAATTTTTGTCAAATTTGAGGAGATAGTTTTGCTGAGAAGCTGCTATACACGTTTTTGGCTTTGAGGTAGATTTTTGAAGCTGTATGCTTGCTGCAAATGGTGTTTTTTACCTCCCAAATGAGACTTGGACTTATCTACATATGTTGGGAATGCTTTCACCATTGTTTTGACCATTTTCTAGGTGTCTCCAACCATTAAAATGTCCATTCATTAAAAAACAACCCAATGTTGTCACCATTTTGAGTAGCTTGCATTGCAGGAAAATGTGTATGAAGATGAGGATGCCATTATCAAATAGAAACTTGCAGATGAAATTGCAGAGTATGGATCCTGTGACTGCAAAACGACAATGCACAAAGGAATTAGGGAAATCTCGCAAGCCTCGCAAGACTTTGGTGATGTCAGAAAAATTGTTGTGAGGTTGGCGAGAATGCAGCACATGGCAAGTGTGGACCCGTGAAAAATTAAATACACGGATACCATTAAATAAAGGTGAACCCATGTGGAAAATTCTCGCAAACCTCACAAGGAAAATATGAGGTCAGGTTTTTCCCTGTGAGGTGTGCGAGAAGGTGTGTGGAATTAAAGAAAATGGTGGGCCCCATCTAATTTCAAAAGGCTTGAATATGGTTTAAATTCCCGGTGGAATATGTAAAGGGGCTTTTTTATTTTTAAGTGAAAGACTTTAAGAATTCAAGTAGGTCCAACGCATTTTAAATGCACGTGTTGAGTGAAGCCCAACAAAATTAAATGTCGTCGTATTTTAATGGTAAAGGGTTTTTGAGAGGAGAAAGGCATGGGTTGAATTTAATATTCACCCATGTAATGATTTTATTAAATTTTTACCATTTGAATGGTAAATGGCAGTGTAAATGGGTAAATATGAGTAATGTGGTAAAATGAAGGCCCACATTAAGATTTTTTAAAATGTCACGGGAAAGATAACTTGCTTGCCCGTTAATAAATTTAGTGGGACTTCATTTTATTTTTAAAAAGATAAATATTAAAGTGCACGGTGGGATGGTTTATAAAGTGAATAAAATATTCACTATCTTTATTTGTTGGAAGTGCAAATATAAAATGCAAAGTCATCAAAAGTAATGCATGTGAAGGAGCATGGGCAATTCTTTTTCTTTTGCCTAGGGAGACAAGTGAATTAAATATTCACTATGGTAAAGTGAATATGCAAAATATAAGTGCAACAATAAAGTAAAGAGCAGAAATGAAGCTTTCACGGGAAGAGATATTTTCTCTCAACACCTGGGTGAATGATGAATATTTCTCCACATGGGTAGGTTTTCAGTTGCTCAACAACTTGAGATAAAGGCAGTTTTGGAGGCAGAATAAGTTTGTTGTTGCAAATGATGAGAGAAGAGAGATGTTTTCTTGTTGTTGTTCAACAAAGGATGAAGCTGTCAGTTGTCAACTGTGGATGAATTTTAGGGCTTCTTTTGTTTCTTCCATTCTTCTATATCTTCTCTTCTTCTCTCATTGTAAAGGGTTCTGAGTTTTTGTATTGGGCTGGATGGATAGAGAATTCTAAATTCTAAGTCATTTTTTGATTCTGTAAGCTATAATTTATGATCTCATGAGTAAATACAACTAGTTTATGCAAATAAAATCATGAAGGTGTTTGCACATTCATGAATATCTTCAGATTGTCTCCATATTTGTACACATTTAGTCATATAAATTCAATAATACAAAGTGTCTTTGAGTTTATCATCTCAAATTTCATGAGATTGTTTTGTCTGTTCATTTTTTTATTTCAAAGAAATGGTTAAAATGCTTTGAGTAGGTGATTGTGATTTCAGGTGTGCAAATGGGATTTGATAAGGAGAATTTGATTGATAATAAGAAAGGGATTGTTGGTGCAAGACACTGACAGTTGATGCAAAGAATTAGCAATTTAAATCCACTGGCTCAAATTCATTTGTTGATGAATTCATTTTATGTGTTTGACTCCATGGCCCAAAATTGGCACTGATCTATTATTCAGTTTTGTGCATCTCAAAAACATTTTATAAATGAAAAATCGTTCTTAAATCCCTGTTGTTCAGTTAAGGTTTAATGTTGTGTTATGCCTTTCAATTGCTGAGTGATTATTGATCTACTGAGAGTTTAGCTAGGTTTGAAGTTGTCAGTGCTCTTTGTGGTTTAATTGAATTAAGAATTATCTGCTATAAAAAGCAATGTCAGTATATAGTTGTGTTTAAGTTCTGGACATTGTATAGGTTTACCCACCTTGGTCCTGCAGAGTCAGAAGTGTAGGAGATGTCAGTCTTTGACTGAATCTTGTCAGTTGGCCACTAGCCTTTGTGGTTTTTGAATATGGAGGTTGACTACCTCTTAGAGAGTTTCAAAGCCTAGCTGAAAAAATAAAACACCAACACCACTTATTATTGGAAAGACCTTCATTGAATTATCAACTAGGGCTAGTAAACTTGTGATGGTGTTGGCACTATATGTGCTTCCAAAGACTAGAAACTACCTAAAACAATCTAGTAAAGATATTACAATTACTAGAAAATCATAAACTACAAAACAATAAAGAAATTAGAGTTGTTCCTATGGCTACGAGTACCTATAGTATAAGACTGTACTTAACTACTACTCAGAAGTAAATGCTGGAAACTAACTGAAATGATAATTAAACCTATTCTACACTTTGGAGTACAACAAATCTAATAATTACAATATGCATTATGAAATAGATTTTGTTCATTCATCCATTAATGATTGAAAACATAATAATCTACTAACACAATTGGTGTTTATAAAGTAACAGATAAAAACAAAATGAAAATAACTGAAAAAGAAAGGAGTGAAGGACACTTACCTTTAGTGCCCCTTGCTCAAGTAGTTTTTTTCACTAAACTAAAACCAAATCGAGCTCTTAAGATCCAACATAATCATAGTAACTCAAATTATTCATTGCACAAATCCATAATATCACATAAGAATCTGATCAAAGATCTTATTCATGAAATCATTATTGCACAATAAACATATTTTGTATTTTATTTGAAAATTGAAAGAGTATCTAGTAACTAATAACTGGATAGCTAACCTAAGACTCCACCAACCTATTGTACATATAGGCATGAAGGAGCTTATTCAAATAAGGCTCTAAACTAAAACCTTTAATAACCACTCCCTAAATTTCAGAGGGTGACAAAGATTCAGTTAAATTTTAATGCAACTAGAAAAGAAGAAGATTCGAAATTGGATATGACACTATTTGTAACAGATTGGAAAGCAGAACACTCCAAATGAGTTATATTTAGAGTCCCAATTGTAACAATAATCTTTATTCTTATGTTCCTTTATTATTCATCATAATGATGCATCATATTCTCCATTAAATGTCTTCATGTTGTAGTCACCATGTTTAGTTTATCATGGGAATCCCCTATTTTTCTATTCAAGAATTCCTTCGGCTGCAAGCTTTGTGTTGTAGTTGCTACAGGTTGTAGTGCCTCCTTTGGTTGCAAGGGGTTAGTTCACAAAAAATGCATACATACTAATAACCATGACTAAAAATATATATCCAATCAAAATTCATACATATTTACACATAAATCATGCATTAACCATCACATCATAATTATATTTCCATATACTTAAATCAAGTTCAGGGTCTAAATAGTAAGTATCAAAGATAGCATAATGTATGAATATATGTAGGAGAAATGTCTTAGAAATGTCTTTGAGAATGTATAAAAGATACTATAAAAATTATTATCTCGACTGATCATTTCCTCCCTTACAACTTAAAGAATGCAAAAGCTATAATTTTTTGTCCAAAAGAAGAATGGCAAAACATTGGGATAGATTAAGTTACAACTTAAAGAATGAAAAAGCCATAATTTTTTTGTCAAAAAGAACATTTTAAGCATGATGAATGAAAAAAATTGGAACAAATAACTAACAACTATTATATTAATTACCTAAACTTTTGGACAACTAAGACGACTGTGCTACACACTCTTGTCCACTTCATCATGATCACTATCAATATTGGTAGCTCTATTGACATCATGACAACTTTTTATTTTACTATTTCTTTGATAAAATTTCTTTGCATGTGGTTTAACCATCGTGTAAAAAAATATACAAAGCATTCAATAGTCAAGTAAAGAACGCAAGCTATAAATTTGTCCAAAAGAACATTTTCTGGATCACTCCAACAATAAAGAAACTAGGTTGGATTCTTCTACGCTTAGATTTCAATAATCTACATATTATTAAGAGGTATTTGTATATAGAATTTCCAGAAAAGAATAAATGAGATCAATAGAGCCTCTTACCTTATATGAATCCATGGATTTATGCTCATTCCATGCAGAAACTATAGGGTTAATGAAAGAAATTAACTACAAAACTTGTTGAGTGAGACTAAATATGCAACTCATTACCTTTTGTTACCCTAGTTCATTTGAGTTGACATGATCTACATAGGCTCCTACTGGGCATTGAATAGATGGCTATGAAATCTCTTTTGACGAACTAGATTTCCACTTCATCCTGCTCTTAGATTTACTAGGATCTAGTGTTACCATATAATTGATAATATCTTTTGCACCTACTTCTTTATTACTATTTTCCACCTAAAATACAATGTCAATTTCAACATTAACTTAGTTCAATAAAAATTTGAAATAAATAACACAATGTAAATTAAACCAAAAAGCCACACACTTACTGTAAATTTGTCCATTTTGGCGTGTAACCCACCTTGGGCAAATGTATTTCCAGCCCTCACATTATCTCTTGCTCTCTTTCCTATGTTACTATTTTCCAAATATTCTTCAGAATGCATACTTTCTCTTAATGCATCCCACTATTTGGGAGATAGAGTGGATTCTAACCTCTCTTTTCCCTCCATGATTGTTTTTCTGCAATTGTATCTAAAAATTTTCATCAAAATTCTCATCTTTTGCTTGTAATATTTTCTAGAGATTTGTCCACCAGTAGTCTCAAAAGCATTTTCCATTTTTTGTATATCATTTTCCATAGCTCGTGGATCTTGCTCTACAAAAATTGATTTGAAAATATCCAAATGGGCCCTAAATCTTATACCCAACTCGATGGCCCACTTTGTAGCATTTGGCCCAATGGGCTCACCATCTCTCAATACCTCAAAAGAGAATGGATTCTTGCCTTCTATTTTTCTTTCTTTTGCATTCCACTCTGTAGATCTATACGTCTTGACTCAATATTTATATTTTGACAAAAGCATCCACATCTTCTAATAAATTACCACTACCAATATTTTTCGCTAATCCACTAATTCCATCAAAATTTCTAGATGCAATAGGTGCACTCTGAGACACAAATGATGCAAGCGGTCTCTCTTCATAAATTTCATTAACTAGAACTTCATGCTCCTTGGCTACATTAGGTGTGGCATGAGTAGGTAGATCAATACCGATCTCTGTAAATTTCACTTCAAACACATCCTTTAATGTTGAATAAAGAATCTACGGACTTTCTATTCCTTTGCTCTAATGTTTTTCAATAATATCTCTTAGAATTAGTTCTAAGAGATCATCACAACATTGCACATCACCATGTGCTATATCAGGTTGCACATCACCATGTGTTATATCAAGATGCACATCACCATGTGCTACATTAGGCTACACATCACCATGTTCTATACCAGGATACACATCATCACAACTATTGTTTTCACCAATTGTATTTGTTGAATCACAAAAGCATCGGCTTCTACTACATGATTGCACTATATCTTTTCTTTCCTTTTTTTTTTCAACATTTTCTTTGCACTCTTTTTGTTACCTCTAAAACAAAAAAATATATCATATTATGTCTTATATACATAAATCTCTTGCCTATAAAATTTCATCAAATACTATCAAACAAATATTATACTACTTAGTGGATTTACAACTTGCCCACTTGTTAAACCAAGACGCAATAAACATTCATTATTCTTGGCCACTTTTTCACTATGCAGGCACTCATATTCTGTCACTAGAATTTCAGCATTATGATCATTATCATCTAATTTGTGCCTTGTAGTCCTTGTCTTCATTTCTTGAAGTCCAAATAAATAATAATGTATAGATCAACAACTTGAATCAGTACAAATTTATTGAGTTCATAAGTTGATAATTGTTGACTTTCTAATTTTTTGATAACTGCAAATAGAAACTTAAAATAGAATTCAGTTTATAGATTAAAAAGAATTTGTAGTAAAAAACCAAGAAGATGTTTACAATTATAGGTATAAAACAAATTTTACTTAGGGATAATTCACTAGAAAAGAACTCATAAAAACATAACACAAGCAGGATGAAGGAAAAAAATAGTCTAGTCCATCATGAGGTGTGTTAGAACCTTAAAAAAAATTGTAGTTCCATCATCACAATTAACCTTGAGCTCCATGACCTAAGCCTTGACCCTTATATCCCTTTTTATTTTTGACTGAGCCTCCCTATTGTAAACAAACATATATTTTTTTTAGGTCTAACTAACATGAAAATATCTATACAAAGCCAAAAATTCATCATATATGCTTAAGAAAAAACATTTATAGCTAAAAAAATTCCAAATCCCTTAACAATCCCTTATCGTGATCCCTCAGTAGTAATCTAAACCCTTGGCAGGCTAGCAGTGTGTAGTAGGCAACATGAAGATATTTACCGCCATACCACAAAATTATTATGATGAGGGCGTAGTTGGGTGGTATGAGAGAATTTAAATACATTATAGACTGCCATTCCGCGAGAAGGAAAAATGAAGGGTGCGGTATAGCGGGGGATAACCCACCATCCTAGGAGGAAGATCATAAAGGCATGTGGTAGGGTGGTATGAACCGCTATACCACAAAAGGATGTGATGATGCACATGGTATGGTGGTAAGACATATATTACCATTAATGTAAACCATAGTACTGTGGGTTAAACAAGTCAAGCTTGCAGTATAGAGGTAAGGATCTCATTACCCCACACTGAAATGCAAAGAAGCATGTGGTATATTGGTGTATACCCCTCTAGCCTATGGTAGTTATAGAAAGTGGCAGTGATAAAGTTTTATTAAATACAAAAATCACATCAACCCTCTGATCTTGTAAAATCATTGGTACATATTTAAATTTGAACTACGAGAAAAATATTTGGTGTAAGGTTGATATTAGTGTCGACATGACTGAGCTCATAAGCCATTAAACCAAGAATTCGACATTCTCTTTGCACTCATTTGCAAAACTTATCATGCAAAGAGCTAGGAGTTTGAGGAGGTTAAGCGCTACAACCATTGTAACCTAGGTAAGTGCACATAACTCATTGTGAAATAAGTTTAACGAGTACAGGATTGTTTGGAATTCTTCATTTTAGAAGTATAGGAGAAGTAAGATAAACATCATGCCACCCAAGAAGAAAGAACCTAAAACTAAAAGGGAAGAATCTAAGGTTCAAAAGAGGTCCTTACAATAGTCTATCCTAGATATACTCCTTGAATCAAATGATAGAGGATTTAAGAAATTTTTTAAAGATGTGTCTCATGTTTGTAGAGATGCCCTTATCTCTATCTCTAGGTGGGAACTATACTAGTACTTTTATGACAAAGGGAGGACAAGATTTTTGTGTAAAATCCATGGGAATTAGATTTGTCCAAGTTAATTGTGCCAATTTTTTTTATAGATATATAGTTCATCAGAGTATTGGCTCAGAGTTATCATCTTGCTACTAGGTTTGTGAGATTTATAGATGGTTTATCATTAGTTGTTTTGACTAAAGCGGCCATCATTGAATGTTTTCACATAAAAAACAAGCTCTGACTAAAATTGATTTGAAAATAATTGAAGAAGAATATACTAGATTGAGGAGGACCTATAGAAGTGATGAACTACCCATTTACATGAAAAGGGGTGTGAAGAACAAGTTGATTCCTATATTCCCTTCTATTACTGAACCATTTGTTGTCATAGATTTCCAATTCTATTTCAAGCAAACCTAATTTTCTCTTTGTCAAGTACTTGGGATAGATGCACAAGAGTGAGTTCAAGTTAGCTTAATGATGATGGCTATGAGGATCCAAAACCCTGAGACAAACATTGAATATGATTTTGCCTCATATCTTGAGAAAGCATTACATGAAGGATTTCTACAAGTCAAGGAAAATAGAGCCCCCATAACATTCAGGCAATATTCTTTGTTGTGCCACTTGATATTAAATACCAGAATAAAGATAGATGGACCAAAAGGATGTGTTTGGGTAAGATTTACCAGTAGGGGAACTTATTTCTAGTGCAACGATGGTGTTATATATGGGACAATAGATGTAAGAATTCAAATTATGTGATATTCCATGATGACTTTGTGTACTGAATTATGAGAGTTCTTGGCCACCCACCACCAAGAATACAAACACTTGTGCTACAACTGTTAAGACCTTTATCTTTGAAACCTGAGAAATGTCATACTCATAACTTCGGTGATTGTTTTTTCTACTAAATATAACAATAATTAGGATTTTATGGATGCCCACAAGCCCCAAGTATACTACCAAAGTTTTTCTCCCTTCAATTATCCTTTTTAGAGTTCATGTGGTAGATTCTATGGATGGAAAAGGATTTCATGCATAAAAAAGGGAAGGGTATATTTCTACCCAATTTGACAACATGTGGGGAACTATCAATGGGATCGAATACACTTGAAGAGTTGCAGAATTATCTAAAAACAAGGTACTCTTTAGAGTTTGGAAAGGAAAGAGCTTTTGACCTTGAGACTCACATGAATTTTGTAAGACAGACCATCCTTACCAAGGCTATGGTTACTCACCGGATTGATTATGAAGAATATGAAATCATAAATTTTTTCACTCCTCAAGAGGTATATGAGAGTAGGAGAAAATGGGAAATTATGAAAAGGATTGAGGAAGAAAGAAAGATGAAGCACAATGGTTTCTTGGGGTATTTCATAGAGGAAGCAAATCCTCTCAAGAGGATTGATATGATGATTGATAAGTTTTGTGAATTGTATGATAAGTTTGCAGCGGAGATGAGGAGACCTGCCAAATTGTCTCCCAAAAGGCTAAGTGGTATTGTAATTACAGAACCAACTCTGGATACTATTTCAATATGTCATGCTTCTCTAGGATCACCTCCTGAAAAACCACCTTCTGAAAAATAAGACACAAGAGATAGACCCACTTGTTTCCTATGAAATAAGTGAGGAGGTTGGAGATAAAAAAGAAGTAGTTAATGTGTTAAGATATTTGAAAGATGATGTTGAAGTGGACCAACCTATGCTTGAAACTAAAGACCACATGCATGAAGCTAGAGTCTATATTCAAGTAAAAGGAGAAATATAATGCATGAGGATGAGAGAGTAATTACAACTCTCAAGTTCTTGGAAGATGAATTTATCAAAACCCCTGAATATAAAGACTTTTGGATTAAGATGAAAATGAGAGAGTTTGAAGTGAGGGTTGAAATAAATAAGATGGGAGCTAAGGAATCCCAACATGACCAAATAGTAGTCCAAAATTTTAATGAATTAAGGATTCATAATATTGATGTAAGCCCACATGAGGCTAAAGAGATTATTTTGAAAAGTAATATACTTATTGTCCCTAGTATGGAATTAAAGAAAAAAAATACTTGATCAAGTGAGAACACAATAAGACCCAATGTTGATTTCTCTATTTGACTCGGATGAAGGGGTAAGTGGAATAGGTTATAACCCTAAGATTGAAACCTTGGCATTGTGGTCCAAACAAAAGAGTACACAAAAACCAGGGTTACTAGATGTAGTGCAGGAAATGAAAGGGAAAGCTATAATGAAAATATTAAATGATACACCTCCTCTAGAAGTTTCAACTATGACAATGCATTCAACTATGTTCAATTGAGTTGTAGTTAAGGAGATGGTAACTAGATTGGGAGAGTATGAAAATGAACAAAAGTTTTTAAATGCTGAAGTCCATAAATTTTTCATGGAAAATGTGAAGTTGAGGGAGAAATTGAAAGGAGCATGCCCCTCATAGAACAAGGAAATAATATTATTCCAGCCTCCTCCTGCTCCACCAGTTGATATAGAAAGTGCTTCCACTAAAAAAGTGAGAATTCTAAGACAGGAGATTGAAGAGTTAAAGAAAGTTGGCCAACAATTAGGGTAAGGAAGGAGTGAAAAAGAAAATTGCTAATGTTTCAGAGAAGGTCCTCGAGAATATGATAAAGCTAATTGTAGATAAGTTGGAAAGTGTGTATGATTGCTACAGCTCACTGGCATAGGAAATTGATTAGATGAAAACACATGTACCCATACTAGATCCCCTTTTTAAGAACTGTCAACCCATACACCACACATTGTTAACCTTGTGTAGAATATTACAAAGGATTATTGAGGCTCCTACAACATTAAAACCTATAGAGAAGATGGCCAAAATAGTTATAGATGAATTCCAATATATACAAGGAGAGGAACAAAAGATCAAAACAAGAATAGATTCATTTCATACTCTAAAGCAGTGGTTTATGCCAAAAATATTGAAAGATGGTGACCAATTGAAGGACCTCAATGAATGGAAGAGTGAATTTGGATAGATTTTTCCAAATTGCATCACTCACATAGAAAAATATGGTGAGTTGAGTCTTGAAAGGTTCAACTTAATCATGGATGAATAGCCTTGGATGTTGGATATTCTAAGTTTTTCATGGATGGCGGGGTGTTACTAGACAATCGATGGAAGATTCACCTTACAAATATATTAAAAATTCAAGAATAAAAATGGCCACATGATTATATAGTGTATGAGTGGGAGCATAAGTATTTGGGTCCTCCTGAACAATAGGCCTTGGGGCTATCATAGTGTAAGAACTCGACATTCAGATACACTAATATGGAGAAATGACCTTGAACAGATCTTCAATGATCATGGGTGCCTTATGGAGATTAACAGACTATGGTGTCATGAGTGTTGTAGACTTCATTAGTTATCTACTTTCTCTATTTTTTCTTAGTTATGTTTTAATCAAAACTAATGTTTAGTTTATATGAAGAGGTGTGAATTTTGAAAAGATGCCATATTTTGTAATGGTCTAAAGCTTGTTGCTTCTCTTATAAAAGAGAAACCAAGATCAATTTTTGATATCATCATCATAGGCTTTTATAGAAACATATATGAGGAGAATTTTTTTATATTGTAATATCTATTTGAAGCAATCAATGAAGAAGATTTAATCTAGTGCTCAAATTTTGGTCTCAATTATTTGTTCATAATATAGTGTATGATTGGATTTTTTATGTATTTTAGGTGGGAATATAGGGGTATATTACGAATTGGTATTAATTATTTTTTCATAATACTGTGTATGATATAATAAGTTATGGTCTTGAATTGTGGTATTGGATTTTTTATGTATTTTAGGTGGGAATATAGGGGTATATTATGAATGCAGTATTTTAGATATCATTTTATTGAAAAGATTGAACAATTTTCTAATTTTGCATTCTCTTAGTTTTAGTTTTCAATGTCAGTGAGACCTAACTCATTTCTTTTTTTGTAACAAGGAGGCTTAGTTCACCTAATGCTAAGATATCTATATGTATTATTAAATCAAATATTTTCATTATTTTTTCCTTCACACAAGCATATGCAATGCATGTGGAGGCTAGAAGTTATATTACAAACTAAAGCTATCATCTAGGACATACAAGAAAATTCTAGCATCTAGAAAACATATAGGACATACAAGAAATTATATTCCAACTAAACAAAATTAATTTCAACCAAAGTAAGAAAACTAAGAATAATGAATTACATTCAATAATATATTACATCATACATATAACCAAAGTTTAGGTGACAAGCTAACCTCTTAATGTGACATGCTAGCTAAGGTGACAAAACATCATTTTGTTTAATTGAAAGGAACCTCCATAGGAATAGATTTATAGAGAGAAAATAAAATAGAGAGTTTAACTAATGAATTGTAAAAAATATATTTTGTAGTTTATATTCATATTGTTGATTACATTGCATTTCACATCTTTCAAACTCAAAGCATTACTTCACATTGCATAACTAATAACTAGATGTTGATAGATGAAAAAAAATTAATTACAATATATTTTTTACAAAGTCAACCTAAGCACTTATGCAATTACTTCACATTGCATAACTAATAACTAGGATCAACTACCAATTGCATTTTCTTGTCATGGCATTCCATGAGACCACATTTCTTTGAGGAATTTTTCAAATAGTTCACTACCCTGTCTCTACTACCACATTTTTCATACATATTGTCTAAGAAATCATTTTATCAAACAACTCATTGCCTTGTTGCTATGGCTAAAATCCTAAAACAAGTGCTTTCAAACAAGCTATGGATGCTTGGAAAAAACCTATCAAAGCATAATAGTAAGCAATAACATAGACCAAGCAGTGAACTTGTTGAAAAATACCTCAAAGAAATGTGGTCTCATGGCGATGAAATGCCATGACAGTCCATAACAATTCACTTATCATGGAATTCTTCATGGTATTCCATCACCATGAGACCAGATTTATTTGAGGCATTTTTTCCAAAGTTCATTGCCTTGTCTATGCTACCACATTTTTCATACATCTCTACCAAATCATTTTATTAAATAGTTCACTACCTTGTTGCTATGGCTAAAAGCCTAAAACAGGTGATTTCAAAAAAAACTATGGATGCTTGGAAAAAATATATCAAAGAATAATAGTAATAAACAAGCTATGGTCTCATGGTTTTTTTGGCATGAAAATCAGCGTGATTTTATTTGCAGGTTTTAAACACATTTTTTTTGCAATTTTGTTGTTTGAAATGGGGAAAATCTTTTTGGTCAATTTTGTGCATTTTTTAATTGTAGGATTATGAAATTTAGTGAAAAAGGTAGTTTTCATAAAGGAATGGAAAAGATGTGTAGATCCTTTGAATTATACATGTATTGTGCAATGGAATTGAATCATTTAGCAAACCATTTTTTCTTCACAGGGCAACATTTTCTTGTGGAACAGTTGACTGAGATAACTCTTGTTTCAACTGACCACCCTCTCATGAAATCTCATTTATATTATAATCTTGCATGATCTTATCATAGTAAAGGTGATTATGAAACCACTGATCGCTACTATATGGCATCAGTGAAGGAAATCCAAAGGCCACAGGATATTGTTGACAGGTTCAATTGAACCTGGGAGATCTTAAGAGTTCTCTCTCAAATTTTGAAAAGGTTTTGGAGGTCCAACTTGAGAATTGTGAAATCTTAAAAGCTATAGGCCATAAATATGCTCAGCAAGGGTAGGTAGAGAAGGCTTTGTAAATTTTAATAAATGCAACTCACATAGATCCATGTGATGCCCATGCCTTTATCAAGATGGGTGAGTTATTAATATCGACAAACTCAAGTTTAGCCTTAGATTCTCTTAAGACAACAAATTCTCTTTTGAAGAAGAGCAGAGAAGAAGTACCCATTGAATTGTTAAACAACATTGGGGTTCTTCATTTTGAGCATTATGAACTAGAGTTGGATCAACAAAATTTTATGGAGGCATCAGAGAATGGAATTTGGATTGAACTCATAAATAAAATCCCCAGTGCCAATTCTATAGTTTTTTCTATGCGTTGTAAGGATATGAAATTCTTCCATAGACTAGAAGAAGGTGGTGTTTCACTTGAGTTACCATGGGATAAAGTCACAACACTATTTAATCTTGCTAGGTTGTTTGAACAACTACATGATACTGAAAAAGAAAATCTTTTATACAAAATAATATTGTTCAAGTTTCCTAATTATGTGGATGCATATCTACATCTTGTAGTCATGGCTCAAGCTCAGAATGAGATCCAAATAAGCCTATAATTAATTGGAGATGCACTTACAGTGGATAAAAACTCATCAAATGCGTTATGTATGCTTGGCAACATGGAATTAAAAACAGGTGATTGGCTTCAAGAAAAAGAAACAATTAAAGTTGCACAAAGTGAATCAGATGCGAAGAATTCTTATGTTGACATTTCACTTAGAAATTGGAATTATTTTGTATCTTTTTGCAATGAGAGGAGGGATCCAAAGAACAAGGCAACACATCTTAAGAAGGCTAGAGAATTGTCTTGTAAAGTGCTAGCACAGAGACTAGGAAATATTTATGCTACAAATGGGGCAGCCATTGTGCTAGCTGAAAGGGATCAATTTGATATTGCAAAGGAAATTTTTACACAAGTACAATAAGCTGCTGCAAGAAACATCTTTTTTCATATGCCTGATGTGTGGGTAAATCTAACACATTTTTACTTTGGACAAGGATAGTTTGCACTTGCAACGAAAATGTATCAAAATTGTTTGAGGAAATCTATTTTGGCACTGACACCCAAATTTTATTATATTTAGCTCAAACACATTATGAAGAAAAATAGTGGAAAGATTGTAAAACAATATTATTAAGAGAAGTACATTTGGTGCCCTCAAATTACATGTTATGCTTTGATTTTGGGGTTGTAATGCAAAAGTTTTCAACTTCAACACTTCAAAAGAAAAAATGTACTACTAATGAGGTTTGTCAAGCAATGTCATAATTAATGAATGCACTCTATTTATTTAGCCAAGTGTCACCTATGGAAAGCCCTCATACACTGGCTTTGATGAGAAGAAGATAGATTTGCATGTTGACTAGTGTTAAAATTTTCTTGATGCTGCCAAAGTTCATAAAGAAGCAGCAAAATGTGAAGGGTGATAAATCCGTCAAAAGTTGGGAGTAGCACACCAACTTATCTTGGTTGATGAAGCAAAATGAAAAGATGATGAAGAACAAAGGATTTAGATGGAAAGGAGAAAGCAAGAGGAAGAACTTCGATAGGTGATGCAATAAGAGGAAAATTTTGAACTTGTAAAGGAAATATGGAAGAGTAAGCATAAGGAAAAAGATGATGACGATGATGAGGTTGGTCAGTCTAAGAAGAAATGAATGAAGGAAAAGAAGAAAAAGAAGAAGGATAAGGACCACAAGGCTTATGATTCTTATATGGAGGAAACTGATGTTGCCATGGAAGATGAGGAAAATTATGAGTGATAAGGAATAAGATAAAAAAAATGCCCAAGATCTTCTTGTAGCTATAGTTCTAGAAGACTCTAATGATGGCAAGAAAAATTATCAAGTTTCAACAAAATCATGAAGGATACATGCATACTTTGATTCTGAAGATGATGACCCATTGCAGAAATAGAGTCCAAGAGAAGATAATCCATATGATGATGATGTCTAGGCTTCCTGAGCTTTAACCAAACCTAACCATTGTAGAAACAAATTCCAAGAGAAGATGATGCATACAATGACAATGGATATGCTAACTCAAAATTTTAGTCAATCAAATATGATTTGTCCCTTCCAAATCCATTTGACATAGTTAAATGACATCTTATCAAAAACCTGAAATGAATCATCTATATGCTATCTTTTCATTTTTCCTCTTTC